>JAPKIE010000023.1:0-38448 GCA_026725045.1 Vanrija sp. TS_01 | reverse complement strand
ATGATGATGATGATGATGATGATGATGATGATGATGATGATGATGATGATGATGATGATGATGATGATGATGATGATGATGAGATGATTTCGGTGATGTTTTCACCATCATTGTGTTGGTGTTAAGCGTTCCCCCAAGGTCGCTAATCCTTCTTGGCCGCGGGTAAACCTCCTCGGTTGGGAAACCTCGGAGTCGCCGTGGCGGTCGCCCTTTTGCCCTGTGCCAGTTGGGTGATAGTCGGCTCAACTGGACAATATCACCGGTCTTCTCCTTCTGCTCCGAAGCTCTTGGCTCACGCGCCCACGCAGGGCGGCGGCATCGCGGCAAGTTTGGAGGAGCACGCGATACGAGTGAGGCGAACGACCGCGGCCAGCGTCTGAAAGGTAGCCGCGCTCCCGCCCGCCATTCTCACCCCTCTTGGCGCATGAATCACCTGCATGACCTTCGGCCTGAGCCGTGTTACCGCCTATCCCCGTAGACGGGGCGAGCTGATGTGAATAGGTATCTACACTTTGCATACGAACTCTCGCTCACTCACATCCGCTGACTACTTTAAAACGGTCTCGTGTCGTTTGCTGGGTACCGAACCCGCGACCCCACCGCGATGAGCAAAACGCTGTCCTTCGACCCCAAGGAGCCGCTTTCGAGCCCACCTGCCGATGTCGATGCCGACGAGCGCACACTTCCCGGCCGGCTGTCACAGCGCACCTCACAGGCAACACTCACGCCGCAGTCGCTTCCTGATGGGTGTTCATACGGATCTATCCCGAAGAAGGACGGTAATGGCGCCGAGGAGCGCGTGATCTGGGTCGACTTCCCGCCCGCGAGCCCCGACAACCCGATCTGCTTCTCCACGTCTCGCAAGATCATCATCACGGCAGTGGCGCTGGTGTTCACTTTCTGGTGCTGTAAGTGTTGTTGCCAAGGGTGTCACCGGTGACAGCCCGCTGAAGCCAGTGCTGACTGCGCAGCGTCAACGGCCTCCGCGTTCTCCATCCAGGCCGGCAGCATGTGTTCCCAACTGGGCTGCCGCAAGTTCGAGGTTGAGGCAGGTATCGCGCTGTACGCGTGGGGCGCTGGCATTTTCCCGCTCATTGTCGCGCCCCTCTCCGAGGAGTTCGGTCGCCACCCTATCTACATGTTTGCCTTGATCGTTGTCTTCGTCTTCCACCTTAGCAATGGCGTGTGAGTGCTGTCGATCTCCGGCCGTGACTTCCCCTGACGCAGTTCAGCGCGAAGAACATGGCCACGGTACTGATGTCCCGGTTTTTCCTCGGCGCGGCAGGGAGCATCGGCACCTCGGTTGTCGGCGGCACCATCTCGGACATTTTCATCCCTGCGCATCGCGGCGTCCCTATGGCCATCTCGGGGTTCATCGTCTTCTTTGCCACCGGCCTCGGCGGTGCTGTGTTCGGCTTCGTTGACGTGCGCGCGTCCTGGCGCTGGGTGTGGTACGTCCACACGATCGGCATTGGCGCCATGATCCCCGCCGTGGTCTTCGGCACCAAAGAGACAAGGTCGGACGTCATTCTGCGCCGGCGGGCGGCCAAGCTCCGCAAGGAACGCGGACTCGCCGACGGCGGCGTGTACATGCACTCGTCGGAGGTCGACAAGGTGTCCTTCTGGAAGGCAGTAACCACGAGTGTGTACCGCCCCTTTATTTTCCTCACGACCGAGCCCATCGTCATGTTCTTTAGCCTCTGGGTCGCCTTGGCGGTAAGTCGTGACACCTGTCCAGGACGCAGCCGCTGACAGACTCAGTGGAGTGTCTTCTACGTCCAGATCGCCGGTCTGCCATACATGATGCGCAACCTCTGGGGCTTCAACACGGAGCAGGTCGGCATGGTGTACTTTACGACGTGTATTGGCGCCGTGCTGGGCCTGTTCGGCGGCCAGATCCAGGAGCGCCTCTACCGCAAGAAGGCGGCCAAACGCGGCATCGAGGCCCGGCTGTACGCTCCCATGGTCGCAGGCGTCCTCTTCTCCATCGGCTGCTTCATCACGGGCTTTACCGCGCTTCCGAAAGTGCACTGGATCGGCTCGGCTGTAGGACAAGTGATCGTTATCAGTAAGTGGCGCTGCCTATCTCCTCCTCACCCCCTCCCTGCAATACTGACACCCACAGCGAGTATCATGCTGATCTACGTGACCGCGTTCACATACGTCTCCGAATGCTACGGCATCTACGCGTCGTCCGCGATCGCCGGGCAGTCGAGCGCGCGCAACCTCATCGGCGGTTGTATCGCCTTCGCAACCAACTCGATGTTCGAGCGCATGACGGTGCGCTGGGCGATCGTGATGATGGCGTCATTTGCGGCCGTGCTTGCACTCGTGCCGTTCGTCGCCTTCTTCTACGGGCCCCAGATTCGCGCACGCAGCAAGTACTCCAAGCTCCTGATGCAGCAGGAGCGCGACACCATCGACGCCGAGCGCATCCAGCGAGAGGCGCGTGGCATGGACGGGCACGAGTTTGAGGACCTGGAGGGCGACGCGAACGGTACCGAGGCGCATGAAAAGACCAAGACATAGGATAGACTGTAAGAGACTACATGGTGTATGGATAGCAGCATCTTGCATACGGACGGAGCCGTGGTGCACAGAGCACGTCGCTGGTCACTGCCCTGTCGCAGCCAAAAGGCCTCTGGACCATTCCTTGGCTGCGCCCGGCCGCCGCCCCACCTGTTCTCCCCACGTTCCTCGGCGTCGGCGAAGCTGGAGCCGACCGGAGCCACGCGGAGACCGACTGCAAGCGGCGGACTGACGTCGCCGCCGGCTTAGCCACTCGGACATCTCCGATTACTTAACATCTGAGCATGTGACAACACTTGCAGCTACTGAGCACGCCGCCATTGCGACCTCTCCTCCACACTATGCATTCACGTACACATTTGTCGTCGTCGCTGTTACTTCTGACTGGTTCATGCCACCGATGCCGTGTCTGCGAACGGTGGAGACGCCCGCGGGGCCAGGCCGCTATCGTGCGCTAGCGCATACTTCTCACGCATTCCCCGCATTCCCCTTCGCCCCTACGATGAGGACTAGCCGGACGAGGTGCTGCCGGTCGAGTCGCGGCGCTGCTTGATGGCGTCGACGGTGGCCTGCTGCTGCTGGGGCGTCTCGCGGCGCCAGGCGCTCTTGGCTGCCATCGCCTGGTCCATCGACGTGCGGCGGAAGTTGAAGAACTGGCCGTTGGGCTGCTTCGGCGACGTCGAGATCTTGGCTGCCTTCTGCTCGGACCAGCGCTTGGACTCGGCGGGATTCATGCTGACGGGTGGCCTGGGAAGGGCGGGGTAACGTTAAGGCGTGAGTGGTGCGGTGTGTCGCGGCAGCGAGTTGGGTTGGGCCAGTGAGTGGATGAGTTGGGTCACAGCCAAGTGCGGGCGACCTCACTACATCGACCACGCCCCCCCCCTCTTATACCTGCGCCCGAGTCCAGCTTAACTCAGCATGCACACACCTAGCGTGCTGCGGCAACACGATTGGGTCCAGAACGGAGCCGAGGTCAGGTGGCCAAATCCAACGTTTATGACGCAGTCTGGGAGGCAAGGTGTGGGGGGAGTGAACAACGAAGACGCCGGCATGTCTTGTTGTTAGACGTGAGAGTGGTTTAGCAACAGTTTAGCAGTGCCGGTTCGGCTTGGACTTCGTCAGCGTTCGGCTTGTAGCACTGAGTGTGCGAGGCGGTCAGATCAAAGGCTGCACAGATGGGCGAGTGAGAGTGAGATTTTGGCTGTGGTGATGGCCTCGTTTCCTTAGGCTGCAACCAGACCCACACCCCTCGATGGTCCCCAAGCGCCTCATCAATCGCCTTCCGGGACTCGGCTCCCTGCTCATCTCAACGACCTCACCACACTGCTCCGGCTCATAGTCACTATCAGCCCTACCACAAGCAGTGCCATCAGCGGCGGCCACAGTGCCGCCTAACCGAGCTAATAGCGAGCACTGGACCTCGGAGTCCGGGCAGGCCTGAACGACTGACCAACGCCGCCGGCTGCGCTGGCAGTGAGCGAGCGGGCCACGTCAGAGTGACCACGACCGATGACAGCTCGACCACCGCCTCGCCCCAACCGTCCTCTGCACGGCCCTAAGGGCACCGCCGTCAGAGCCGATCGGGTTGGATGATAACGGGTCGCGGGCCTCGGAGTCCGAGACCTCGCGATTGCATACATTAGTGAGCCCGTCGGCCCCGCATGTTGACAGGGCTTCGGTACCCCGAACACAGTCACTGCTGTGCCGAACGTGCCCCAAGACTTCCAGGACTCCAGGACGTGCAACGTCCGCTGGCACGCATGCTATGATCTGGCCGCGTGCTTTCGGGCGCCGAGCAGCAGCCTGACCCGGCTAAAGCACGTACAGTTGGCATCAGCTGACACGGCCCAGCAACAATCGGGTTCTCCATACCATGACGCGGAAAATCCTGGAGATATCCCTCGCGCCGTAGAAAGCAACCCTGGTCGCGTCCTGACCTCATCGGCGGCCCAGCAGCCTCGCACTACCGGCGGCGGGCCGGCTGATAGGCGACTACCGACTGTGTGGGGCAGCCGCAATCGCGTACCGCGTATTTAGTGGGCCCCCGAGGACATGCTTCTGTCTTGCCCATCTCCTCCGCGACCTCCTTCTACAGTACAACAACAGCACGATGCCCACCATCTCCGCCGATGGCAAGGCTAAGCTTGATGAGCTCCTGCACACCAGCGTGACCGCGCCTGAGATGCCCGCGTTCGCGTTTGGCGCTGCCACCGCTGACGAGGTGCTTTACTTCAACGCCGAGGGACCGCGTGTCTATGGGGAGCCTGACAAGGGCCAGGTGGACGACAAAACGCGTGAGTGGTGGCTGTGCTGATTTCTTGGACGGGCAGCAGCTGACACCTGCCCCAGTGTACCAGATGTACTCGATGACCAAGCTGGTGACTGCTGTCGCGGCGCTGCAGCTCGTCGACGAGGGCAAGCTCCAGGTCGACGACCCGGCGATTATCGAGGAGACCCTCCCCGAGCTCTGTGCGCAGCCGATTCTTAGCTACGACGCCGACGGCAAGGAGGTGCTCACGGCGCGCAAGAACCCCATCACGCTCCGCCGGCTGCTGTCGCACACTTCGGGCCTGGGATACCCCATGCTCGACCCGAGGCTGGCGCGCTGGCTGAAGGAGAACAACGCGCCCGTGTTCTTCAACGCCGACTCGGGCCTGAAGGCACTGCAGGTCCCCCTACTCTTTGAGCCCGGCACCTCGTTCGTGTACGGTATCGGCATCGACTGGGCCGGCGTGCTGGTCGAGCGCCTGAGCGGAAAAACGCTCGAGGAGTACTTCCAGGAGCGGATTTTCCGCCCCCTGGGCATCACAAGCATCACCTTTATCCTCACCCAAGACATTATCGACCGCCTACAGCATGTCACCGACCGCAACGAGGAGGGCAAGCTCCACCTCGCGCCCAGCCTGCGTCAGCTCAAGCCCCACACGATGGAGCAGTTCCACGGCGGCGACGGCCTCTACGGCAACGCCAAGGACTACCTCCGCTTCCTGCAGGCCGTCCTTGCGTCGCAGAAGCCAGGCGGCATCATCAGCCCCAGGAGCTACAAGTGGCTGTTTGAGAATGCGCTGCCCGAGCGCGGCGGCAACCACACTGCGTACGAAGTCCTCCACCAGTTCATGCACATCCTCCCCGTTGACCACACGCTCCTCGCCGACGGGGGCAAGGCGCTCGGCTTCTCGCTCAGCCTGCAGCTCAACAGCGTTGACAGTGCTCTGGGTAGGAAGGCCGGCAGTGCCAGCTGGGGCGGCGCTGCCAAGACGCTGTATTGGCTCGACCCGGTGACCAACTTGGTCGTGAGTGGTGGCTGGATGACTAGAGCTGACTCTACAGGGCATCTGCTTCACCCAGGTCCTTGCAGGCAACCCGCTCCAGGGTAGTGAGTATGTGAACGACGTGTACTACAAGTTTGAGCGCGAGCTGTACGACGTGCTGGAGTAAGAGAGGTCCAGTGTGGCTTGTATTCCTTTGGGTAAACAGTCCGAGTCTATGAAAATGAAGTCTGCCTTGTAGTGCTCACATCGGGGTACCGTAAAGCTCTGCCACGCGACTGAGCCGCTCATCATGGTAGCCTCGGTTGAGGCTCTGCTTTCTGGTTGTTCAGGCCATCTTAGGCGCTCGACAGCCGCGGTCAACGAGTGGTTACGTCGCCCCCTCGACCACTATGGCATCGCAGCACACCCGGCCTGAGTGTGTAGGCAGCTGTCCATGCAATGGCAGCGACCCACCCTGACAGCTGCGCACTTGGAGCGGCGGGACAAACACATGGCAAGGTGCAGCCGAATGATGGGCCGCAAGGTACACGTGTGTCGCCAAGGCGTCGCCACAATCCAGACTACCATACCCGCCGGGCATGCGAAACGCAGTCCCAGCATGAGCTGAAACACCATCCACCCCCGCTCCACGCATATCGGAGCGACATCTCGCAATAGCGATGAGCAAACACCTCCGAGCCGCCGAGGCAGAACGGTATGGCGTTCTCGGCCCGAGAATAGCCGCGACTAGATCGGTCGCTAGCCAGAACCATCACGAGGCCACTCTCCCCGGCGACAGAGGCCGCAAATCCACCGAAGACCGACTAGTGGAGCGTAAACATCTCCTACGCATGCTCTCGATATATTCACGCTCTGTTTGACATGGCGAGTCACACCCCGCCCACACCCACACCATGAACGGTATACCGAACGGCACGCACCACCGAAACGCGAGCTACAAGGCCGCCGCGGCGGGCCAGGTGGCGGCGCTCACCTCGCTCGAGGACCACGTCCGGCTCAAGCCCGACGCCGGTGCGCGCGAAGGCCTGAACCGCTGGGTGGCGCTCGCCTGGCTGCTCGCGTCCTTCTTCCTCGCCACCGCCGCGCTCCCGGTCCTCGCGCTGCGGTACTTCCTCCGCCGGCCAGCAGGCTTCAACAGCTTCCCGGGCTACGTGCTGTGCCGTCTGATAGGCCTGACGCTGGTGACGCACCGCGCGATGCCGGCGATCGAGGACGAGCGGAAACGCGCCCGCGCGCTCCAGCTCCTCCCCTTCCGCGGCCTCGACAAGCTCGTCAAGGTGACGAAGGTGACCATCCC
This sequence comes from Vanrija sp. TS_01, assembly GCA_026725045.1. Taxonomy (NCBI): domain Eukaryota; kingdom Fungi; phylum Basidiomycota; class Tremellomycetes; order Trichosporonales; family Trichosporonaceae; genus Vanrija; species Vanrija sp. TS_01. The sequence goes on along the minus strand of JAPKIE010000023.1, from coordinate 31,350 downwards.
GCCCATGTCCGCCGACACGCGGCGCAAAAGGCCAATGCCCGCGCCCGAGGTGCCCGGCATCCCGCTGCCCGGGTACTTGTTATCGCCGCCGTCTACGCCTGAGGGACTCACACGTGCCGGCCCGGGCGAGAAGCTCATCATCTACTTTCATGGAGGGTGCGTGCGAGTCGTGGCGACACGAGGCTGACCAGGCAGAGGATACGTCGATGGCCACCCACTGTCGCACACATTCCCGTACAAGATCGCCCGGGATACGGGGACGCGGTTGTTCGGTAGGTAGCTGGCTGAAGCGACGCTGCGCTCAGCTAACCATTGCCACCAGGCCCAACATATCGCAAGGTGCTGGGCAACGACGCGCTCCCCGCTCCCCTGGTCGACGCGTACGCCGCATGGGAGTATGTCCTGTCTCTGGGCTTCGAGCCACGCAACATAGTGCTCATGGGCGACTCGGCAGGCGGACATCTGTGTCTCTGGCTGGCGCAACACCTCGCCGTCGCCGCAGCGCTGGAAGTGCACCGTACCGAGGGGGACATCGACCCGGCCAATCACCTGCCGGGCGGGCTGGCGCTCTGCTCGCCCTGGTGCGACCTCACTCTGTCCGCCGAGTCGTGGTCGCTCTTCAACCGCGACTTCATTGTGCGCCACTACGTGCGTCACCTGAGCCGCGCGTGCATGCGCAACTACACCGAGGCGGCGTGGTATGCGACGCCAATCTCGCCCGTGTTCGCGCCCGAGGCCTACTGGCGCCCGTTCGCCCACATGCCCGTGTTTGTGAGCTACGGGCAGGACGAGGCGCTCGCCGACGAGGACAAGACTGTCATCGCGGCCATGCGGCGCGACGGCGTCGACGTACGCGTGTTTGAGGAGCCTGACGGGCTGCATGTGGGCCCGATCACGCCGTGGAGCCTGCCCAGCGCATATGAGGGATTCGCAAAGGGCGTTATCGGTGTGCTAGCGGATCTTTAGGCTGCAAGGGCTGCCTATCGCTTTAGTTGACTCGTTGTATCCGTCCAGTGACGACCCAGACACCTCGGCCGTGTCGTGTGCTGCAACTGTCGCTCGGTAGCGGCCCAGCAGTACCCATGCGATATTCAGCCTCATTGAGGCTGCCCATGCACACTGGGGACCAGATAGAGAGTGCATGTGAGACACATTCGATGTATCCATGCGGTTACCAGGCCTCGTGACGCCGTGCCTACTGCTTCTGCTGCGGGTTCCTGTTGTAGGTGAGGGGCGATAAGCGTCAGGTGATGACTGTGTGAAGCCAGACGCCGACTGGCCGGGATCTTGGCCGACTGGCTGTCTGTCTCCTTCTCGACGCGCACCCAGGCATACTTGGAGACAGACTAGTATAAGACTGGGGCATGGGGGTAAGGACGGAGCTCGCATTCCCACCTTGCCAACTCACCCCAACCCACCCACATACAACACAAAACATCATGGGCCGTATCCTCGTAGCGTAGGTTGCCGATAAGGGATCACTCTGAATTCAGATTCGGTGTCGACGTTGACGCAGTCGCAGGATGGTGAGTACCGCAAAGCGAGGTACGCTTACCCAGGCTGGGCTCGTACGGCGGCGAGGACTCGCCGGCGGATATCTCGCGTGTAAGATGCTATCTGGCCAACTGCGCTGACCGCCCAGGGCTTGTTCGCAGGCGAGGTCGGCGTGCCCCGCCTCCTCAAGCTCTTCACCAAGCACAACATCAAGACATCGTGGTTTATCCCGGGCCATAGTCTCGACACGTTCCCCGAGCAGCTGGCTGCGGTGCGGGACGCGGGCCACGAGATGTAGGACCGAGTACAGCTAGTGGCGCTGACACGCAGCGGCCTGCACGGCTACTCGCACGAGAACCCGACGTCCCTGTCGATCGAGCAGCAGCGCGACATCCTCAACAAGACATGGGACCAGATGGTCGCGTTCACCGGCAAGGCGCCCGAGGGCAGCGTCGCGCCATGGTGGGAGGCGAGCGCCGAGGGCACCAAGCTGCTGCTGGACAAGGGGATCCGGTACGGTGAGTACATAACATGGTGTGGTGTGGCGCCGCCTCATCAACGTCCAGACCACTCGCTCCAGCACCGCGACTCGCAGGCGTACTTTGTACGCATCAACGACAGCTGGAAGAAGATCGACTACGACGCGCCCGCCGCGACGTGGATGGAGCCCGTCAAGCGTGGGCAGGACACGGGGCTCGTCGAGATCCCCGTCAACTGGGACCTGGACGACCTGCCGCCGATGCTGTTCATGAAGACGGCGGCGAACTCGCACGGGTTCGTCGACGCGCACGTCATCGAGCAGAAGTGGAAGGACTGGTTCGAGTACCTGTACGAGAATGAGCGTGACGAGGGGTTCATCATGCCGATCACGATCCACCCGGATGTCAGTGGGCGCCCTCGTGAGTGCTTGTGGCGGTGGTCACGCTGACGACGCAGACGTCCTCCAGATGATCGACCGCTTCATCAAGTGGGTTCAGAAACATGAAAATGTCGAGTTTGTGACGTTCGCGGAAATCGAGCGTGACTTTAGGCAGCGCAACAAGCCCGCAAAGGACGCCCTCATGCCCAAGGGCGTGAAGTAAGCGCAGGGCAGCGCACGCAGATCGATCGCCAGAAGCGACATCGTCACACCCCTTGCAGATCCGTAGCCCAAATGAATGTGTTCATCACCGCGGCTCAACACTCGCACTCCGACGGCGCGCATACTCGGCGCTAACACGCAGCGCGCGCGCGGGCGTGCTGAGTCGCTCAGACGCCGACGAGCTTCTGCGCACCTCGGCCACGAAGCTCGCGTCGCACTCTCTGTGCTCGTGCAGGCTCGGTGCGGACGGCGGGACGACGATCTTGCCGCCAGCCAGCACGGCCTCATGAGCTGGCAGCCGCTCAGACACGCGCACACGCGTGTTGGCGAACTCGTGCGCGACGCGGCGCATCTCTGCCGTCGGCGGCGGGTCGTTCCACCGCAGCTTCCACGCCCAGATCTCCTGCCGGCGCTTGGTGAGCTCCGCGAGCTTGAACTTGTATGCTGGGCGGTACTGCGGGTGTCAGTGGGCGCTTCAAAGGGGCGAGAGCAGTTTCGACTCCGCCACGCACGACATTCTTCTCGCCCGCCTGCATGCGCCGGAAAACGTCGCCGGGGATGGCGGCGACCTCGTCGTCGGGCCGCATGACGCGCGACCCCGACACACTGTCGGCAATGCACCACATCCAGCGCGACGTCTCCGTGGACCAGAAGGACGCGTTGGGCACCACGACGCCCGCGAGCCACGTCGTGGTCGGCACATGGCGGTACGCGAGGTACTGGAACGTGCGCCGCTTAATCTTGTCGGCGCCGGGGTGCTGTGGGTGTCAGCTCGGCCACATGCGGGACGGCAACTTGCCACGTCGCACGCGTGCGGTGCGAAGAGCGCGTTCGAGCCCAGACGCGTCGACATGAGGGCAAGTGAGAGGTGCAGAAGTCTGATCTGATTGCCCGCTGTGTTGAGCTCGGTCTGCTCTGCGCGCGCCACGCTCGTGCCACTCTTCTGCGGACGACGGGCGTGATGTGCACGGGTAGCCACGACATGATGGTCAGAGCAGATCGAGCAGATGCATCCCTCGCTCTCCCTCCCTCATTCCCCCTCTTCCTCATCCTCCGCTATCGCCCTGTGCTCCTGCGCGCGCGCCGCCTCGGCCACAAAGCTCGCGTCGCAATCGTCGTGCGTGCCAGAGCTGGGCGCCAGCGCGACCCCACGCCAGCTCCCAACGCCCGCGCTGACATGCTCTGGCCCGTGCGAGCTCAGCCCCTCGGCCTGCCGCACACGCATGTTGGCGAACGCGTGGGCCACCTGCCGCATCTCGTCCGTTGCCGGCGGGCAGGCCCACGCCGCGTACCCGCATATCTCGCGCCGGCGGTCGTTCAGCGCCTCGAGCTTGAACTTGTACGCCGGCATGTACTGGCAGTCTCAGTCGGGTCGCACAGAATCTGCTCGGCATTCCCACCCACCACGTCCTTCTCCATCTGCGCCATGACCTGGAACAGACCCCCCGGGATGGCCACCACGTCGTTGTCGGGCCGGGTAATCCGTGCACCGCTCACGCTGGTGGATATGCGCCATATGAAGGCCTGGTACCCGCGGTCAAAGTACGACTCGTCAGCGATTGCCACGCCTGGCAGCCACGTTGAGTACGGCCCCCATCTGTACGCGAGGAACTGCAGCGAGCGGGCCGGCAGGTTATCGGGGCCGATGCGCTGCCGTCAGCTGGGGCGGCGTGCCGGCCAACGCACATAGCCGCTGCGGTGTGGGTTTACGACCAGGAAGGGGCCGAGGTTGGTCGTCATGTCTGCGGAGTGGTGGTAGAGAGGAAGCAAGAGCTGGCTGACTGGTGCTGTTGGAGGTCGAGCTCATGGACGAGAGTGGTGACACGGATCGGGGGGCATGTGGCACCGCGCCACCGCCCGGACCGCGCGACACATCCTCCACGCACGCCGGTCCCGCGACGTTGCCTCCAGCTCCACACGTCTCACATCGGGGTTACAACGATCAGGCTAGCTCTGAAAGGGTATAACACGGCGGCGGTGGCCGGGTGGGCCCGGCATACAAGACTACCATAGGGCGTCGCTGCGCTTGAACAGCGTGTGCGAGTCGCCGTCGCCGTCGCGGACATGCTTGTGCGCCGCCTGGTGCGCGAGGGCCTTCAGCTGCAGGATCGGGTCGAAGCGGTGCGCCGGGGTAGACTTGAGCCGGGCATACTCCTTGTTGTATGCCGGCCAGTACTGCGGCGATAGTCAGCGCTCTCGCCGGTTGGGTCGCCACCCCCATCCCCGAAACCCCGCGCCACACTCGCCACCCACCACGTCCTCCTCGTCGCGCCACAGCCTGCGATACTCGTCGTACGCGACAGCCTTGACCTCGGTGTCTGGCCGCTCCTCCTGCCGCCCGCGCACAGTCATGAAGCTCCACACCCAACCGCCGCGGCGGTCGAAGTGCGACTCGAAGTCGTCCACCTCGGCGCCGAACCAGGTCGGCCCGTCGAGCCGGCGGTAGGCAAGGTACTGGAAGTGGTGGGAGTGGATGGATCCTGGGCCTACGGTCTGGAGTCAGCCCGGTGTGAGGGGAGCTCCCTACAAAGTGGTTGTGGTAGGGCGCGTCTTGTCCGTCGACGTGCAGCGACAGGGTGGCGAGTGTGTCGTGTGAGACCTTCCCCTTGCTTTGGCCAAGGCAAGTAATAACCTCTTTCCCCGCTGGGGCTCCCACAGAACGAACACAGAGAGAGCACAAGCACGGGGCCCGGCAGCTTGAGCACGGCCAGCCTGACATCGAATACATACAGCCCACCCCACACTATCACAATGTGCTCTTCCCAGCCGTCTTCCCCACACTCAGCATGTTGTCCATCCCCGCACCAGAAGCCCACGACCCATGGCGGTACCGCCCCGTCAAGGCCCACACCTCGCGCCAGAAGACGGGATCGCACTCGTCGTGCTTGGTTACCCTGTCGGGCGAAATAAGTGGTGGCAGGCCCTCGCCGACGCGCACGCGCGAATGGGCGTACGCGAGTGCCGCCGCATCCATCTCCTCGCGCGGCGGCGGGTCGGTCCACTCGGACCGCTGGCCCCAGATGTCACGGCGGCGCGCCTGCAGCCGCTCGAGCTTGAGTTTGTATGCCGGCCAGAACTGAGGTCAGCGGGCACGGGGGACACGACTCACGACTCCGGTCTCGACACGCGCCAGGCGCTCGTACTCGCTCGCCGAGATGGCCGCCGCGTCCGCGTCGCGCACGTACGGCGTCTCGCCGCGCGCGCTCACCACGCTCCACACGTAGTCGCGTGCGGCGCGGTCGTACCCGCTGAACGTGGGCTCTACGCGCGCGGCAAACCACATCGACTCGCCAGGGAGGTGGTACGCGATGTAGTCCACCGTGTTGCGGTTGAAGCGGTCCGGGCTCGGGCGCTGGTGCCAGTCAGCGCTGTGCCTGCACGCGACTTACCAGGCCCGCCGCGTATGGCTGGTGTGTCGGCCGGTTGAGATATGTCGACATTGTGTTGCTGCTGCTTGTGCTCTGTGTGTGGGCGAGCGAGCGTCCCGTTCAAGTACTGTGCCGGTACGGCAAGGGGTCACACGGTATCGGTCGCGCGCGCCTCGTGGGTGTGAAGAGTGCACTCGCGGAGGTGTCAAGAAGCATCGTGCGGTCTGTGGGGCAGAAGAGTGCCCAGGCATATATTTCTGCTCCAGATCCAAGCTGGGCCAAGAGGGGCCAAGATGCCGAGGGCGCCGGCGGAGCGCCACCGATTCCAGGCCGACACCGCCGGCGGGGTCGGCACACGACCACATATTGCATGCGAGCGTCGCCGGCTGGCGGGCGGCAGGCAGTGTCTGTCGGCCTTGAACGCAGCGCCACGCCACACGACCGACCCGAGCGTACCGGCCCGACTCGGGGCGGTCGCCTCCGGCTTGGCGCTGTCCGAGGCGTTCCTCGCACAGTATTGTGCCGCCGATGTCAGAAATACCACACGCATGTCAGAAGCTGCTCGTACACGGCACGGCGCAGAACCAGCTGCATACAACGTCGTTCGCACACCCACGCGGGCCCCACCTCACGCCCACACGGGGCGTCCCCCGCCGCGCGTGTACACGGGCGCGGGCTTGCTCGCCCAGTACTTGACGGGGAAGCCCGACCGCACCTCGGCGACGAACTCGGCGTCGCCCTCGGTGTGGGCGCGCACGTCGGCCACATGCGCCGGCAGGCCGTCCCAGTGCTCTGTGCGCGCAAGCTCGCTTACGCCGAGTGCGAAGTCGTGAGCAACTGCCTGCGTTGGCGCCGGGAGCGGCGGCGGCGGGTCGGGCCACGCATGGCCTGCTAATCTCCACAGGTGCTGTCGCCTGGCTTGGAGAGCCGCCGTCTTCCATGCATGGGCGGGCCAGTACTGCTGTGTGAGATGGGAAGGATGACCCGGTGACAACTCACGACACACTCCTCTGCCTCAACGAGCCGCAGGTACTCGTCGCGCTCGATCGCCTTGACCTTGCTGTCTGGGACGAGGAGGTCGCCTGACCGCCGCGAGCGCACAACCCAGAAGTACTCGCCGGACTCGTCCCACTGCGGCATGGGAGACCCGATCTGCCCTGCGAACCACGCCGACGAGCCATGCCTGAACGCAGCAAAGGTGAAGATGCGGCCCAGGGGGTTGAGGTCGCGCAGGTTCTGGCGGGTGTCAGCGGCGGCGCACAAGGGCCGGCACGCCGCGGCTCACTGTGCCCCAGTAGCCTGTGAAGCCCTTTGCGTGTGGCTTGTCGATACCTTGGACGCTGAGGGACATGTTGAGATGAAAGGACGATGATCTGGTGTGCGGCTGTTTTGTGCGCTGCTGCTGCTGCTCGTCCGTGTCTGTGCGTGACTTGACGGTGCGAGGTGGCGTCGTCACTTGTCACGGTCGATTCAGCCGCAGGGGTGGACAAGGCGAGGAGGATCCACGCATCGCCATGAATGCTTGGGTGTGTCGCGGTGATGGTGTCGAAGGTGATGATATTCGAGTTGAGGACGAGAGGGGTGTACTGTATCGTGGACGAATGCCACAAACGGCTGCCCGAGCCATCGCTTCACATGCAGCTGCCATACTCTCCCACCAGCCGTCGTTCATCCGTACTCATTGGCAGCATGCATAACACCGCACACTAACTCGGGATCCCCTGCACCTCGCTCCAGAACAAGTGGTCGCACTCGTCGTGCTTGTCAAAGTCGTCCTCTTCAGCCACAGTCTCGGTCGGCGTGGCGTCGTCGACGACCTTGACGCGCGCGTGCGCAACCCACAGCGCAGTGAGCTTGAGCTCGTCGGTAACCGGGACGGGCGCCAGCGGCTCGGGCTCGGCCGACGCCGACGTCCAGATGTTGGACCGGCGGTGCTGCAGCGCCGCGAGCTTGCGGTCGTATGCGGGCCAGAACTGGTCGTCAGTGCCTGCTGCTGTTCCCCGACCCACCACACGCTCCTCGCCGAGCTTGAGATCATGGTACTGGTTCCACCCGATCGCGGCCACCTCGGCATCTGGCCGTGTAATCCGATCGCCCTTGACCGTCGTGATACCCCACACAAAGGTGCGCGAGTGCGCGTCCCACCCCGAGAGAGGGAGGAAGACTGCGCCGCCGAACCAAGTCTCGGGGGACTCGGGGCGCCGATAGGCGATGTAGTGGAACGTGCGGATCGGGTAGCGTGCCGCGCCGGCGCGCTGTGGTGTGTCAGTAGAGCAGCTCATCTGCCATTGCGGTGACGGCTGACCCAGCCACGAGCGTATGGCGCCGTGATCGGCTTGCCTTCGAACTTTGTTGACATGGGTGGTGGTGGGTCGAGGGAAGGAGCAATTGGCGGGGAGCACGGCAGAGTGATTGGTTAGATGGCGAGCACGAGACGTGACCCAGGCCCGTAAGCACTCTTGATGGTGGCAGCGAAGAGGACGACGAGTATGAGATGCATTAGTTGCTCACCAGCGTCGCTGCATTGTCCTCCTTGCCGAAGCACAAAGCACATGTCCGCAGCTCCAGCCACTGCCGCGCTGCCGCTGCCACCATGATGCACACCAGCCCCAACCCCCGTGCACGATGTCGTCGTCGGCCTCTTCTCGCGTGCCCGACTGTCCGCCGCAGAGATTGTGCGCGCATAGGGTCACGAGTCACAACGGCGGCGGCGCGGGGCGAGCGGCTCGACCACACCGTCCGAGCTCGCGAGCACGTCGCTGCCTGTTGGCCGAGCTCGTGCCGCTCGTCCCACCCACCCATGCTGCGCTCGCGCGCTCGCTCCGCCTTGCCTCCCCCTTCACATCTCGCATCAACTTTGCACTTGCTCATTCACGCTCACGGCCCCATCTCTCGCCCCCCTGCCATGTCGACTTACGCCAACGGCGAGGGGTCCCCCCACGCCCATGGCTGGGTGAGCAGATGGACCAGGTGTCGCAAAATTCGCTGACCACACCAGCGTTACGCGCCTGCGCCAGACGACACGTCCAGACGGCCAGCAAAGTACCTCGCCTTCCAGCGCGCGTCGGCCCCCAGGCTGTGGTTCCCTGGCATCGTGCGCGCCGAACAATCATACAGGGACAAGAAAGACGGCACATGGGTGTGGGGCCTCGACGCCGTCGGCGCCGAGGGGTGGCGCCGCCGGAGCAGCACGGGCAAGTGGCGCCCCGACGCCGAGGTGCGCGGGATCGACGAGGCCGAGTTTGAGCGGCTGCGCGTCGACGAGGCCAAGCTGGTGAGGGACGCCGCCGTGTCTGAGCCTCCACCTGACACAAACTGCAGTTCTGGCCGGCATACCGATGGAAACAGGCGCACTTGCGGCCGCGGCTCCGCAAGAGCTGGGACATCACGCACCTCCCGCTGTCGCCGGTGCTCGAGGACACGCTGCACGAGGTCGCGATGGCGTACGCCGAGCGGCAGGTGCGTACCCTCACGCCGAAAGCCAGCGCCCTGCTGCGGTCCGGGGCGGCCGAGTTTGCCGGCGACGAGAGTGAGGCGCACGACGAGTGCGACGCGGCCGTCGAGAGCGAGCTCGTGGCATGGAGGCGGCGGTGGGTGCAGGGCTGTGTCCAGCTCGGCATCGACCCCAAGTTGCGGAGGCAGCCGAGCGGGGGTGGCGCAGGTGTGAGGTAGTGGGAAGCTATGCATGGTTCTGTCCTTCCCATGCTGTGACGTTGTGAACTCGCGCGCGACGGCTGTGCTGCGTCACGATCACCACTGCGCCTTGCCGCATCGCTTGGGCCATTGTCGTCGCCACCACTGTCTGATGCCCTGCATGCACGGCCATGAAGGAGCAACGAGCGTCACACATCGCTGCCTGCTCCCTCATCGACATCACACCACAGCAATGTCCAAGACGGTCAACGGCGTCGCGGCACCACTGCGCAGCGGGCTGGTAAGCAGCACGGCGGGCAGATGCCACTGCCACATGCTCACGCCATGCAGACATACGGCTCGTCCGCGCCGTCGACCTTTGACCTCGTCGCATACCGGCACGTCCACGGCTCGTCATGGTTCGCCGGGTTCGTGCGGCACCCGTCGCTGCTGCCGTCGTCCGCGCCGCGGTGGGACAGCACGCGGCGCGAGTGGATCCACACGGTGTGGGCATTTGTCGTCCCTGAAGGCGCGCCGTTCTCCACGGCGCTTGAGGCCATCGAGCGCGCCGACGGCGACGTCGTCGCTGTCACCGAGGGCGAGTGGACACGTCTGTCCCGGCGCGAGGAGTATCTCGTGAGTCTCGTGTCTCCTTAGCCGATAACCCACCACCAACACACAGTTCTGGCCGGCATACCGCCTCAAGCTCCGGCAGCGCGGCGACCCCGCTGCGGCGCTGGCATACGCCCACCGCGTGGTGCACAACACGCCGGACGATGTGGTGTGGCGCGCCGTCGCGCGCGGGCACAAGGTGCACGGCGAGGAGTGGGCGTTCGACGCGGCGCCTGACAGGGCGGCAGCCGACGCCGCCGTGCGTGCCCCGCCGCCCGTCGTCGTCGTGCAGGCCGCGACGCCTACACGTGCCGAGAGTCGAAAGCCGGGGTGGAGAATGGTAGCGTAGGCGTAGACGTATGAAGCTTTAGGGCAGACAGCATTAGCTGGAGCTGGAGCACCGCGACGCAACACGCGGCCCGAGCCGCCCACTGACCTACCTGCCACCCCCCGCTCCCCTGTGCCCACTGCTCACCTGCGGCCCCGAGCACGGCGACCCCGCCCCCACCGGCGCTTGGCAGGATTCTCGGCGCCGACGGAGGGCAGGGATGGGGCACCGGTGTGCGCGCGGCAGCCTGCGTGCTCGCCCCGTGCGGCGAGGCGGGTTCAGCAGCGGCAGCTAGCTATACCCACCATCATGGTGTATCTCTTCCACTCCTCCCACCCACCACGATGGCCGCAGAGGTGCACGGCGTGCAGAGCCCCATCCAGAACCGCTGGGTAGGTCGTGTCATGGTCTGCTGGAGGCACGCAGGCCGGCTAACCCTCGCCAGTCGTACGGCCTCTCAGGCCCCTACCGGCACGAGTTTGCCTACCTTGCCTTCCAGCACGCCCACGGGCGCGGCTGGTTCGCGGGGACGGTGCTGGGCGACGCGCCGGCCGTGAGCGTCGTCACACCGCGGTGGAACCACGACCGGCTCGAGTGGGAGCATGTGATCTGGGCGCGGACGAGCCCGCGCGCCGTAGTCGGCGACGAGGACGGCGAGGACTGGGAGAGGATTGAGCGTCCTGACTCAGCGGTGCGCGCCATCTCGCTTGCCGAGTTCCAGCGCATCGAGCGGGCTGTGAACGTCGTCGTGAGTGCTTCGTTCGTCACCCCTGCTAATGCCAGTTCTGGCCGGCCTACCACGCCAAGTTTGCTGCGCTCGAGGCCCGCCGGCTCGCCGTGTGGCTGCATGCCGGGATCGACAAGGACGAGATCCTGCCCCCGCCAACGGACGTCAGCGCGGCGGCGTACGCGTACGCACACAAGCTGAGCGGCGAGGCGACCGAGGAGGTCGACATTGCGGCCTACTCGTCCGGCAACCGGCGCGTCGACGACGAAATCGCGCTCACGACGCACGACGAGCTCGACGGGCTCTTCATGGCCCAGGTCACCGAGTGGCGGTACGGCCGCGGCGCGGCCGCCGTCCGCGCCGTCAAGTGGCGCGACGACGACAGCGCCGCCGGGAGCCCGGTCGAGTCGTCGTATCGCCGTATCCCGTCGTCTTCAGCGCTCGTCGCCGCCGCCGCCCAGCTCTCCAACCATGGCGGCATCCACCCGAAGCCCGCACCATACGCACCGGCTCATGGACACGGCCACGGGCACCGCGATTCGTCGCTTGTCTGGGGCTCGCTGCCCACCAGCACCGAGGTGCAGCCGCTGTACGAGACGTACGAGTAATAGATGTATGCGGTATGCTTCTTACATGCGGTTTTTCTGTCTTCTGCCCGTGCGTGCTGCTGTGTCTGCTCACGCCGCAGCCCGCGCCTTGGCCGCGACGTCCTTCCACCCGTCCTCGCACACGGCGTGCGCGCACACATCGCTGAGCGGGTACGGCGCAAGCAGCGCCTCGAGCTCCTTGACCGTCTCGTGGCCCTCACACGCCGTCATCTGCGCCTCCCACTTGTCCTTGACCGTCGCCATCCAGTCGTCGTCGACGGCGGCACGCAGCGCCACGGCGGCCAGACACGTCGCGGAGCGCAGAGCCGCCTTGACAGCCGACTCGCTGTTGGTGTGGTTGGCGTACGTGTCCGAGTCTGCGCAGTGAGTCAGCAGCGTACTGTGACATCCCACCACCACGACCGTCTCGACTCACGGCAGAAGTCGCCCTCTGGCAGGTCCGGCAGCTGGAACATAGGGTGCAGCGCAGGACACTTGTACGTGACGTTGCCGAAGTCAGTCGTGCCGTACGTCACAAACTTGCGGTACGTGTAGCCCTCGTCGGCCCAGCGCTTGGTCACCGTCTCGAGGTACCCGTCGAGCTCGGTGCTGTGCTGCGTGTCGAGGTACAGCGCGTCCTTGGTGATGGTGTACGTGCAGCCCGTGGCGAGGGCCGCGGCCTTGTAGCAGTTGAGCGCGCGGTCGATCATCTTGTACACCTCGCGGGCTGTCGGTGCGCGGATGCCGCACATGACCTTGGCGTTGGACGTGATGACTGGCGCCGAGCGTCAGCGAGGCGTCTAGTCACCTCTCCCCCGCCCGACTCACTGTTCGCAGTCCACCCCTCGCTCCCCTTCAGCACGTTATAGATGCGGTGCGTGTCCGGGATCTGCTGGCGCAGCAGCGCGACATTCGTGTATCCCGACACCGCGGCGTCGAGCGCATTCACACCAGCGGAAGGCATTGCACCCGCGTGCGCCGAGGCGCCCTTGTACTCGATCGTGAAGGCTGCGTTGCAGCACATCGAGGGCAGCCACGACCCGTTACCCGTAATGCCGGGGTGCGTCCTGCGTGGCGGTCAGCGCCAGCTCGCTGCCCACCACTCACATCAAGCACACGTCCATCTCATCGTACGCGCCGCGCTTGAGCATAAAATCCTTGCCGCCGTACGCCTCCTCGGCCGGCGTGCCGAGCAGGATCACACGCCCCGACACGCCGTTCGCCTCCATGACCTGCGCGGTGCCGATCGCGGCCGCCATGCCCGCGATGGCGATGAGGTTGTGTCCGCATGCGTGGCCGTGGGGGAGGGCGTCGACTGGTACCGGTGTAAGCTGCTGTCGATGCCATCGCTCATCCGCCAGCCTCGCCGCACTCACGCTCAGAGTTGAAGCCCACAACGCGCCCCTTGCCGTCCCCAATCACCTTCTCGGCCACCCACGCCGTCTGCAGCCCGTACGCGTGCCGCGTCACCTTCCACCCCGCCTTCTCCATGTACCCTGCCGTCGTGTCGTGCGTCCTGTGCTCCTGCCATGCGAGCTCGGGGTGCGCATGGATGTCCGCCTGGACCTCGCTGAGTGAGGGGGTGAGCGCGACGATGGCCGCCTCGACCTGGTCGAGAAGCTCGGGGGTGAGGCCTTCGGGCGTGTGGGTAGCTGGCATTGTGGGTGGGCTGGCTGCAAGAACGACCGCAGCGAGAGCCCGCCGTTATAGCCTATCAACCCCAGAGCCGCAGCAGGGAGTCAGCTGCCCCGCCGTCATCGGTGTGGAGTGGTTTGGAATACCCGCCGGCGTTGGCCGCGGTGCACTGTGTCATGCGGCATCACGCGCAGTTCACCGTGTCAGATAAGCCTCACTGGCAGTGTTAGTCGAGCAATTAGTCCGTCCGACAGCAGGTGGGCGGGGTGGGGGGGGGGGGTTGGCCGGGCCAGTGGGAGCCGCTAGGCGAGCAGAGCGAGCTGTAAGCTCGGCTGTGGCGCCAGTGGTCCGGTGGCCTTGCGGCCGGCTACCGCATCGCTAGAGATGCATTGGCAGTCTCCTATGCATGCATTCGGCCATAGATGGGGTCTTGTGGATTAAAGAGGCCTGCATCTGACTGTGGCAGAGAAGACATGAGCTCAACTACGCGGCAATTCAATTCATCATGTCTTTGCTTAGCTTTGCTCACTAACAACTGACTGCTTCCAACTAAGCGTAGAGGACAGCAGCGAGACCCGCACCGAACACAACTGCAGCTGCCACAACTGCATCAGGACCGCTGCCACTCTTCTTGGACGGCGTGGCCTGGCATCAGCACAATCACAAGCTGTTCGGAACTCACCGAGGCCGCCCCAGGTCCCGCAGCGGTGCTGCCGACCGCCGAGCCGCCTCCGCCAGCGGCGGACGTCGGGCCCACACCCGCAGCGGTGCCAGCACCACCAGCACAACCAATATTGGCCGGCGCGGGGCCAGCAATAGGTGACTTTCGCAGTTCGCACAGGTAGACGACGTTACAGATGTACTCGTAGATGAGCGACTTCTGCGTCGTCTTGGAGTTGACGTCGGGGTCGGCGTCCCAACACGCGAGGCAGGTCTGGTAAAGGTCGTATGATTTGGACTGGGGTGAATGAGTGGACGACAAAACAAGGGCTCACAGAACAGTAGGTTGGGAGACACGTCGCGTCGTTGGTCGGGCACGAGAGCGCCCAGAACTGGGTGCACTCGTTCGTGCAGCCTTGCGAGAAGGCGCGGGCAGGCGCAGAGAGGGCTGGGGTCAGTCACGCTGGCATGTGGACGTACCGAGCGCGGCGAGGAGCAGGGGGTACATGGTGGTTTGCTTGTGTATTCGCGGGGCTGAATGAGTACAGAACCACGGCCCTCTCCTTCTTCCACTTCATTTTATACTGTATTCTCCAGCGTCCCCCCATGAGGAGCGCAAACAGGCGTTTTGGCTCTCAGTCGCGCCACAAGACACCTGCCCCACTCTCTGAGCTCCGCGTCCCGTCCCGGACGAAACCATTACATCCGAGAAAGGACGCGCTGCACTCTTGCCACGTCCGAGGACGCGCTCTAAGCCAGCCCAAGACAGCTCGCTCCGAGGAGAGCGCCACGCCCACCCAGCTGATACCAACGGATCGATCGACGGCTAGCCGTATACGGCTGCACCCCTGCTACGACGCGCCGCCACATACAGCGGGAAATTGGGCTAGTGCGCGCGGATGTGCGCAGCAGAACCGATGGGAACCGAGCCGAACTACACGCGTTCTTTTGTGCGGGGGAAGGCGCGGGCGCTAGTGCTGAATGGGGAGCCACTCCAGGAGTGTCTGGCTGGGTAGGGTGGCTCACCACCTCCGAGGAATGATGTGGCACGCGACATGCCAGATCCGAGACTCGCTGTGAGTTCAGTGAAGCGCTCCGTGGCACCGACCAGGTGGGCTTGTGGCCCACGCCAAAGACAACCTCGCCGGGGATGTGAACCAAACATCAACTTCCGCAAAATCGGGGGGGGGGGGGGGGGCCGCGGCGGATGACTGCCACTAGGTGGTGGGATCCACCATGTCGACGAGCACGTCTACACCTGTACAAGGGCATCCTGTCACTGCCCATGCACACCTCGAGAGTGACAGAGTGTCACGAGCGCCAATGTTGGGCCCCATCTTGGCACCACCTGCTTCGGAGCCGGGGAGGTGCCACAGCTTGCCTGATGTCACAACACGACGGCAACCAACACCTTTGACTCGACACGACACAACTCATCACCACGCAACAAGTCGTCCTTCACGACTTGACTCTGCTCAACCGACCTGCACTTGCTCCCTAATGAAAGTATCAATAGACCACACAACACACCCATACATCATCGACCGCATCTTTGAGGCAGCGCCACGCCGTGCCCTCCTCCGCCTTCGCGCGACGTGTACCGCCTTCTGCGACCGCGCCGACAAGCAGCTCTGCCAGCACGCCGTGGTCAAGCCCGTTCCTGTTCCGCGATCCAACGATGTTTACCTGTACAAATCGAGCAAGAACGACCCGTTCGTGGCGGGGCGGGGGGCGCGCCTGCCCTTCGTTCCGGGCGTCGTCGAGACGCTCGATGTCTGCAGCGACCCTGAGGGCAGCGATGACATTCCGGGCATTGTCCTTGCCCAATTCTCTGGAGTCACTACGCTGCGCCGCTTCGGACATGCCGCCCTGTCGCGGCCATACACGGCGCTCGGAAGAGTCGACACCGTTGTAGACTGTGTCGACTTGAATGGTGCTGACGTGAACGGTTTCGACTTGCACCGGACGCTCACCGCTGTCAGACGGAGAGGAGGTGTGATTGAATTTTCCCTGTGGGCCCGTCGACGTTTTCTCCACATCCAGTGGCGAGAGAACTGGCGGCACCCTGCCCTGTCCTTTCCCTCCCTAGGAGACGACTTGATATCTTCAACCAGTAGCGACCTGGTTGTCGTCCTCTGGCCGTACTGCTTGCCAGGAGAAATGGACCGCCGCCCCACGGATCTCAGAGGACCGATCGACACTGGTGATCGTGGACTCGGCCTGGCCCTCCGTGCGATTGGACATCTCCGCCCCTTGCTGAATCTCCGTGCCAAGATCTCCATCGTAGGCCTTGAGCGATGCCATCCGCACAATCTTCGAACAGAGCTCCGGTCGGACGAGCGCACTGTATCAGACCGGCAGGTTATGGAGTTCGCCGAATCCTTTAGGGAGCTCTGGGCGAGTGTCACGGCCCTGGATGGGCCCGAGACCGCCTCGGCAGCAGATCTCAAGTTCTTCACCTACTCCCAGTGGCTCGCCACGCTCAGTGACGAGGAAAAGGCCATTCTCTGTCCACCAAACTTAGCCTTTCCTAGTCAGTCTCCCGCTGTTGGCGACGCTTACTACCCGCAGAGCGCCTCGTGGAGTTTGAAAAACAGCACCCGAGAGATTTCTAGTCTGGAGTCTGCCCAGCTTCTCTGCCGTCTCCTATACATGCCCTTCCGTCGTAGAAGAGCATTCGAATACGCATGCATGATACAGTACAACAGCGCGAGCAGCGCCCCGTGGCGAGCGGCATCCAAGTTGCCGAGCTAGTAGGCACGCCCTACTCGTCATCCTTCGTGTCCTTGTCCTCCCCCTTGTCCTTATGGAACAGGTGGCGGACCTTGCCCTTGATCTTCTCCTTCTTCTCCCTGGCTGGCGCCTTGGGGTCCGTGATGATATCCCACACCTTGTCTCCCTTGCCCATGAACGCAGCAGGGCTGTCGTCCGCCTCGCCGTCAGACTCGGCCGAGCTGGCCGCCGAACTGAGGGCACCCTCGCTCTCGTAGTATGTCATGCCGCCAGTTGACTCGGAGTGCTTGGCGCGGCGCGCCGACTTCTCCTCCTGGTGCGCGTCGTCGTCACTCGCCTTTGCGGTGACGTGCAGCCCGACGAAGTTGCTCGAGAGGAACGCCTGCAGAATCGGAAGCAGCTCCTTGTTGGGACGGTAGGTGCCGCTGTCGTTGTCGATGACCAGCTCATACGCCGTGGGGTTGAGCGAGCCCCCGTCTTCTCGTCCGTGGAGATGCGTGGTCACGACAGGCTCCTGTGGCTTTTCGCTGTCTTTCTTGGACTCGGCAGAGTGGGCTGCGCCATTGTGTTCCGCAGAAGCGTGCCGAGCGGCCGCACCATCTGGGCTGGCGGCTGGAGGTTGCTGTGAGATGGTGGCTTCCGGTGGCTGTGAGGTGGTAGCGTTCTCGTCCAGGGATAGCCCGCCGAGAGTGACAGCAGGATCCGCTGCCGCACCGGAAGTCTGTTGTCCATCTGGGGGAAGTGCAACCTCACCGCCGGCATCCTTCTTCAAGCGCCGGTGAAACACTAGGTTGTGGTTGTGCACCTCGACCAGGCCGTCGTCCTCATCCACTTCCTCGGGTGGGCGCAGCATACTGTGGCTTGGAGACTTGGAGTTAGACTTGTAGTCAAGGTGATCATTCTCGGCGCCAGTAGACTCGGTGCCGGCCTTGTGTTCGCGCACAAAGAACTCGCCCGAGTACGCAATGTAGTTCTGTTTTGTCAGACAGACACTCCCCACGGTGCACTCACCGCGACATCCGAGTGCATCACATGCTTGCTCAGCATGTCGATGCCAAACTCCTTTCCTGTCTCGGTGAACCGCATGAGGCCGTCGAGCGTGATGATGTACGTGTAGATGCGGTGGCCGGTCCCCCACTCGGCCATGTCGAGAAAGCGCTGGGCCATCGCCTTTCCCGGCCCATTAAGGCGGCCATACTCGGTCTGTTCGTCGTAGTGGTACACGCGCCGGTGCTGTTTGTGGATGACTCTTCCCAGAAGTGATCCAGCAACCCCGCGCTCCTCGAACATGACCTTGACGAATGCCTTGAACTCGACGTAGCGGTGGTACAGCTCGTTGGGGACCGGCCCGCGGAGGTGCAGTTCGTTGGCTTGGAAACTGGTCGTCAGCTGTGCATCACTGCGCTTTAGCAACCCACTTGGCCTTCTCCTGCCCCCCTTCAATGCTGGTGGTTCCGAGGATTGCTCCGATCAGAGGCGAGTAGTGGATAAACCACCACGAGGTGAGCGAGTACATCTTGCCGCACTCGTCCTTGGTCTTGCCGAGCACCTCGGCGGATATGCGGATCTGCGGGTCCTTGCCCCTGCTGTCCGGGTGCAGCCTGCGAAGAGCGTTTACTGACCAGACGCGCGCCGATCCGCCGCGTCTCTTCAAGTCGTAGTCCCTCGCATCTGATCGCCAGCCTTCTGAGATTTCGCCGCTCCTGACCAAGGCCTTGCCGAGCCGATCGTCCTTGGTGCCCCGGTCCTCGTCGTACACCCGGCTGCTCAGGACGAACCCGGTTCGTGGGACACCGGCGACAATCCACTCGGCCTCCCACCGCGGCTCGGTGGTGCCGTGGACCGTCGCGGACCGGAACCTCAGGAACGGGTCCTCGACATGCCGCTTGCCGTAGTCTCGTCCCCAGTGTGCCCCGTGCCCCCCGTGGCCGTCGGCGGTCAGCTGGGCGAGCACGTACGGGTCCGAGGAAAGCTGGCCAACGTCGCCGATGGGGAGGTAGGACGCCGAGTGGAAGACGATTCGTACGGTGAACGTTTCGTCATTGGACGGCTTGAGCGGCGTCGGGTCGAAGCCTCCCTCAGGCTCGCTGTCGCTGCTGGACTGGGACGAGGCTGCCTCGTCCTTGACAGGCTTGGTCATGTCTTGAGTTTCTTCGGGATTGGCCGTGTCTTTGGCGTTGTCCACTGAGGATCGAAGGCTTGTCGTGTGGAAGGACAGGTGAACAGTGTGAAGAGACGCGGCCCTTGTGTCTTAAGATCGTCGTTGTCGTTGTCGTCTGTCCGTTGTTGTCGTAGGTCGTGGCTGACCGGCTGACGTCACACTCGCACCCTCATGACGCAATCCACTTCAGCATACCAACAAACACGCGACAAAGCAACTCTCAGCATCTGGCTTTGCTGTGCGTCCGAAAGTGGGCATGCGCAGGGTTGCTGTATGCTTACAAGGGTGCCGTACGCGTATGGGCGAGCAACCGCGAACCACGGAGCTGGGCGCACAGCCAACTTGGCGGCCTTGGTTGAAATGTCATCCTCCCGTCTACGGAGTCGAGGATGCGGACTCCAGCTGGTCGCCCTGCATATGGCGTCGCCTCCTGCACATACACCGTCGATCCCTCGCTCTATACACCATTGTCGACAGTCCGTCTCTTCCATCCGCCATTTCAACCATGGCGCAATGTCCTCCATATATCTGCATACTCTTATCTGTCCTCGCTTGCGGTTCGCACTCTGCATCACTCGGGGCTGCTCCCAACGACTGATCGTGCCCCAACTGCTCCTCCTCTTACTGCTCAACCTCGAAGGGCTTGGGGTTGTCTCCGAACTGAAGCGCCACAGTACCATTGGTTGAGCGGGCAACCAGAATCGAGCTGCCAAAGGCACCAGACTTGCTATCTGTCGTGGCATTGCCAGATATGCTGGACAATCCCGTGTGGTCGGAGTACGTGTCCACCAAGTAGTGCTTGTCGTAGTGCACTCGATACGGTACGTCGAATACACGTGATGGCCATACTGCCTTGCGAAGGCTAATATCCGATAGCCGCCCTTCGGAGTTGACGCTCAGTGTGACGTTTGGAGCCGCATTCGTCTTTCTGGGTACCGTCAAGCTTCGGAAGCCTGACTTGAACTCGCCTGTCGTAGAAAATACGACGTTGTGGGCGGCGTTGAGCTCGATATAGCTGTCCATTTGTTGATTCTGGTGATAAGTCAACTGAATGTCGCCGTTGCTGCGCAGAAGCGTCGAGGAAGCCTTGCTGTTGCCGAGCAAGCGAGCCGAAACATCTGCCCACCAAGGGATCCACGCGAACATTAACTCGACCAGTGTTCGACGGAACAGGCGGCGAATCCCAGGGAACATGTATGTGACGGGCGTGGGCCAGTACGACTGGGAGACGTTGGCAACTACGCCCGCCCTACCGTCGAGGTCGAGACGGCGCGAAACTTGAACTCCTCGGACCGTGATAGAACCCGAGGAGGACAGCAATGACAGTTGGTGCCCTACCAGCGGGCCGATGTCGATGTCACCTGTGGCCGATACTAGCAATCTTCCAACCGGTGGTGTAGATACACCGGCAGTGATATTGAGACCGTTATCCACGCGCATAGAGAGCGAGTACAGACCGCGCGAGTTCTGCGGCACCTGGATGTGAATCGTGTGCTCTCCAGAGATGCCAGAGCCCTCAATCGACACGACTGTGTCCTCAAACGGGGTGGAGACCTTGGCCTTGGCACCCGCATGGAGCTGGCGCTTGGGCGAGTGGATCGTGACCAGAGCTGTGTTGGGGTGTTTGTCCTCAGTCGCATATGATATCGTGACTACCGGCTTGCCAAAGTCCGTCACGTCTATCCCGAGATGCCTTTGTAGGGCAACAGAGCATCTCGTGGACTCTGTGAGACCGTCGTCGGCTTCAACCATCTCGCAGGTTGGCTTAACAGACCCTTTGGTCTGGGTAGACGTGAGCATCATCCTGCCCATCGTGCTCCCATAAACCTACTTCTCGGATGTAGTAACCGCGGGGGTAGCTATACTCATACTCCCGTCTAAAATCGATATCTGGCTGTTTGAGCCAAGCTTCGTTCGCTCCATCCCATAAACCCGTCACGGGGTGATACCCATCGACATTATCGTTAGGTGTAGGCAAAGTCCAGATGTTGATGCCGGGGGTGTACGTGCTTCCGGTCTCGGAATGGATCCAGGTAGGGGGGTTCCAAAAATATTTGTAGTCGAAGACATATTCGATCAAGGCAATCAACCAAGCAATGGAAAGGCCGAACACAAGGAGCCCGATGAGGAGTCCGATGACCGTCCTGCGCTTGGGCTGTCCGAGCCTCCTTATCGTTTGGATGATGCGCCGTCCGAGAAACTTGATGACCACCCCGGCGGCCGCCAGCGCGGCCTTGGGGTCGTCGACCTTGGCAGCATCTTCGCCATCGGCCTGGAAAAACGAGACGGCGTTGAAGACGCCGTCAGCGAACATATCGCCAGCGGTGCGCTGTTTCGGTGGGGCGGTCTTCTCCCCCGGCGTGGGGTGCTGGATTGTCGGGAGTAGTGGCTGCTCATCGGCGGGAACGCCTTCCTGGTCGTTGAGCGACATGTTGGATCGGCTGGTGGGCGAGTGGCAAACACCATGCGCATGTCCAGTTCGTCCTTATTATGGCAGTGCTGTGAGGTGGGCTTGGTGCTGCGAGGTGACGTTGGGTCGTCTGCACTGATGTGCCTGAGCCGCGCCGCCTAGGACGGGTGTTGCCTAGGAGAGTAGCAGGAACGGCTCTGAAACGGCCTGCCGCTGTGCCGCTGGCTCACTGCAGCTCCTAAACCCAGTCCAGTTGAACAGTTACCCTGCTGACAGCCTGAGTTACATCACAGGGGATATCCTCCTAAGTGCAATGTCTCGGCATGGTGATGCGTGTGTGGTGTGTTTAGCCGCGTACCGGACTCGGCGTGACCAGATGCCGGAGCAACGCGTGGATGTCTGCCGGGGAACCAGCGGCCTATTGCGCCCTTAAGCCGTCTAACAGAACATGGGCGCAACAGAGGCGCTGCTGGCAAGTACGGCCTGTTGGAGCCAAGTGTGCTGATGCTTGTTGAGGAGCAGAGATCGCCTCAAGACAGTGCCGGCTTGCCGCGAGGCCTACCGCTGATCTGAATGGTTAACCTACGCCCGTCTCCACAGCGTTGTCAGTGATGTAATTCAGCGCCCCAGAAAACAAACGCAAGCGCCCCCACACCAACGTCAGCGGCATGTCTGTGGGGGCACTCGAGATAGGGTTGGTGATCCGCGACACGTCAAAGGCGCAGGCTGGATGGACATGATTAGCCATGACTGACCGACGAGTGGGGCTGATGCGGTGGCCCAGCCGCACTCTTCGACGAGACAAGTTCCCATGGCAGTTTCGCGCGAGCCAGCCGGCCTGATGACGAATGTGTTGGCAAGTCGGCAACGCAGCTGTGACTGCTCGCCTGCATCGTCTTGCGAGGAGGCACCGGGGGCTGGGCTCCAGACCGGGGAGCAGGATACAGCGGTGGAGCGCTTCAGCCGCCCGACCGCCAGACTGCCAGACTGCCAGACCGCCAGACTGCCATACCTCTAGATGAGCCGAGACAGGCAACGGAGAATGGACGGTGACGCGGCGCGCCGGGCAGCTGACCGTGTAGAAGGAGCAGTGACCGGAACCGCGAGTTCCTGGGCGTCTATCAATAGCGCGCGTCGACGCACACGGTATGCACCATTCCGCAGTGAGCCCCGACCCGAAGCGCAGCCCACGCGAGGTGGCAGAGCGCACTATCCGCAGCTTGGCACTGGGCAGGCAGGTCATCCGCAGCACGTCGCTCGCGCCGACGTGTCCCGAAGCCCAGCTCCTGTTCCTTCCCATGCAGGCCGACCTGATCTATTCAGCAAAAAAAAGAGAACTGCATCAACACACTGGCAAAAGCTGGACGAGTTAGGAATCGAACCAAAGGCCTTGTCAACTCCCTGAGAGGTCCTAAGAACTCATCATGCGAATGACACGCTCTACCAACTGAGCTACACGCCCGCTCATGCACTCTACGTGCTAGGCCACGACGGGGATCGAACCCGCAATCTCATGATTACAACCGTCAGAATCGTAGTCATACGCCTTGCCATTGGGCCACGCGACCGAGGTGTTTGCGAGGGGTGTTGGCGCGAGTTGACTGGTCGCTCCTCCCGTCCATCCCTGAGACGGTGGTGCGAGCGCATCATCAGCCGCGCACTTGCCGCCCACATGTCGCGCCATTGCTGGGCACGGGCTTGGCGCAGCAAGAACGTCGTGATGTGGTGGCTTATGTCGAGCTGCTTGCGAGATGAGTGCGACAGGCGCGACAGGAATGCTGCGAGTGGCATGATCGGCGTGATCCGCGCCTGCCTCGGATGCCACAACGCCAAGAAGCCAGCGGCATGCAATATACGTCTCCTCCCTCTACAACCTCTAACTCTATGCCGCCGTCTAGATTACAGCTCCGGGCTGGGGGTGAGCAGCCACCACACGGTCTGGACGAGACGGAAGCCGCACAGCGCGCCGAGGGCCGCGACGACGCCGCCGCCGCCCGAGATGGCGCGCGAGACGAACGCGCCAAACAGGAGCGCAAGCACACCCGACACGCGCACGTCGCGCGACTGCACCTTCTTGAACGCGAGCAGCAGGGGGTCGTTGAAGATCTCGACCCAGGTCGTGGTGAGGACGACGGTGGTGTTCATGGGGGAGCCGATGCGCTGTGGTGTGTTAGACCGGAATGACAGTGCGCGACAGCAACACTCACCTTGCCAATGATGCCCTGGAGACCGAGCGACGCCGAGATGAAGGCGAGCGCGACAAAGCCGAGCGGGTTGGTCCACGAGGGGTTGTGGCGCGTGCTGCGTGCGTGTCAGCTGGGTTGCTTCTCTCGCACTGGCACAGGCCTGGCCTGGCCGGTCTGCTCACCCGGCGTATCCGCTCTGGCCCGAGTAGTGGTGCGCGATGGTCGCGGCGGCAGCGAGGAGCACCTGCAGCAGGCTGGAGACGACAAGCCATGTGCGGCGCTTGGCGCCGATCTTGTCGCCGAGGCGGCCGAGCGTCGTGCCGATGAGGAAGGAGAGGAGCGAGCACACGGCCTGCTGGTCGGGCTTCTCGAAGCCATACGTCCTCTCGCCGATGGGGTCGAACGCGCGCGCGATGGCAATGCCCAGCTGCGCGACGTTGCCCGTCTGGAAACCACACCAGATGAAGCATGCCTGTGGGGGTTAGTCGGCTGCGAGATTGTGAAGGAGAGCAGCACGCGAGCTATGCGAGACGGCTCGACGGAAGCCGGGTATGGTTGGCGGCCGCGTCGCGCGAGAGGACTTGCCGGACTTGCGACGGCAGGCGGCAAGACGGCAAGCCGAGCCAGCCGGCCGGTCCCACTGTCGCACTCCAAGTGAGTGCGATCGATTGATCGATGCAGCACCGTCTCTCGGCGACGGAGGCAGCGACGCAGCTGCTCCCCTCCCGCACCCGCGCGTGCACTACTCACCGAGAAGGACATGGCACTCGTGTACCCCGTCAGGAAACACGCATAGATGGAGACCCAGATACACTTTTTAGGATCCACCTGGGCCTGGAGGTAGTCGACGCTTCGTGCGACGAGCGACTTGGGCTCCGCCTTGGTGGCCGCCTCGATGTCGATCGTTTTTGACGAGTCGGTGCTTGCTGGCTGCGACTGGGACATGGTGGGTGGTGGGTGGTGCGGTGGGTGAGTGCAATGCAACGGTAAAATATAGCAGCAGTGTCTGGCTCGAGTCAAAACCCGGCAGGCGGCAAGTGTTGTTGCTGCTGCGCTTGGCGCACAATTAACGCGGCGGCGGAGGCGGAGGCGGCGGCCTCGGACGAGCAGCAGCAGGAGGAGCAGCTCGGCCACCTCCGCCCTGTACCGCCCACCGTGGCACTCGAGCCCGTCCATCCTCTCCTACTCGGAGTTTCCCATCCGACCCTGGCGGTGAGTTGCGCACCCTGCGATTCGCGAGTCTGGCCGCTGTGCTCGGCGTCGCTGCATAGTTCATGCAGTATGCACGCTGGTGCTGCCTGGCTCTGCGCCAAGCACTGTTGCGACAAAGCACGACAAGTCCTCGCAATCAGCAAAGATATGGAATCCCGCCATTTCCCCAAAACGGCCCGCGGCACTCGGCACGCTGCCGACCAAGATTTTGGTCCCGCGGGCCCGCCCCTTCCGACCCATGTATTTAGCCCTCCCCTATTACGCCACGTGGCATCCCACGTGGCGAGGCGGCCCGCCGCCTCCGCCCGCGCGCCCGTGGGGATTTACCTCCGCCGCGTTTTCGAGTCAAGTCGGCCCGACAAGTCGAAAGGCAGGTAAGTGGATTATCATCGCGGCCACCTCGACGTGTTGCAACAACCTTTTCAACAACAAAACGAAGTCAAAATGGCCCCTCCTCAGGCTCCCATCAAGGTCGGCGTCCTTGGCGCCACCGGCACCGTCGGCCAGCGGTAAGTCGTGTCTTAGTCGCCGGCGCCAGCGGAGTGACGACGACCCCGCCTCGTCGGCCTGGCCGCGACTCGTCCACCGGCCGCTGTAGCCCCGGCTCCCTCCCTGCCCAGCACTCACACCCCAGCTTCATCGAGCTTCTCGCGACGCACCCGTACTTTGAGATCCACGCGCTCGGTGCGTCGGCCCGCTCGGCCGGCAAGAAGTACGTCGACGCCACCAAGTGGAAGCTCGTGTCGCCGGTCCCCGAGAGCGTCAAGGGCATGATCGTGCACGAGTGCAAGCCCGAGCCGTTCGCCGAGTGCGGTGTTGTGTTTTCGGGTCTCGACCACGACGTCGCCGGCGACATTGGTAAGTGGTGGCGGGGGTGGCCCAAGGCGGGGCTCGCCCGACACTGTCTCAGATCCCGGCCACTAACCCTCCCCCAGAGGTCGCGTTCCGCGCCGCCGGCCTCAACGTCTTCTCCAACGCCAAGAATTACCGCCGCGACCCCCTCGTCCCGCTCATGGTGCCGCTCGTCAACCCCGACCACATCGCCGTCGTCCGCCACCAGCAGCAGGAGCTCCAGCTGTCCAAGGGCTACATTGTGTGCAACGCCAACTGCTCGACGACGGCCATCGTCGTGCCGCTCAAGGCACTCGAGGTCGCGTTCGGCCCACTCAAGACGGTGCTCGTGACCACGCTCCAGGCCATCTCGGGCGCGGGCTACCCCGGCGTGTCGTCGCTCGACATCCTGGGCAACGTCGTGCCCTTCATCGGCGGCGAGGAGGAGAAGATCGAGTGGGAGACCAAGAAGATCCTGGGCGGCGTCAACGCCGACAACAGCTTCGACCTGCACGCCGGCGCGCCGCTCAAGATCTCGGCCAACTGCAACCGCGTGCCTGTGATTGACGGGCACCTGGCGTGCGTGTCGGTCGAGTTCTCGGGCGACAAGAAGCCCTCTATCGCCGAGATTGAGAAGGCGTTCACCGACTACGTCACCGAGCCCCAGACGCTGGGCACGCCCTCGGCGCCCAAGCGCGCGATTGTCCTCCACGACGCGCCGGACCGCCCGCAGCCCCGCCTCGACTGCGACCTCGAGAAGGGTGCCTGTGTGTCTGTCGGCCGCGTGCGCGAGTGCGGCGTGCTGGACGCCAAGTTTGTGTGTCTGCTCGACAATGTCCGCCTGGGCGCCGCCACGTCGTCGGTCATCAACGCCGAGGTGGCTGCCGAGAAGGGCTACCTGTAGTGGCTGCTGGCGTGTGCATAAAAATCGTAGCTAGGTATTATTACTATTGCATTGTAGAGTGTCGTTGCATTGATTGTGGTTTGTGGTTGGCGTGGGCAAGTCTCATCAGGGCACGCGAGCGCTGGGAGTCGAGGAGCGTCGGCGCCGGCCCAATTCGACGTCGACACACGCGCCGTGGTTGGACGTCTTGGCGCCGCCGTCGCTGTCGGACACGTTCTCACACGATCGACATGCGGCACAAGGGACGCGTTTGCTGCCAGGCATTCCTCGGACCTGCAGCGCGGCGGCGTCGACGCGTGCGGTGGTGGGCGTGGGTGGGCGTGGGCGTGGTGTGGTCGCGAGGGCGAGTGCATTGTTCGACGTGACCAAGGGGACGGTTGACAGTGGCGCCTCGATCCATTGTCACGCCCCGCGGCGGTGCGGTGCGCACGCTCAACAAAATGGACAGCGAGCGCACAATACACCCCGACCCTCTTCGTCCCTCCCAGAGCCGAGCGTCGCGCATGCACCCCGCATGCATCGATTGTTCCCCGCCTGCAGCCTGGTCCCCCCACCCTCGCGCATTCCCACAAGACAAAGGATCGCGCACGTGTCGGCCACGCGACGGGCCGATTGTTCCCAGCTTCGCGGTGCGGGTGGAGGGCGTCCAGCGGCCAGCGGCACCAGCGGCAGCACAACGCGACGACGCAGCCACGCAGCAGCGACGACAACACCTACGACGTCGACGACGACAATGGCCGTGTGCATGCAGGGCGTGCCGGTGGTCGCCCGCAGACGCCGGCACAAGACCCCGGCAACGACTGCTGCGTCCTGTCCTGCCTGTCCTGCGTCCTTGTGCAGCCGCCTGCTTCACCCCCGACCCCCCCCCCGGCCCCCCCTTGTGCCAGAGTGACGTGCCCGCCTGGCCAGACAACCAGATACGCAACCGCCAGACAAACGGGTGACCGCCGTCGCCTGACTAGTCGCCTAGACGTGCATAGAGCGAACGAGTCCACACAACACCTCCTCGCCCCTTTTTACTCGTCTCTCCATTGCTTTTCCTCTTTGTTCTCCGTGCTCACCACACACGCCGACACCACCCGCCGCCGCCAACGCAATGTCGCCCGCCCCGATCCCCTCGTTCCCGCGCGCCGAGTGGCCCGCAGACTCGACCCCGCTCTCGGCCGCCGCGCGCGCCGCCTCGCGCAGGCTCAGCGCCGAGCTCGACGTCAGCGAGGCGACGTTCGCGCTGGCCTTGTACGACAAGGTGTCGGAGTAGTGAGTAGCGTGGCGCGGGGCGCAGCGCAGCACGGCGCCGCCTGCCAGCCTGCCCCGCCCTGTCCTGTCCTGTCCGACCCGAGTGTAGCTGACCCCACCCCCAGCACGGCCTACCTCCGCGCGATGCACGTCGGCCGCGAGTCCCCGCGCACGCTCGAGGCGTGGCGCCTCGAAACCGACGCGCTCGTGGCAGCAGTGTACGCGCTCGCAGACGTCGCGACGCCGTGCGCGCCCGAGCTGCCCGACGTGCTGCCGTTCGTCCGCGCCGCCCTGGACGCGGGGTACGTGCGCGGCGTGGACGCCGACGAGGCCATGCCCCGCGCCGACGGCGAGGCGTTCGGCACGTTCGCGGACGAGTACGGGCTGGGCGACTTCGCCGCCGCGGGTGGTGCAGGCGACTACTTTGACAACAAGAAGATCGAGGCGTCGCTTTCTGCCGACGAGGCCGACGTCGCGCTCGCCCGCCGTCGCCGCCGCCCCAAGATGCTCTTCCGCCGCCGTATCACCCTCACCCCCGCCCCGCTCGGCAAGATCAAGATCAAGAGCGCGGCGCTCAACCACCAGTTTGTGCGCCTCGCCGTGTCGACGCCCTGAGCGCCTGTGGTCACAAACTCGCACGATTGGGTCTTAACGCTGCCACACACCCCGACACCATAGACATCCGTCACACCTGTATAATCCGTGGCCTGCATGTACACATCTACAATGTCCATTGTCCATTGTCCTTTCCTGTCCTGTCCTGACTACGGGTTGGCGACCCAAAGCTTTCTGCTGCTGTCGGCACGCGCGCGCACCGTGCCCACGCTGCCGCCGCTGACGGTCGACAGCCGACTGTGGGCGTCGATGTCGCCCGTTGACAGCGGCCGGTGGCGCCCCTTGGCCGTGGCGCGGGGGGTGCCCCGGGGCGTGGTCGCGGCCGAGTCGGCGACGTTCTCCAGCGACGTGTCCTCCCACAGCGCGTCGTCGTACCCTGCCGCTGCAGCCGGCCCGCCACTGCGGCTGGACCCAGGCGTGCTCGGTGGCGAGTGTGCGCGGCGTGCAGGGAACGAGTGGCTCGGAAGCGGCCTGGCACGCGAGCTGGGGCTGCCGCGGAGGCCGCTGGAGGGGATGATTCTGGCCGGAGTTGGCGGCGTGGCAGTCCGCGTGCGGGCAGGGTTCGTGGGTGGGCGTGCTGGCGGCTTGTTGGCCGTGGTAGTGATCGTCAGTGCTGGTTTCGTGGCCGCTGCCGTAGGCGGAGTCGACTGTGACCGTGCATGGTCGGCCGCGAGTCGACCCGATGGCGTTCTCGTCGGGCGTTTGGTGCCTGCTGTCGCCTGCGCAGCAGTTCTTGCCGGGATGGCCGGCTCATCGTCGAAGAAGTTGAGACGGAACTGGCTGCCTACACGGCGGCTCGTCAGTGTGTCGACTGACACCTCGGCAGGTGTGGCAGGGGCAAGAGGGACGAGGAGGGACGAGCGGCGGGACGACGCCGGCGTCGCCGTCGGCGTGGGAGAGGAGGACTTTGCTGTCGCCATGGGAGTGGACGGCTTTGTCGTGGACCGCGGTGTAGCCGCCGGCGTGGGCGTAGGCCTCGACGACACTGACGCTGTCGTGGCCGCGGCTTGTTGCGTAGCGTGGGCCGTCGGACCCGCCGACAGTTGGTCCGCCGAAGGCACAATTCCTTGTGCCGGTGCTGACGACGTCGGCAGTTTGTCCACCGAAGGCACCATTCCTCGTGCCGCTCCCGATGCCGGCGGCGCCGGTGACGCTGCCTTGCCGGCTGCCACCTTTCCTGCCGCTGGCTCACTTGTGGGCGGTGCCGACGTCGGCTTGGCATTGCTTGCCTGTGCCGGCGGCATGGGCTGCGGCGACTCGGCCTTGCGTACCTCAGCTGGCGGCTTAGTCGGCACCACAGTCGACGGCGGTGCGGTCGACGCTACGACAGTCACCGGTGGCGCGCTCGGCACGTCGACAGCAAGCACCGACGCGACCGAGTCGCGCACGCGCGGCTCGTCCGGCAGCGTGGGCACCACCTCGACCTCCTGCACGCCCGACTTCGCGCGTGTGGCGACCGCATGCGCGTAGTTGTTGTAGCTCACTGTCGGCGGCGGCGGCGTAGTCACCGGCGTGGGGTTCAGCAGGATCGACTTGGGCCGCTCAGACAGCGCCGCAGTCGCCGCCTCCACCTGCGGCGTGCTCGGCCGCGGGGGGCGCAGCTCCTCCTCGCTGAAGGTCGAGTACGCGCTCTCCTCTGACACGAGGGTGTCGACGCGCTGGAGCTGCACCTCGAGCTCTGGTGGCGGGGGCGACGCGGAGCGCGCTACGGACTTGAAGGACCAGCGCTGCCGGATCCCGAGGACAGAGAAGGTGGCCTTGGGTTTGGGTTCTTTAGGAGCGGCCTTGTCGCTTGTGGCGGCCTTGGTTGCCGCCACGGCCGCCACAGCGGCTGCAGGCGCTGCCTCTCCTGCACTCGAGCTTTCCGGCACCGGTTTCTTTTGGGCGTGCGTCGGTATTTCTGTGAATACGGATGTAGTCGGAGAGACGACTGGAGGAGATGCGGGGGTTCCAGGCACGCTGCTGCTCGCCTCGATGGCTTTAGTGGCAGTTTGCGCTGGAAGACTCTTCGCTTCTGGCTTAGCGCTGGGCCCGGCACTCGCTGTAATGGCGGTCGACGCAGGACCTGGTGGCGAAGGCGTCACGGGATTCTCGTCTTCCTCGGGTGGAGAGGGGTTCGCGATGCGCAGAATCGACGCAAACGGTCGCATGAACAGCGTGGCGGACGACGAGGCCGTCGACGGCGGCGGTGGCGGCGGCGGCGGCGGTGGTGGGGACAAGGGCGGGAGGTTTGGCGGCGCTGTTGGCGGGCTGAGTGGCGGCAGGACGGGGTACACCACCGGCGGTGGCGGCAGCGGCGGCGGCATCATGGCCGGCGGGAGCCTCTGCAGCTCGGGCGCAGCGAGCTGCTCAAACGACGGGCGGCGCGACGGCGTCGGCTCGCGGTCGAGCGCCAGCCCCGTGCCTTCTGCTGCTGGCTCCCACAGCGGTGTGTTTTCAAGGAGCGTGTTGAGCGTCGTCGTGCCCACCGACGAGCGGTTCGAGTGGTTGTTGTTGTACTTTGTCCCGGCCAGGGGCACCTCGGACGGCGGCACGCTGGGGTGGTCAGCTTAGCCCATCGGCGAGACGCACGAGACGTAGCTGTCCCGTGGGCTCTTGTGCCCCATGAAGCAGAAAAGCACGCCGAGGGCGACGATGAGCGCC
This sequence comes from Vanrija sp. TS_01, assembly GCA_026725045.1. NCBI lineage: Eukaryota > Fungi > Basidiomycota > Tremellomycetes > Trichosporonales > Trichosporonaceae > Vanrija > Vanrija sp. TS_01. The sequence goes on along the minus strand of JAPKIE010000023.1, from coordinate 294 downwards.
GCCGCGCCGAGCACAATGCCGATCTGGCGTGAGCACAAACCGCCGACGACGACACCCTACGCACCACCATGCCCCACATCGACGAGGAGGGCGACGAGCCGGCGTTGCCAGCGGCCTTGGACCCCGTCGGCGTGGTGGCCGGGAGGTCGTTTGTCGTGCTCGTGATCGTCACGGTCGAGACGAAGCCCGCCGGGCTCGTCGATGCCGGCGGTCTTCTGGTCGGCGAGGGCGTCGTGCTGCTGTCCGGGACGTCGGTCACAGTGTCAGAGGGCGGAGGGGGAGGGGGAGGGGGAG
>JAPKIE010000022.1:0-337817 GCA_026725045.1 Vanrija sp. TS_01 | reverse complement strand
GGCGGCGGCACCGTCGTGACGTGAGTAGACGCGGCTTGGAGGGAGTCCCGACGGCACAGTCCTAACACCCCCCCCCCCCGCCCCCCCCCCCCCCCCCCCGCCCGCGGGGGGGTGGGGTGGCGTGGGGGGGTTCGTGCGTTGCCACTGGCGCTGCCGGCGGACAGAACTTTATGCCTGCCGACCCCGGGAGCTCACGGCTCGCGACGTGAGAGCGCGAAGCTTGCAGCACACACAGCCGTGGGCATCTTCACAGGCTGCGGTGCGACGACACAACGCAGGCTGTGTCCGACGCCGACGTCCGCTAGAAGAAAGAACACGCTGTGGCATGGCACTGAGAGCGTGGTGCCTGTCGGTGTGGTGTGGCTTGCCGGGAACGTGAGCGGGTGGCATATGGCACATGGCACAGAGGGAGGCACTGCCACGGGTGTGTGGACGCGTCATGACCGATACGCCGATTGAGTGACGGTGCCGTGCCGAGGAACAGTGTAGGCTATGCACGGCTGGGAGCGGCGGGCGAGAGGAGGCCGAGGCCGAGCTCCGGTCGGTGAAGGCCCTTATCGCAGTGCACTATCTGATCGAGTTGCACCCCTGGATAACCGAGTACACCGAGAGAGAGGAGCGGCAAGTGGCCGCCGCACACCGAGTGTCCCGAGTCGGGGTGTCGTTGGCGCCGAGGCATGCGCCGGGGCTGTGAGGCAGCTCGCTACGCTACCTAGATGCGTGGGCACGGGCTCGGGGATCGGTTCTGCAGCGGTTGCACGCCGCTAGCGTGCGCGTCCTTTGTCATAGCGACGACGAGGGATGTCATGTGCTGCACGGGATGCAGATGTTGCCGGCGGCACCGGTGCCGATGCCCGCCAGATCAGTTGTGGCGGCTTGCCCGGGAGCGCTCTGCGAGCACTCTATAAAGCAGCAGCGACGGCGAGCGTCTTGGAGTACACACACACACACACATCACACACACTCACACCCCCACAGCCCCAGCAACAATGCTCGACCACATCCTCATCCAGGTGTCCAACTTTGCCTCGGCCAAGGCGTTCTACACGGCCGCGCTTGCGCCGCTCGGCGCCAAGCTCCTGAGGGAGCTCCCGCACGAGGTCACGGGCGGCGCCGGCGTCGCCGGCTTTGGAAAGGACATGCCCGCGTTCTGGATCAGCGACGTCAAGAAGCGCGCCGCGGGCATGAGCGACTCGCACATCGCCTTCGCGGCCGGCTCGGCGGCCGACGTCGACGCGTTCTACGCCGCCGCCATCGGCGCCGGCGCCACGTGCAACGGCAAGCCGGGCCCCCGCCCGCAGTACCACCCGGGCTACTACGGCGCGTATGTGCTCGACGAGGACGGCAACAACGTCGAGGCGGCGTTCCATGGCTGTGGGTTTGGTGGTGTGGTACGGGCTAATGGTTCCAGTCCAGGCTTAGGGTTGGTGCCGAGTCGAATGTGACAGATGAGGGTTGAGGTATTGAGCGATGGTGGCCGTAGTAGGGGCTGGTCCGCAAGAATCTGCACTATGCATGGTCGTAGCAGGCGAAAGCTGAGCTAGTATCAGGTCCGCCACTGCCACAGAGGTCAGATCAATCCTGGGCGCGGTGCGGGCCCTCGGAGACAGACACCTTGCCCCGAGTCGGCGCGTAGTCGGTGCCGCGGTCATTGGTTCTTGCAGCTAGCAGCACACTACGCTGACCGCTCGGCCAGGCATGCTGCCACGGGCCACTGTGACGGGCGCCCGTGCCGGCCGGCGCCAAGGTGCCACGGACGGAGCAGATGCACGGCTGCGTGGTGAGATGAGAGACCGAGCACAAGACCGAGCTGCTTCCCGGCGCCCGCCCGTCGCCCGTCGTCCACCTCCACTCCAGCATCGCCGTGACCAGACTGCCCTGGGCTATCAGAGCCGTCCTGGACTCCGGTGATGGCAAGGTGTATATGCGGAGATAGCACGCCTCGGCGCCCTCGGGATGCCTTTGCCTCCGAGCGAGCCGGGGCGGCGTCGGCGCCGGGGTCATTGGCTGCTGCGCCTCGTGGGCTCGCGGGCTCGCGCAGCTCGCTACGCTATCGCTGCCCACATGCACCGCATGGCGGCCTGCTCGGCCATCGGGCTGCTTCCTGCTGGGCCATGTGGCACGACGTCCTGCGTGCATCCTTTGTCATGCCGACGGCGTCGCGGCACTACGGGCGATGGGCGCCGCATTGTCGTGGGCGGGTGACGGCGGTTGACGTCACTTCGTCAACTTCGGGAGCGGGCAAGCGAGCAGCGAGCGATCTATAAAGCAGCAGCGACGGGGAGCACATCTCGGAATGAATGCACATCCGCTAGCTCACCTCCTCCCCCAACAGCACAGCCCCACCACCCCCAGCATGCTCGACCACGTCGGTGTCCAAGTGACCAACTACGACAGCGCCAAGGCGTTCTACTCCGCCGCGCTCGCGCCCCTCGGCTCGTCGCTGCTGATGGAGATCCCGCGCGAGCACACCGGCGGCGCGGGGGTCGCGGGCTTCGGGAGCGACGGCAAGCCTGCCTTCTGGATCAGCGACGCCAAGAAGCGCGCGGCGGGCAGCAACGACGCGCACATTGCCTTTGCGGCGCGCTCGGCCGCCGAAGTCGACGCGTTCCACGCCGCGGCGGTCGCGGCGGGCGCCAAGTGTAACGGCAAGCCTGGGCCGCGGCCGCAGTACCACCCGGGATACTATGGCGCGTTTGTCATCGACGAGGATGGAAACAATGTCGAGGCGGTGTTCCACGGGTGTACGTCGGCGTAGGAGAATGGGAGGACGACGGGCTGATGACTTCAGTCCAGGGTTAGGCTACCGGAGGTGGGTGAGGGTTGAGGAGGTGCGTTGAGCGGGTTGATGGCTGTGAGTGGGGTGGGTTGGCTCGTGTCGGCGCCGAGCCAGGAGCTGACTCGAGGCAGATGAAGCAGCAGACAATTGATGATGCACGATGTACAGATGCCGTAGGACGCGCAGCAGTTGTTATCAGCGATCAGTGACGTGGTCTCTCTCTGCCATCCATCATCTATCTCCTCAGCAGCACAACACAACATCCAAACTACAACCATGCTATCACAGAGAAGCTGCTACACTACGCCTTCTCGCTGGGAACAACCAACGCCGCTGTACTTATCCGCGACACGTCGCCGAGCTGCGGCGCATAGAACGCAAGCAGCGCCTCGAGGCGCGCGATCCGCTCGTCGCGGTCCCCGCCGCGCGCGTGCCCCACACCGCCCATCTTCTCAGCCTTGTGCACGATGTATGCCGCCGGCGCGTAGTCGTAGTCGTCGGCGTAGAGCGGCAGGCCGCCGTCGCCGCTGTCGTCGTCGTCGGTGTCGTCGCTGGCCGTTAGCGCTGCACGTTCGAGCACGTTCGTGCGCGCCGACGTCGGCGGCTCCCACTCCCTCCAGTACTACTCACGCCGCCTCGGCTTCCGCCTCGGCCTCCGCGGCCCTCCACTCGCGGATGCTCATGCCCACGCCGCGCTGCTTGCCCCGCCGCCGCTCGTCGCACACGCTGCACCCCTGTCTTCTGAGTGTCGGCTGCACGCCCTTCAGGTGGAGGCGGTGGGCGAGCCGGCCCTCGGCGCGCGCCACGTCGCCGTCGTGCACGGCCAGCTGTTTGGCTGCCGCACGCGCAGCGTACCCCCGCCCCACGAGGTATGCGATCTTGGTCTCGAAGGTGTCGGTTGGATCTGGCGGCGCGGGCGGGGAGAGGAGGGCGGTGGGCGAGGGCGGGAGCGAGGACGAGGGGGTCGAGAAGCGCCTCCACCACGACGATGGCGAGGCGTCGGATGCCAGGCTGCTGCTCGTGCTCGTCACGCTGCTTGCTATGTCTCGTGGTGTCAGCTTGTCCGGCTAGCTACTCACTCACTCATTGACGCTGGTTGCTGCGGCGGGGCGGCTGCAAGGACAGAGACGGGGGCTGCGGTATGGTGCGCCGCCGCGCTGCGTCATTTATACCATGTCGGCTGGTCGTCGTCGTCGTCGGTTCCCGACCAACAACAAACCACGAATAGCACTGCGGCTGGCTGCTGCTCGGATGCAGAGTGACGACGCAGGGGGGTTGGATACATAATCGCGGCGTGCGGTATGCAGGCGGCGTGCAGGCGGGGTGGGCGGATAAAGCATCATGCATCGGCGGCACGGCGTATGCCATGCCGCTATCAGCGACGGTTGGGAGGTCCCCCGGCCTTGAGGCATTTGTGACGGACCACTGAGACGCGACGTCCTCGCCAGCCATCAAACAAAGCTGCTGTCAAGCTGTCTTGTTTATCACCACCGGGTGCTGCTTAAAGCGCGCTCGTCTGATCCTGGACCGTATCACAGAGCACAGCAAAGCGCTCATAGACAAGGTAGAGCGACGCGACCGGCAGTGTCCCAGGCGACTGAAGGCATGAGCCGCCGGCGGTTCTTCCGCACCCATTCAAGGATTGCAGGCTGCCTTCAGCTTCTCCCTCCACTCACATACGCTCATGTACAGCCCCCAGCGTAGCCCACAGCGCAGCATGCATCATGCCTTCTCGCACCCATCACCTCGCCTGCATCCCGGCCCCCCCTGCCCGCCGGATCTCTCCATTTGAAGAAGCGCGGCGCCCCATCGCGTCATCATCAAATTGGCCGCGGCACGTCCACTACAAACCCAACCGTCTGCAATCCATCTCCTTTTGCTTTTGCATGCTCTCTCTCTCCCACTCCCTCCGCACACTACGCATAATGAGCACGACCACCAAGGCCCCATGGCACGCCGCGCTCCCCAAGCCGACCAGCACGCCGGCCAGCGTCACCGTTGCCGAGCTCCGCGAGATTGCAAAGACCAAGGCGGCGGGTAAGGAGTACATCGTCGTCGATGCGCGCCGCGCGGATTTTGATGTAAGTGGGGGTTACGGGGCGGGATGGAGGGGTGGGTGGTGGCATGCTTCTTGATCGCTCAGCGGGCGGGCGGGCAGAGTATCGCTCGACTCGCGCAGCATGGCGGCGGCGGGTGGACGGAGACACCATCTGCTCACGCGCTAGCCAATGTCAAGGCTATGTTGGCAGCGCCAAGTGGACGGCGAGAGCACTGACTGACACGTATACAGGACCCCGGATCCAACTTCATCCACCCGGCCGCGATCAACCTTCCCGCGCACACGCTGTACCAGACCCTGCCGGTCGTCGGGCCGCTGCTGCAGAAGTGAGTAGTCCCACCGTTGGTTGCCGAGCGAGCGGCGGCGGCCGGGGACCCGGCTTGCTTGGCCTCAGCACCCACACCCACTCACACCCCCAGCATCCCCCAGGTCATCTTCCACTGCAACTCGTGCAAGGCAGGCTCGCGCGGCGAGCGCACCGCCGGCTGGTACCAGGACTACCTCGACGCCAACGGCATCACGACCTCCAAGGCTTATGTGCTTGAGGGCGGTTTCAAGGCGCTCAAGGCCGAGGCACCCGAGGAGCTCAAGGAGGTTTCTGTTTGATTGGGTCTGAATGCAGCGTGTGGCGCAGCTCTGGTTGCAGGCGTACTTACACCGCTAACTCCCACTGAACTTCACGGTGGCTCGGCATTAGTCACATCTACCTCTATGTCTATTCACAGTACCCAATGGCTGGCGGCAGCAGCAGATCAAGCCGACTCAGGCCGACGTCGTAACCACCCCAGCGGCAGTACGAAGGACGTCGAGCACGCTCCGTGCAACGACATCAGTCGCTCCGCCAACCGGATACGCCACCTCCCACAGCCACTGGTCGGCCCAGCCAGCGGCGACGTACGCGTCGACCATGAGCTTGCCAGCAGAGAGGAGCACGGCGGTCGCCCACAGCCGGCCAAAGAACCCGCCCACCTTGCGTCCTGTCACGCGCTTGAAGTGGATCTCCACTACTGAGGCAACGCCAGACAGCGCAAGTGACAGGAACAGCTTGGACGGCTCGGGCGGCGGCGACGATGTGACGCTCGCGACGGCATGCTTGGCGCCCGAGACGAGGAAGGTGGTCAGGACCATGGCGAGCGTAACTGTCGGGGACGGCTCCTCGCTGGCATCGGGGTACGAGGCCAGAACGGGCCCAAAGACGCCGAGAACAAGGGCAGCAACTGAGACGAATTGGTGCTGGGGTGTCAGCTTGTCCGTCCCGTCAAACTTTTTAGCTCACGCGCAACACCTGATGCCACTGGCGGCCCCAGAAGTCAATCACGCTCGTCGGCGCCCAGGGCGTGCCGAACAGGTCAACGTCCCAGCTCTCCGTCTCCAGCGTGCCAGTTCCGATTGTGACAAGCGCAGCGAGATGGTAGAAGCCGGACAGGAGAAACACTGCGGCGGCCGGGAGAGCGCAGATCTGCGCCACGAGCAGTGCGACGGACACAAGCAGGTTGGCCACGAGCGCGCCATTGAGCGTGGCACCGGGAAGAATGCCCGCAATGTCCGTCCAGGACAACACAGGGCCGTTGTACTGCCTCGCGAGGCCGAGCACAAGCCCCAACGACGCGTAGTACTTTGCCGCAAGCACTCCGTGGCGCAGCAGCGCAGTGTTGCGGTAGCGCGCGTGCCTGCGGATGATGGGGACGCGGAGGAGGTGCGTGAGGTGGCGGGGGACTTCAATCTCCGACTCGACCGGCGTGCGAGGGGGCGTGATCTGGCCGTTGGCGAGCACGGCCTCGATGCCGGACACGGACGAGGGCGGTGAGCTCTTGCGTCCGCCGCGGCCACGACCGCGGCGGCTGCGCGGGCTGCGGCCCGCCGACCAGACGACTCTGGTCCTGTGGCCTGAGTTTGGTCTGCCGGACGTCTGGTCCAGGCCTATTGAGCCGAAGCCGATGAACCGCTTCTCGAGCAGGTAGTTGATCGTCGCGCCGAGGTGGGACCGCGGCCGGTCGTATGCCCTGCGCTGCGTGTACGGGTCCACCACTGTGTGCTTGAGGAGCGCGCCCTCAACGTAGGTGAAGACGACGTAGATGTCGGCAAAGGTTTTGAGGTAGTTGAGCAGCTGGGACTTGGGGTCTGGGGGTGTGAGTGAGGGCAACGGTGGCGGAAACGCGTCGAGACCATGCAGCAACCCCGCGCCAACAACGCCTGGCCTCCCCCGCATCGCGTGGCCCCCCATGCGAAGCCGCAAGGCCCCGACGTCCTCCCACTCGGTGTCCACAACAACTTGGTAGCCGCAAAAATACCAAGCCACGCCGCCACTCGCCCGCCACCCTCACCTCCCCTCACTCCGCACGGGGTCGGTGCGACCAGGGGCAGCGGGCCCAAGCGGTCCCTCGGCGCGCGCCGTGCGCCGCTCGCGGCGGCTCGTACGAGTGCGACCGGGGAGCCCTTCACAGCTCCTGTGTGCCACGTCGACTGAAAACTCACCGTGGAGGCGGTACGAGAGGAGGCTGTTGGCGACGGCGGCGACGCCGAGGACGCCGAGGGCGAGGCGCGCGGCGCGGTTCCACGGCTTGTCGGCGCGCGGCGCGGTCAGGAGGTACGTCTGCGGGAAGGAGAAGGCGTGTGGCAGCACGAGCCAGATTATGTAGTCTATCGGTGATGAGGGCTCTTGGGCGCCGGAAAGAATGTGGGCGTGTAGGCTGTTGAGGAAGGGAAGGTGGAATGGCGGGGCGCCGATGGGTAGCGGCTGGGGGTGGGATGACGACCACATTTTGAGGTAGCAAGGGCCCCCTAGTAGCGAGTCTGATTAAGCGGGGGGGGGGGGGGGAGGTTAAGACTCGAGCCGAGAAGAGAGAGAGAGATGAAGAGAAGAATGAAGAGAGATGTGTCGATGTTGAAAGCTCAAAAGCCGGTGAACGCGCACAGATTGTTTTTGGAGCCCCGCGTTTCTCAGGCACATCCACCTGAGGTCAAAGCGTTTACTGGACTGCAGCAGCGACGACGACGACGACGACAACGGCGGCGACAGCAGCGGTGGACGCAGCAGCGCGAACACCGAAGACGGCGACGCATATGCCGCCCGCGTTGAGATCCATGCCGTGTTTCAGTGGGTCCTCGGATCAGCTCGTGCCCCACCTCAGAGATCTCGTTAGTGGAATGCGGAACGCTCTCTTGGCCTCAAGTGGGTCTCGGTTCGTTTGCTGATGGGGACGGGTGCACGCTGACCACAAGAGCATGCGAGTATAAGAGTAGACGGGGGAGACGTGTTCGCATCTAGCCCACGCCTGGTGGCGAGGAGGACGCTGGAAGCGGCGGCAGCGGCGGCGGCGACTAGCACAGCATGGCGTGCAGCATAGCCGCGGCGGCGGCGGCCGGCCAAAGCGCACCGCCCACCTTGCAATGTCGCCACGGCGGCTCATGGCCTTATGCATACAACCGAGGTATTTGCAGTGCATGCTGCTGCCGTGTTCCGTGCGGGCAAGACGGGTGCTGTGTTGCGTTGGCAGCCTGTAGTCGCAATGTCTTGCTGCTGCTGTGCACGCTGTGCGCTGTGCATGGCAGGCGGGACGTGCTGGCCCCCGCCGCCGCCGCGGCGCACGGCGACGAGCACGACGACGATGCACGCGCCGCCGGGGGTCACTTTGGGAACACGCGCTGTGCACCACGACGCTGCGAGATCTCGTCTTGTTGGACAATCTCTTCTTGTTTGATTCTTCAGTCCAACATCGAACACCGCGCGCGAGCGCAGCCCAGCACGTCGAGCAGCGCTCACAGCACTTGAACCCGAGCTCGACGACACATCAACGTCTTTGGCATCTATATCCATCTCGACGAGCAACACCACCGCCCCTTGTTCGCAGACACGCCGTCCACGATGCGATTCGTCCTCGCCGCCACCGCCGCCGCCGTCCTCGCCGCTACCGTCGCCGCAACTGCCGCGCCCCCAGCAGCGACAATCACACCCGCCCCACATCCCCTGCTGCGCCGCGCACCGTCCTTTACCCCGCATACGCTCACAGTCCCGGCGTACGGGCCGCAGTTTGCGTACGGCCCGAACGACCTGTTCGACCCCAGCACGCCAAAACCCGGGCGGAAGGACAACAGCACCACGACGTGGGAGATTGGCGGCGTGCCGGCGTACGCGCAGAGCGTGCTGGGCGACTACGCCGACAGTGTCGTGTTCGCCGACCAGGCAAACCCCAAGGGCGTCAAGACGCCGGGAAACCTCACGCTGTCGTTCTACGGCACTGGAGTCAAGCTGTACGGGTACTGCAAGAACGACACGCAGCTCAACGCGTGGTTTGACGGTAACGCATATACCGGCCAGTTCCAGTGCCGCGACTTTTCGGGGAGCAGCAACCTCATCTTCGCGACGGATTCCCAGCCGTTCCAGGGCCACACGCTCGCCCTGGGCCTGTACTACTCCAAGCTCGTGATCGCGTACGCCGAGATCACGACGAACGTGTACTCCTGGGGGTGGGTGCGGAATGCCGGATACCGCTGACGACAGATCGACGGCAGACGACCAGCTCACGCAGGTGGACGAGGGCGCGCTGACGAGCAACGGGTCGCTGAACGAGTACTTTGACGCGCGGCAAGGCAGCTGGGACACGGGTGAGTGGGAGACAAGATCTGCAGAAGGCGTCAGGCGGGGCGGTGACGCCGAAGAAGGCCCGGCTCGGCCACAGCTGACGCCACGCCAGACTCGTCTGCCGGCACGGTCTGGACGACTGACACTAACGCCGTGCTCTCTATGCGTGTGCCCGTCAACACTTCATACGTGGAAGTCAAGGCGCCACTCGGGCCCGACCTCGGGACATATCACTTCAACCTGTCGATGCCGGCGCTGTCAGGCGAGACAAACTACACCAGACAGGGCTGGCGCGAGACGGTGCACCCCGCCACGACGCTGTGGTTCGCGAGCATCGACCCAACGCAGCAGTACACGCTCAACCTGTCCTCGCCTGACGGAGGCAAGGTGGCACTGTCGACTGTCAACTTCCGGCTCGCCGAGTGAGTGGGCCTTTGCGCCGCGCTGACACGCAGCGACTTTCCCAAGGTCAACTCGACCGACGTCGCGACGTCGGTCGCCTCCTGGCGGAACAAGCCCACGTCCGGCGGCGGCGGCATCCACATTTCCGCCAAGGCCGGCATGTGGATCGGCATCGGGGTGAGTGGCTCCCAGGAGCAGGGCTGACACGCAGGTCGGCGCGCTCGTCGTCGCGATCATCGCCGTGGCTATCCTCTTCCGCTTTGGCCTGATGCACTTCCGCCGCAGGTGCGTTGAGCGTGCGAGCAGCACTCACCCCGCAGGGACAGGCACAGGCGTCTCAGCACGCTGCCCGAGGGTACGGGTCTCAGCCGCCTCAAGTCGGTGTACCGTCCGCTGCGGCCCGACGACGAGCACCACGAGGACGCGTTCACCGTTCCGCGGGATGCGCCGCCTGTGCCACGGGTGCCGAGGGGCGGGTTTACTGTTCCGTATGATGCGCCGCCCGTGCCACAGATGCCGAGGGGGTACTACTGAGGGGTGGGGGTGGTGGAGTACAGGGTGAGGTGGGTGTGGCACGAGCCAGGCTTTATGATCACGGGCCGAGAGATGTTAATAGAGTGTGGTGGTGTGTCTATGGTCTGACCAAGCTGCGATGTTGGTGGCGTCGGCGTGTATTCAGCCTGACTGCCGGTGCTATGGTTCAACAGACTTTGAGGCTGCTTCCTACACTTCACTGCTGTGCCCCTACACTGCCCCAACAGGCGATAACGAACACGAGGATACTCATCACAAAACACTACCACTACTACCCAGCCGCAAATGACCCCGCCCCAGACCCGACACTCGACACCCGCCGGTGCCTCTCCCGCGGCCGCTCAAGGCCATCGCGCCACTCCGCAAGCTCCAGCAAGCCAGTGTACCCCACATCATGTTTGTTATCCACCCACGAGTGGAGGTTCGACCGCACATAGTAGTGGTTGGGGAAGAATCCGCCGGGTGGGAACAACGCCACCGGGTCGAGCGCGCCCTCGATGTCGGCCTGCTCGACGACGCTGACGAGGTGCAGGAGGTGCCCGAAGGCCAGGTAGTCTGGGATATGCGTCTCGAGGGTGAGTTCCTCGCGCCGGCGGTACGCGTAAGCAGTGGCCAGCTTCTTGGTCACCCCGTCGTGGTGTTTCCTGTAGAGGGCAGCCATGACTTTGCGCTCGGCGCTGCCGCCGGCGGAGACGATGGGCGCTGGGGTGTGTGTCAGTGGGGCGTGGCTGCTGTCTCTTCCTCGGGAGGGAGCTGAGCACCCCCGCCCTCTCCCCACTCACCATCAGGCGGCAGGTCATACAGCAGCCGGATATCCCGCGCCATGAGGCGTGCGCCGCCGCCGCCGTCGAGCGCAAAGCTCTGCACGGAGTCCACGAACTCGTTGTACAGCCGCATCAGGCGCGACATGTTGCGGTCGTTGAACGCGTGGTCCGCGTGCTCCCACGCGTCGACGAGCCCGAGGACGAGGGACACCTGGTGGTCGGCTGCGATGATGGGGTCGGCGCGGACGGCCTTGGCGTCCGTCTGGGGGGCGGCGTGGGTCGTCAGCCCGCGCTAGAAAAAGAAGCTGCAGCCAGCCCAGCCCACCCACCCTCAACTGCGCCCACACATTCCCAAACTCCCTCGCGCCAAACTCGGCGTCAGAGAACACCTTGCGCCGGTACCACATCTCGTCCCACCTCCGGAACAAATGCTTGACGAAGTGCTGCTGCTTGAACCACTCGCGCAGCGACTGCCGGTCCTGCAGCCAGTCGGTGATGCTGCGGGCTTCGGTGGGCGCGTTGGACACGGCCGACGCGTTGGACTGGCGGACAGAGTGGGACATGGTGGCGGGGGTGGGGGGTGGCGGCGTATGTCGGCGAGCTCGTGCAAGTAGTTGTTATCGAGACTGGCCACCCCCGCCCTGTTCAGTGAGGTGGTCAACGCCGCGTTGAGATGGTCAGAGGTAAGCAGAGGGCGCGAGGCTGGGGTCGCTGGTAGACGCTGGACACCCACTGGCCCGACCTGCACGCCCACTGCTGCACCAGCTCGGACCAGCGAAGCACAGCACATCGTCATGACAGTGCGTGCGTGTCAGAACGTGAGCAGCGTCAGTGCCATGCCCGCACCCATGCACAGCTCTCCGGCGGCCGTGTCTACACGCACTGTCCATAGTTGTACACTCGGCACACAAGCTACCCATTAAACAAATCTACGCCGCCTCGCCCTCGCTCTCGCCGCTCGACGCCGCACTCGACACGAAGCTCGCGTCCACCTCGGACCCGGCGCTCGTCGCGCTCTCCCCGCTCGTCCGCGTCTTCGACGACGCCGCAGCCTTCTCCCCACCGCGGCGGTTACACCTGCGCCACGCCGCCAGGCCCGCGAGGCTCGAGTGGATCCCCGCGCCGCTCTCCTGCCCCACGAAGCGCGCCACCGCACCGTCCTTGCCCTCCTTGAGGCGGTAGAACTCGGTCACCTCGTACTTGACCTGCGCGTGCGTCGGCGCGCCAACGAGCCCAGAGGAAGGGAACAGCCGCCCGCGGTGCAGCAGGCCCTCGGTGTCGGCCTTGGCGACGGCGTCGATCACCACGTTGGCGTGCGTGATGCACTGCCGCGCCGAGGCGGGAAGCGGGATCGGGTCGGCGAGCGCCTCGGCCGGCAGGCTGCCGGGCGGGGAGAGGCGGCGGACCTCGGCCTCGGTTGACGCTGCGAGGTCACGCAGGACGGCGTCAGCGTCGAGGCCGGGCGTGACGATATCGACTGGGGGTGTGAGCGTTGCTACGTTGGTGTGATGTAGGACGGGGGCACGGGCACAGCCGAAGAGGTGCACTCCCTCCCGCGCCCACTGTGAGATCTGCTGGCCGCGGCGTCCCACATGGCCTAGCCCCCCCCCCCCCCCCACACCACGCCTAACTCACCACTCTCGTCCAGCGAGTAGTATCCCCTAATCTGCCTTGCCATGAGCTTGGCCGCACCCCCGCGGCGCTGCAGAAAGTGGTTGACCTCGCACGTAAAGTCGTTGTAGATGCGGCGGAGGCGCGCGTCCTCGAGCTCGTCATAAGGGTAGTCTGCCGCCGCCCACTGGTCCGCGAAGCGCAGGAAGGCCGCGAGTTGCCCGTCGGCCATGAGCAGCGCGTCAGCGAGGCAGCCGGCGACGGCAAGCTGGGTGTGTGAGCATTGTGCGTGAATAGAGCCAGAGCCATTGGGCGCGGACCCACCCCCATGTGCCGCTTCAGCAGGTCGTACTGCGCCGCCTTGGTGTCGAAGTCGACCGCGGCGCTGCCCCACGCCTTGTTGCACGTCTTGGAGAGCCAGTCCATCGTCGCTGTTGGGTGAGTGTGCGATGGAGAGAGTTGAGTGTTGCACGCTTGCCGTGTCGAGCAGGTGGTCGATCAACTTTCTCGGCATTGCGCGTGTGTCGTCGCGTTTCACGTTTCCAGGGCGCCGCGCGCGAGGTGACGCGGGCCGCGCGCGCCCCTGTATAAAAAAAAGTCAGCCGGGACGCGGGCGCGTTGAGCAACGCAGCGCAGAGCGCAGAGCGCTTATGGAGCGTAGAGAGATGCATGCATGGCGCCCGATGCGACTATTAGTCGCGAGAGAGAGAGAGAAAGTATCTCGAAACAAGCTCAGAGATGCCTGCCTCGCCAGCGTGCAGATTGAGATTTCAGGAACTTTTGGGTGTGCCGCTCCCCGCAGTCACCTTGGCAGTGCCTCAATCCGCACGCGCGGGCAGAGCCAGAGCCTCAGACTCTATCCATGCCGCAGATATCTCAATCAAGGTTGGCTCGTGGGCTATGTCGAGCATGAGCTCATGTAGCAGCAAGACGTGGTGCTCTCGGCGCCATGCAGCAGCACTATGAAGCCGACCGATGCATCCTCGCCGCCGACACCACCTCTGCAACGCAACTGCCACCCCTCGCCCACCTCAAACCCCCCTCCGCCCCGTCACGCCAGGCACGCCCACCCCCCGCTCACCCCAGCGCGTCGTACAGCGCGCGCTCGAAGCGGTTGTACGTGCCCATAAACGGGTCCGGGTTGGGCGTGAGCAGCTGCGTGAAGCATATCCCCTGGGTGTGTGTCAGCTCAGCCGGCTCGCTCCTTCTACCCGCCACGCCGCTCACTGCAATCCCGGTCGCCGGATCAATCCAGTACTGCGTCTTCGCCGCGCCGTCCCAGCACCCGCTGCCACCTTTGCGGCCATGCACGCTGTCCGCGAAGTTGAGCACGAGGCCGACGCTGTGCCCCAGCCCCTGCGCTCCGTCGGCCGTGTGCGCGGGGTCGTGGTACCCCTGCGTGGTGGTCGTCTTCTCGAGCGCGGCGTACACCGGCTTGACGTCGCGCGGGGGCAGCGCGTCGGTGAAGAGCGTGTCGAATGCGGTGCGGGAGAACAGCGCCGGGTTCGCGCCTGCGCCGGACGACGGGCGCCCAGACGCGAGGATGCCCCGCAGGAAGATGAGGTAGTCGCGCGGCGTACCCATGACTCCACCGCCGCCGGCAAGCTGCTTGATAGTCGGGTTGGCCACGATCGGGCGGAGCGGGGCAGACGGGACGAGCCTGCCACCCTCGTCGCGGGTCTGCACTTTCTGTAGCCGGTCGAGATGCCCCTGGCCAGGCAGGAATGTCATGCTCGTGATGCCGAGCGGGCGCCAGATATGCTCGCGAAAGTACTCCTCCAGCGTGAGCCCGCTCGCGCGCTCGACGATAATGCCGGCCCAGTCGATGCCCATGCCGTACGCCCAGCTGGTGCCCGGCTCGAAAGCGAGCGGGACCGCGAAGCCGGCCACCCCGGCCCCCGGCTGAAAGTACGAGGGCAGGCCGCGCTCGCGCACCCAGCGTGCGGTGTTTTCGTTGCTGAAAGGGTACGTCATGCCCGACGTGTGCGTGAGCAGGTGCGTGAGCGTCAGCGGCGTGCTGCGCTCGCTGATGATGGCCTCCCCGTCCACGGTGTAGCCGTGCAGAATGGGCAGCGCACACAGCTCGGGCGCGTACCGCTCCACCACGGCCGGGTCGGAGAGGCTCAGCACGCCCGCGTCGACGAGCTGCAGCACCGCGGTCGTGGTCATGAGCTTCGTGCACGAGTGATACGACATGACTGGTGTCAGCGGCGTGGAGGAGGGGGCGACGTACCCGTGTCTGCGTCGACGCCCCCCTTGGCGGGGTCGCTGAGCACGCGCTCGCCCGCCTGCGCGAAGTACAGCTCGCCGTCGGCGGTCGTCGCGCCGAAGGTGAGCGCCGGGACGGTGCGGGAGGCGACCTCGGCGTGCAGCAGGGTGTCGAGGGCGGCCTTGCCGTCGGCTGTGAGGTGGGGTGATGTGCTGTAGGTCATTGTATGCGTGCGTGTCGGCACTGGAGCTAGGCATCGGCGTCTGGTGTTATATACCAGCGTCACCGGCAGCTCGCAGCCCGGTTCGCGGCGTTCAGGTGTCGGCCATGTCCGACCATCTTATCGGTCGGTGGTCGGGTCGGCGTGGGGGTCGTCGTGCTTGCAGCCGGTTCAGCGAGCAGAGACATGCTGGATGATGCCTTGGCGGTCTCACGCCGACCTCGGGGTGCCGAAGCAACATCGCGTCTCAGCGAACCTGGGCACGCGCAAGTGTTGGTGCGTGGGGTTGGTGGCGGACCAGAAAGCGAACGCCGGGATCCCGAGGTGTCATTCAAGTCGACGAGCTTGTCGACACAAGTTGCACCAAAACGACTCGCGTCCACGCCGTCCGTGCCCGACGTCTTCATCACCATTGCTTCTTCGCAGCCCAACACATGTCCTCGCACGCGCATGCGCACGGCACGTGGCGGGACACACACTGGCGCCTCGCGCCTCGCACCCACGCTGCCGCCATCGCCAACTCCCGCACCACCCATCATCACTACAGCGCGTCGCTCAGTCGTTCCACACTTGCGTGAAGTCCACTTCATGACGTGTGTGACCGGGGCTCGAGCCCCCGGGGCGGCACGGGTGGGCCGTGAGTCTCCATGTATCAGCGTGTCGTCCCGGTGTGCGTGCGGCCTCTGCACGCAAGTCGTGGCCGCCGGGGGCGCACGTCTACCACCATCGGTGAGGGCAGATGCTCGGTACTCCTCGGGTGGTCGGTACGACCCCGGGGCTACAGAAGTCCAAACAATAGATATCGCGCGGTCCATCCCTTTTTCTATAGTCGTGGTGGTTCGGTGTGAGTTAATTATGGGTCGCATGTGGGTGGCGGTTGCGACGGCCAGCGGATCTCGGGACAAGCAGTACCCTCTGCGGTGATCTTAAACACCGCCAGTAACCTCTACGTGACGCATAGTCGAGTCACCGCACACCTGCACATGCATCCTGCACGGCCGCGGCCAGCGGGGATAGCAGTGTCCGTTTCACCCAAAGTGCCCGCCGCTGCCGCGGCGAGGCAGTGCCAAACCCAGGGGAGAGCGTTTGAGGCACCCCCATCCCGGTCTTCATGGCCGCAATGTGAGCTTATCCTCTGCATCCGGCGCTGCATCTGATGCCGGCACCACCGCTTCGCCGTCATTGATCGGGCGACAGCTGCAGGGTGTGTGTCGACCCACTTGACCGCATCAGCCGCTCACGAGCCTGCGGATCAACGCAACCCAAACACTAACACCCCGCCTGCCCCACTTCCCCACCGCCTGCGCACTCTAATCTGCACTGCAGTGTCAGCCGCCAAGCCAAGCTCACGGGCACTTTGTCCTCTGAGTCCACTCATCTTCTATCACTCACGGCGGCGTCGTCTCGGGCGGCGTCGTTTCGGGATGGCCGTGATGGCCGCTGTGGTGCCGCCTCTCGAGGCTATATAACAGGCTTACCTCCCAACTGTCCCCACACCAACAACCTCACACCCATCGACACCCACCATGCTCCCCAAGTTCTTCCTTGCCGCCCTCGCGCTCGCCGCGACTGCCTCCGCCACCGTCCTCGAGCGCCAGGACGAGGCCAACAGCGAGGCCCAGCACGAGAACACGCGCCCGGGGCAGGGCACGGCGTCGAACGAAGCCGACCTGCAGGACCTGTACTCTGTGCTTGCGGGTGCGGCGCCCGAGTTCACCGACGCCGTCGACGTGACCCGCCGCGACCTCACCGGCCGGTCCGACATCGAGGACCGCGCATCGTGCCCCGCGCTCTGCCTCAACCGCTACTGCGTACCCAAGGGCTCGCAGTGCTGCGGCGGAAGCAAGTACTGCCCCGCAGGGTGGCAGTGCAACAAGTACCGCAAGGGCGGTGGATGCTGCAAGAAGGGCGACCGCGTGTGCACGGCCTCGGGCGCGTGTCTCCCCGCCGGCCGCCTGTGCTGCGGGTCGGCCACGATGCCGTCCAACGCGCGCTGCTGTGGCACTGGCTACTGCCTCGAAGGGTGAGCGGAGCGAGCGGAGTGCGTGAACACAGCGCTGACGACGACACCAGCTGGGCCTGCGCGCCGAACAACAGGTGCATCCGCCGCCGTAAGGGTCGCGACCTGTATTCGGACGCTCTGAGCGTCGAGGAGGTCCACAAGCGCGACCCCTTCGGCATGCCGTTCGACAACTACCAGTAGGCGTGGCGCTGTTGCAATGGACAATGTGGCGCGAAGCAAGCCCGCGCAGCGGATCTTAGTAGAACCAAGACCTCATATATGCATTAGTTTACAGTTGGTGTGGCGTAGCAACTTTGGATACAGTGGGCGGTGTCGAGCCGACTCCGCGTTGAGGGGCATGTGGCGAGCCGAGCAAGGGTGTCGTCCCCCTACAGCTCGAGCGTGTCAAGCGGGATGGGGAAGACATCGCGCGGAACCTCGATGCTCTTGACCTCGACGTCGTCAGAGTCAGTACCGCACGCACACTCACCTGGGTAAACCCTCTCAGCCCTTCGACCGAGTTGAACCGCCCCCAACCAGACGCCTTCCAACCGCCATGCGGGACAGCCGGGAGGTCGTTGAGCGTCGGCGAGTTGACATGGCACATGCCGCACTCGAGGCGCTGTGCCACACGCGTCGCGCGCGCCGCGTTGCGCCCCCACACGGCCGCGCTGAGGCCGTACTCGCTCTCGTTGGCGACGGCGACCAGCGCGTCGATCACCGCGCTCTCGGACAGCCCGTCGTCGGGCACCTTGACGATCACGGCCACGGGCCCAAAGCTCTCCTCGGCGTACAGGCGCATCTCGGGCCCCACGTCGCCCAGCACATGCGGCACAACCAGCGCACCGGCGCCCGAGTCGCCCGCGTCGCCGAGCACACGCGTCGCGCCGAGCGCCACCGCGTCCGCAACCATCTCGCGTATCCGGTCGCCGGCCGCCGCGGCATGCACGGTCGCGTACCGCTTCACCTGGGCGGTCGACCACGCCGCGCGCAGCTGTGACACGAGCTCGTCGTACAGTGACGCGGGGACGATCACGCGCTCGGTGCCCATGCAGATCTGGCCGGCGTTCATGAACGCTCCGAAGATGATGTGGCTGGCGGCAACGTCGAGCGGCGCGTCCGGCAGCAGAAGCACGGGGGATTTCCCGCCCAGCTCCATGAGCGTCGGCTTGAGGTGCTTGCCTGCGAGCGCGGCGAGCTCGGACCCGACGCGCGACGTGCCGGTGAAGTTGACGTGGCTGGGGAGTCAGCGAGGGCCGGCAACACCGCACCCACCGTACGCGCTTGTCGGCGACCAGGGCCGCGACGAGCTCCGGAGCGTCCTCGTGAGCAACGTGCACGACCGTCAGCGCCTCACGCGGCAGCCCGGCGGCGTACAGCAGCTCGGCCCAGAGGTACTGCGTGTACGGCACAGCCACCGACGTCTTGAGGACGACCGTGTTGCCCGCGATGAGCGGGGTGAGGATCGCGCGCATGGTAAGCACTTGCGCCTGGAAGTGTCAGCTGCCGCCGCAGCTCTCCACACCCACCGCGTTCCATGTCGCGATGGCAAGGCACACGCCGTACGGTTCGCGCGAGATGGTGAACTTTGCTGCGGCGCGTCAGCGCCCCCAAGCCGATCACCTACAATTGCCCGTCGCGATCTCCTCGGGGGCCAGCGCGTCCTTGGCACAGTGCGCGAGCTGCTTCATGAACCCTGGCAGAAAACGCAGCTGCTCGGAAGCCCACCACGCCGACACGCTCGTCTCAGCGACGTTTGACGCAAGCAGGCGCGCGGCCCAGCCCGACCCCTCGTCCTGCAGCAGCGCCGCGGCGCGTTTCGCCACGTCCGTGCGGTTCCGCAGCGGCGTGCACGCCCACGCGCGCGTGTAGTTGTGGGCGACGGTCACGGCGGCCTCGATATCGTGCGCCGTAGACCGCTCGGCGTGGTACGCTACGTTGTTGGTTGCCGGTGTTGTGACGGGGTAGGATTTGAGCGTGGGCGGCGGCTCGGCGGGCGGCGCGCCGAGCAGGTTGCGCACCAGTTCTGGCGGGAGGGGCTGGGGCATTGTAGAGCTCCAAGAGGGTGAAGAGAACGCCGAAGACGAGGTGAAAAAGACAATGCGAACATGCTAGAGCGCACAAAGACAGACATCCCGACAGACACACCACCACCACGTTGGCTGCCCCGCCCGACGTCATCTGACCCACCCACCACGCCGGCGCGCTAACATCCGCAGCGACATCCGCAGCGGCCTAGAGCACGTCGTCGCCTCGGAGCTTGACGCCACGTCGGATAGCTAGTGAGCCAGCGGCCAGCAGTCATGCACACGACCTCGAGCATGGCAACAAGGCCGCAACAGCCCGCTCACGTCTGTGCAGCCGACAACCCCCCCGCTCACCACCCATGACGTCACGTCACTGCTGCTGCAAGTCATTCATTTTCTGTGCTCTACCCCGACAGGCCCATCTACAGCGCAATGCCAGCCGACACCTCGACAATCTGCGCCGTGATCGACTCGTTCTCGACGAGTGAGACTGTGTTTGTCAGCGCGTGATTCCCGGTCACCGGCCGGTGCCCCGCTCACCGAAGGTGTTGGCCAAGTCATCAATCTGGCTCGTCTTCTTGAGCGCTGCGGCGTTGACGGCATGGTCAATCTGCTCCTGGGTGAAGCCCGCCGCCCAGTCGGTGAGGATGAGGCCGGGCGCGACGGCGTTGGCGCGCGCCGCCGGCGCCAGCGCCTTGGCGATGCACTTGGTGAGGTGGATGAGCGCGGCCTTGTTCACCGCTGGCGGGTTAGTGCCTCTTCGCGGCTCACAACCCACAGTACGCCATGCTGCTACCGCTGGGCCGCAGGCCAGCAACACTTGCCGAGACGAGGAACGCGCCGCCCGACTTCTTGAGGTCGGCCTCGGTCGCCTGCGCGAGCCACAGGTGCGAGAGCACATTGGCGCGGTACATCTTCTCCCAGTCGGCGTCGGCGAGGGCGTCTGTGCGTAGGGGTCAGTGTGCAGCTCATCTTCGCTACCCCTGCACACTCACGCAGGTCGGTGAGAGGCGCAAACTTCGTCCAGCCGGCGTTGGAGATGACAATGTCAATGTTGCCGTTGAGCTCCTTGCGCGCCTTGTCAACCACCTCGTTGATGCCGTCGTGCGAGAAGACATCGCCCTGCACAATGGCGTGTCCCTTGCCCGCGAGCTCGGAGAGTGTCTTCTGCGCGCGCTCGGCATTGGATGAGTAGTTGATGGCGACGCGGGCGCCCTTGGCCGCGAGGGCTTGGGCGACGGCCGCGCCTGGAGGCAGGAGTCAGTCGGTTCAGTGCTTCGGTGCTGGGATGCATCCAGCAGCGGAGGCGGGGTCGGGAGATGCTGGATGCGCGTGGGCTGTCGCGCTAGCTGCCCGCAGCAGCGAACACGACGCGGGTCGACGCCGACGCCGACGACAAACACGCCGGCCATGCCGCAGGGCCCCACGGCAACATCACTCACCGAGACCGGCCGAGCCGCCGGTGATGAGCGCGCGCTTTCCTTCAATGACGAACATGGTGTGTGTGGGGGGGGGGAAAGAGCTAAAGAGTCGACGAGGATGGATATAGGTGGAGAGTGAGGTAGTGTGAGTCAAGCAGCCTTACGAGTGACAGCCTCCCCCACCGCAGCGTCGTCGCGGTTAACCGGACGTGTCTTGCGCGCTACGGCAAATGACCGTAGCCGCCTGCCACATTCCCCTCCCCCACCTGGCCCCACAGGCTGTGTACCCCGACTCGGTTACCCCGAGCACGCATTCGACGGGAAAACACGAGCGAGAAAGTGCGACAGTCTAATCGCGCTCTATGCATCGTGGCCATCGCGGGCGCTGTCGCGATCGTCGCGTCGCGTCATGATTACCGTTGTGCTTGCTCGACCATGCGATATAAGATGGCTCTGCCATGTCCGGCCCCACACACCCCCGGTCCGCGCTCTCGGCCGCCAAGAAATCTGCACCGTAACGAAGTGGACCCGGCCTCGCTTGTCGCCGCGAACGAGCACCTAACAGCGCTGATAAAACCCGACTCAACTCCCACTGCGCACTCGCACTGTCACATGCACTAACCACCACACTCACTCACTCACGCCGCCGATGGCCACGCAACTCGACACGGCGCCGGCGCCGAGCCCAAAGGACGACACGTACGAGCTTACCCCCGCGACGCCGGCGACGCCGACAGAAAGCACACACGAGCGCGAGACATCCAACCTGCCCCCCGTCGACAAGGGCAAGGACGCGATCCTCTTCCTCATCGCCGCCGCCGCGATGGACGGGCTCGTGTGGGGCTTCCCATTTTCCGTTGGCGTGCTGCACGAGTACTGGAGCAGCTCGCTCTTCCCGGGTCAAGGGGACGCGAATGCGCTCAGTTTGGCAAGTACGCTGCCGACAGCGATTTTGTTTGCCTCGGGGGCGATCATGGGGCCGTGAGTACTGCGTGTGCAGAGGGGCCGGTGGACGGGCAAGATATCGGGCGAGCTGTCTCGGGGGCGAGTGGGGCAACCTCACTCCCTCTCCAGCTGCGGACAGTGACGAAAGGCGATGAGTGGAGGGACCGCGCACGGCGTTGAGACGGCGCTGGACACGGCGCCAAGATCACCACTCACACCCACCGCCAGTATCTTCGCCGCGCTGCCGTGGTACGAGCGCCAGATCCAGCTGCTCGGCCTGGCGGTCGCAACCGCCGGCCTGGTCGCCTCGGCGTTCGTCACGCAGGCTTGGCAGCTGGTCATCACATTTGGGATCATGTACCCTTTCTCTGGGGGTGAGTACGGCCCGGCTCGTGTCGGCTGGTGTCGGCTGACACGCCCACCTAGCCTTCTACCTGCCCTGCGCGACCATCATCTTCGAGTGGTTCCACCTGCGGCGCGGGCTGGCAACGGCCACCGTGTTCGCCGGCGCCGGTGTCGGGGGCACGGTGTATCCTTTCGTCGTGAACGCGCTGCTTGGGCGGTTCGGGTACCGTACCACCATGCTGTCCCTGGCGCTGTCGTACGCCGCGCTCAACTTGCTCGCGGTGGTGTTCATCAAGCGCCGCATCCCGCTCCCGCCGCGCGAGGCCGGCGTGCGCCGCCACCGCCGCCGGCGCATGGACTGGCGGTGGATGCGCGCGCGTGCGCCCGTCGTCGCGTTCGTATTCATGATGATCACGTCGCTGTCGTCCTTTATCCCGATGCTGTGGCTCCCGTGTGAGTGGTGTCGCAGGCGCAGGGCGGGGTACACCACATGCTGACGCCGACCGATGCAAAGCCTTCGCGGCGACCGTCAACGCGACCAAGCCAGGCGGCGCAGCCATACTGTCCATCCTCAACGCCGTCACCGTCCCAGGGCTCATGACGACGGGGTACATCTCCGACCGGGTGCCCGTGCGCTGGATCCTGCCGCTGTGGTGCTCGGTCGCGGCGGCCGCGTGCGCGCTGCTCTGGGGCTTCGGGACCAGCTCGGGCCCTCTCGTCGCCTTCTCCATCGTGTGGGGGCTGTCGGGCGCCAGCGTGGCGGGCACGTACGGCAAGATGGTACACATCATGGCTGGTGAGTGGGGTGGCATCGGCGGCAGCCAGCAGCGCGGTAGACCAAGCTCACGCCCTCGCGCAGACGGCGACCCAATGGTGCCCGGCCTTGCGCTCCCCCTCCTCATAGCCCTCCGCGGCGTGGGCAACCTCACTTCCGGCCCGATCAGCACCAAGCTGCTGCAGTACGGCCCGTTCAAGGGCGCGGCTGGCGCGTACGGCGCGACGACATACGGCCCACTGCTCATCTTCGTGTCGGCGTGCACGTTTGCCGGCGGGATCGCGGGTGCGCTGTTCCCGCTGCGGGGGAAGAACTCGGCGTAAGCGTAGGGGTTGTAGTTTGGATGCAGTGTTCGCAGCAGGCCGAAGGCCATCCATGGGGTGTGCGTGCGGTGACGCGGTCGATACGAGCGCGAAGGGTTGGCTCGCGCTCGCCCGCCTCGTACCGATAGCCCACCTCGTACGGATAGCACTGCCGCCGGCTGCGTCGCGCGTCGCGTCGCTCGAGTTAACGGCCCAGCTCGCGAGCTACATGCATAGCGACAGGCGACAAGTGCACGTGTTTGTCCCACCGCAGCCGATATCAGCGTCGGTGTCGGCACTGCGCCGACAGCCGCGAATTAGCCGCCCTGTAGCCGCCCGCCCAGGGCGGCTAACGGGCGCGTGACTTGCCCCCACTGCGCGGCTGGCGCTCGCAGGGCGGCTATCACGACAGCCGTCAGCCGACGGCACCCACCGCGGCGTGCATCCATCCCGCTTGTCCGTCTTGTCCGTCTCGTCCGTCTCCTCTTAATCATCATCCCGAGCGCTATCGAGCATCCAAGCCCCACGCACGATGACAGACTGGAAGACCCACGCTGAGGCCTACAAGGCGCGTATCGCCTCCCAGATCCCCGCCGAGTGGCGTCTCTCGCCCGACACGCTCGCCAACCTCCCGCTCAACGTCACCCGCCTGCCGGAGGACAGCGGGCTCCTGAGCGACCGCGAGAAGGAGATCAAGACGCTTGACGCGACCGCCCTCGCGGCGGCCATCGCGGCGCGCACGTACACCGCGCTCGAGGTCGCCAAGACGTACGCCAAGGCGGCAGCGATTAGCTCGCAGGCGACGCACAGCGTCATGGACTTCTTCCCCGACGAGGCGGCCGCGCGCGCGCAGTGGCTCGACGACGAGCTCGCGCGTACTGGCAAGCCTGTTGGCCCGCTGCATGGCGTGCCGATCAGCGTGAAGGGTGGGTGGCGCTGAACGAACCGGTGAACAGCGCTGACACCCCGCAGACATGATCGGCCTCGCGGGCCGCGCGCGCACCTGCGGCTCGCTGACGGGCGCGCTCGACCCCGCGCTTCAGCCCTCCGAGGACAGTGTCATTGTTGACGCGCTGCGCCGCGCCGGCGCGGTCTTCTACGTCAAGACCACCAACCCGCAGGCGATCATGCACCTCGAGACCAACTCGTTCCTCGGCGAGACGACCAACCCGTGGAACACGCGCCTCACGCCAGGCGGTAGCTCGGGCGGCGAGAGTTCGCTTATCGCTGGTGGAGGAAGTGTGCTTGGGTGAGTGGCGTGAGCTGGCGTGGGGGATGCGGAGACAGCTCCGTGTTTCCTCCCAGCACCCTCGTCCTTGTGTCTCCATTCGTGGCCCCGCTCACACCCCCAGCATCGGCACCGATATCGGCGGCTCGATCCGCAACCCGTGCTCCAACTGCGGCCTGTTCGGGTTCAAGCCCACTGCCGCGCGCATCCCGAAGCAAGGCAACGTGGGCGGCATGCCGGGCCAGGAGACGATCATCGGCGCGGTCGGCCCGATGGCGGTCTCGGCGCGCGACTGCGAGCTGTTCGTGAGCTCCATCCTTGCCGCCGAGCCGTGGAAGCGTGACCCGACGATGGTGGGCATGCCGTGGCGGCCCGAGGCTGCGCGCTTCACCAACGGCGGGGAGCGCCCGCGCATCGGCGTCATGTGGGACGACGGTGTCGTAGTCCCGCAGCCGCCAATGCGGCGCGCGCTCTCCGCCGCGGTCGACAAGCTCAAAGCCGCGGGCTACGACGTCGTCGACTTCAAGCCGTACCGTACCGCCGAGAGCTGGGAGATCCTGCGCCAGCTCTACTTCACCGACGGGGGCGCGTACGTGCGCGGCCAGGCGGCCAAGACGGGCGAGCCGATCCTCCCGCTCACCGAGTGGATCATGGCCGGCGCCAAGGACAACACCGCGACCGAGGTCATGGCGCTCAACCGCGCGCGCGACGCCTTCCGCCTCGACTGGTGGCGCTACTTTGCCGAGCAGAAGGTCGACCTCATCCTCACGCCCGCGTACCCCGGCCCCGCTCCCGTGCTAGGCACGAGCAAGTATTGGGCGTACACGGCGCTGTTCAACATCCTCGACATGCCCGGCGCCGTGTTCCCCACGGGCCTGTTTGTCGACCCGCAGAACCCAGCCGACAAGGCCGACGTCGAGGGCGCCCGTCCGTGGCTCAGCGAGGAGGACAGGCTCAACGCCGAAAGGTATGATGCCGAGACGTTTGTCGGCGCGCCGCTCGCCCTCCAGATTGTCGGCGCGCGCTGGGAGGACGAGATGGTCGTCAAGGCGCTGTACGGTATTAGTGATGTCGTGCGAGCGTGAGCGTGTGAGGGGTGAGGCGTTAAAGTTGTAGTAGGGCATGCACCGTCTTGTGGCCAGTGTGTTAGTGTTTGGCGCGCGAGCAGGTGATACAGCCGCACCAATCACGCCCGTCTGCGATCCGTGTCGACATGCGATCGCGATCGTGCTCTCCCTCCAGACTCATGGATCCGGCGTGTGGGGAGGTCTCGGACAGGCCGTCCGTCCCAAGCCATCCTGTCACCCGTTGTCGCCCGTCGCCCGGGCCTCCGACGCCGACGCCCCCCCCCCCCCCCCTCTCCGGCGCAGCATCGCTACACATGACATACACAGTCTACAACCCCCTATGCCGCCACAGCAGCCGGGTCGCGGCTCGCCTCTTCCAGGCGCTTACGCCACGCCTCGAGGTCGGCCTCGAAGTTGGACTCGAGCTCGGCGTTGCTCTTCTCCAGCGAGAGCTGGGGTGTGAGCGGAGTCCAGGACGCGGTATGACACTCTACTCACCACCTTTGCTTCCAGTGTCTCGTCGTTCACGCCCAGGCCCTCCCATGGGTCGGCGGAGACGTCTGGTATTGAGTCTGGCGTGTGAGCGGTGGCTGGGGGAAGGTTTACTGGACAGGCGGGCGGCCGGCAACATGGCGGTACGCTCGACAGTGGTGCCATGCTGCCCATGGCCGCAAGCACCCACACTACTCACTAATGGGCTCGGGGCCAAAGATCTCGGCCATGATCTCGTGCCGTGTCCTAAACCTGCCCATTGCGAGCTCGCGCGGGTCCAGCTCGTCGAGCAGGTCGGCCCACGGCTCGATGTTGTCCACCGCGACGCCGGGCGGCGCCATCGCGTTCTTGGCGTATGCCTCGTTGCCTTGCGGCGGCTGCAGGGCGGCCATGTGTCGAGGCAGCAGCTGTCCAGCGGGTCCGCGCTGCATGGTGTGAGCTGGGCAACGACAAAACCAAACTCTACCCACCTTGTTCTTCTTCTTTCCAGACGGCGCCTGCGCCTGTGCCTGCGCGGCCGCGTGCGCCTGCTGCTGGCGGGCCGCGAGCGCGGCGTGCTGCAGCTGCCCAGCGTTCGCAAGCGCCGCAAGCTGCTGCTGCTGTTGCTGTTGCTGCTGCTGCTGTTGCTGTTGCTGTTGCTGCTGCTGCTGCTGGGCGGCCCAGCCCTGCTGCTGCTGCTGCAGCATGGCGAGGTGCGCCGGGTCGACGGGCATGTGCCCCGGGGGACCGTGGGCGAGCCCTGGCTGGTGGATGCCTGCGCCTGCAAAGTGGGCGGCCTGTGGGTGACCTGGCGGGGCGTGCGCGCGCTGTTGTTGCTGCTGCTGCTGCTGCTGGAACTGGGGAGGGAGGCCGCCGGCGCCGGCGCCAGCCGGGAAGATAGGCGCGCCGCCTGGTGGGAAGTTGTTCATGGGGCCGGGGTCGGGTGCTTGCGCGCTGAGAGGGTGAGATGGGCGAGTGTGAGTCGCGATGGGCGCGTTGGACGACGATGGATGGGTCGAGGAAAACAGGCAGACAACAACGATCGAGGTTGTGGGCAAACACGCGTGGAGGGAGGCCATTAGGATGGGGTTTGTAATGGGACTCTAATGGTTATTACAACTGCTATCCTAATGCGCCTCTCGCCTCCGCTCTGATCGTCGTCACGCACGCTTTAGCCACAGAGAGCACAACCACTTTGGCGTCACCTCGCTGTGCTGCTACTCAGTCTTGTCCTCTCTTTCTCTCTCACCTGTATCACAGGCGTCGTCACCATCGCACTGTCGCGGCCGTCGTCGTTATCGCCGTCCCCATCACTACCACCCACCCCCACGCGCGTTTTTTTGCCACCCCGCCGCGTGGGTCTCAAATGACGAATTGGTCCCGTCGCGCCGCGCCGCGTTCAGTCAACACCGCACCGGCGGCGGCGGATAATCCGGACACAATCCCGTCGCCGTCAACAACGACGCCGACGACAACGAGGACGACAGCAACGAACACTCGCCTACTGGTGCCCGTGTCCCCCTCGTCAGCGCGCAGACCCTCGCCCTCATCGACATGGCAGCAGCCGCCGTCTCCGCGGTATAACCCAAAGTCCCCGACCACGCGTCCATTGCATCAGCCAAAGTCGCCGTCGTCGCCAGCCACCACCACCACCACCGCAGCCCAACACTCCCTCTCCAACAGGTTCCTCTTCTCCCTCACTCCGCCCTTCAAACACGACAAGAGCCCCAGCTCCTCCTCCTCCTCCTCATCCCCCTCCCCCTCCCCCCCGCCACGGGGTAGCGCACATCTATCCCCGAGACCACACGTCGTCCGCACCTCGCCCAGCACGCCCATCATGTCTGGCTCCGCAGCCGCCCCCCGGCCACAGGTCCGGCGCAAAGTAAGACACTTGCCTCGCTATTAAATCGTTCCTAACACATGCACGCAGGTCACGGGCCAGATGAGCTTGTCGTCGACGCCCACACCGTCGACCTCGTCCCTCGCCTCGGCGTCCGCGTCCGCGTCGACATCGACGACAGCCTCGACGCAGCCCCGGCTCAAGGCCCGCGTCAACCCTGCCAACATTGCTTCTTCTTCCCCAGCTGGTACTCCCTCTGGGGCATCGACACCAGGCCTCAGACCGGCACGCGCCGCATCAACAACCACGCCCTCATCCTCGGTCGGCCTGCGGACAGAGTCGACTCCCTCGTCACGCGCGAGATCGCCCGTCGGCGGCGCCGGCACGCCCCGGTCCGTACTCGGCGGCGCAGGCACAAACCCGTCCAGAGGCGTGGCTGGAAACGCAAAGCCCCTGGTGGCAAAGGCACATGTTCCGGCAGGCCTTCCAGCGGTATCGTCGTCGTCGTCGGCCTCGGTACCAGGTCTTTCAAGGCGACCTTCTCACAGCGCTGCCGTCACTGGCACTGGTGCTGCTTCTGCTCCTGCTGCTCTTGCTGCTGCTTCATCTCCGGTTCCAGCCACGGGCGGCATCACCAAGGTCCGCTCCCCGTCTATCGTTTCGGGATCGTCGACACCTGGGCCGACGACGCCAGCGTCCAGCGTGCTCAGCACGTCCTCGGCCCAAACGTCGTCGACTACGCCCAAACCCAAAACATCGGCTGCTTCGTCGACGCAGGAGACTGCAGCGACTGGGCGCAGCGTGCACATGCGTCCTTCGCCTACTACGCCCACGCCTGCATCTTTACCGTCTCCTACGCTCGCCCACGGCGCGTTATCGACATCGCCAGAAGACACTTTGGGCCCCGGGACGACATTTGCATCCCGACCACCACAAGTATCACCATTGGCCCAGGTCACTCCTTCATCTGCCAACATGACCACCGCATCGCCAATACCAGCCATTGCCGCGCTGCAATCGCAACAGAGGTCGACAGCGTTGCTATCCCCGTCAACTCTCGTTCCCGAACGGAGGCTGTCGCCACCGCCGCTGTTCGGATTAGATGGACCAGTCCCGAGGGCTCCATTTGGCACAGCAAGTCTGGTTGAGCCCGAACCATCCTCCAACCACTCGTCGCCTGTCCGCCCGACCCGACCTCTCGACGCAGTCTCACCCCTGCATGCCGCATTCCAGCACGTCTTTCAACACCCCACCGCCTCGTGCCCCACTTCGCCTAATCCCTCTACCGGTCTCGCGCTCAGCGGCGCGGCCGACACTGGCAGCCTCGTTGACAGACGAACGCGCAGGCAACACCACCCCCTGCCGTGGAACCCCTACGCCCCACCTCCGCCCCTGCCCCTGCCACCCACGTCGCCAGAACTACGAACGGTCGCGCTCCCGCTCATGACGCCGACCCGAACCCGTTCCATCGAGTCGGTCGAAGGCACCCCGCTGCGCGGACCCGGCGCATGGACTTCGCGTCGTCTGAGCTCGTCCAGCGAAGGATACTCACCCGTGCACCAAAAGCTCGACCTTCCTCGCATGGGCCGTGATCGTCTCAGCGGAAGCACGATCGCCGATGCTGACCAGGATCGCGACGGCGATGGTGACGACGAGGACGAGGGGCTCAAGCTTAAGGCGGTCGTCTCTGCGGACGGCTTTTCAGACGCTGAGAAGGCAAAAGTTGAGCGCAAGGTGAGTTGGTACCACCCGAGCTTCCTAACCCGCACAGATTGCAGACCTCGAAATCTCCAACTCGTCGTTACTAGCCATCAACCGTAGCTTGGAGGGCACCAAGGCGAAGCAGCGGAGCGAGATCACCAAGCTACGGCGCATGCTGCGCGAGACACGCATCGCACCCCCGTTGGCGTCGACGCCCCTGTCTTCGCCGCCACACGCGCACAGATCAAGCGATGACGAGGGCGCGACCTCCGGCGCCGGCGACGACGAGTTCGAGGAGGCGATGGACGACCCGGCCCTTGAGCGCCGGTGGGACCGCCTCGTGTCGCTCGTGTCGGCGATGCGCAAGCGCGGCGAGGAATGCGTCGCCATGGGCAAGGAGGACACGCGGCCGGGCGTCCAGCGCGTCCTCGGCTGGCTCGAGGTCGAGGCCATGGACCGCGAGAACAACGGCGGCGGCTCGTTTGGCGGCAGCCAGCTGGTGTCTGCTGCCGCCTCTGAAATTGATGTCACGGACGCTGCGGGCACCGAGGTCACCGAGACGACCGAGGTGACTGAGGCGTACTAGCCGGCGGCGCTGGGCGACTTTCTTGAAGCCACCCCACGAGGTCGTCAACCACCCTCTCAACTTGAAACACCACACTCCACCTCACTTGCATGTCATACATTGTGCTATAGTAAATGTAAACTTTAATGGTTGGGTTGAGTATTGTTTGCGAGAGCGCTGCTCGCATCGAGATGTTGCTCTGGTGGTTGTGAGGCCGACTTGCCCCCCTCGACCCCTCCCACGACCTCCAACCAAAACGCATGCAATGAACAAATGCATAGCCAAGACCCTCTAGAACTCTCGCAGCCCAACAACAGTGTTGTACTCGTGCCGGGAGAGGCGCCAGGGAATGCCCGAGTTGGAGTAGAACTCGTCTGGGTCCTCGTCGGCGTCGAGGTTGAGGATCGTCGCGATCTGCTGGAGGCGCGTGAACTTGTCGCGCGCGCCGCCGTACGCCGCCTGCGTAGACAGGTAGTTTGCCACGGCGCGAATGTCGCGCTCGTAACGAATTGCGCCGAGCTGCGCTGTCAGCGGAGCCTCATGTGGCGACGCACCTCGGAGAACTGCATGTTGAAGACCATCTTCTCCCACGGCTTGACGAGCGTCTCGACTGTCATGTTGAAGAACGTCTGGTAGTTGTGGTCCGTGAATGCCTCCTGCTCGTCAGTGCTGCCTCGTTGCCCGCGACATACCTTGAAGCCCTCGACAATGCCCTCCCACGCGCGCACAAAGCGGCGGCGCACTAAGTCGTGCTCCTCGGCGTCGGCGAACGCGTCCTCGTCCAGCAGGTACGAGACGTCCCGGTAGCATTCGTCCAGCATCGGGCGGAGGCGCGGCCGCGTGACCTGGTTGAAGAGCTGCTCGAGCGCCGAGCGCGACGACGAGCGGAACTGGACCGACAGGTCCCCGAGGATGTCGAGCTCCTCGAGCACGGATTCCAGCTCCGACTCGAGGTACACCTGCGGGATGTTGGCCCGGATCTCGGCCAGCATCCGGTCGTTGTAGTCGGCCGAGACGTCGAGGTCGTTGAGGTAGATCTGTGGCATTAGCGGGTGTTGGCGCAGCTTAGGTATCACTTACGATGTAGGACGCCTTCTGGTCCTTCTCTCGCCGCTCCTTCTCGGCGCGGTCGTGCGGCGCAGGGCTGGTGTACAGCAGGTCCATCTTCTTGCCGATGTAGGCCGCGTAGTCGGTCTCGAGCACGCTCGTGATCTTCTCGCGCAGGCTAGAGAGAGTCGAGACTGATCCGCTGGAGAGGACGCGGTTGAGGACAAGCTTCATCAAGTAGAACGTGTCGTCGAGGATTGATGACAGGTGCGGTTTGGCGCTGGTATCGGGCGAGTCGAGGCGGTGGGCCTTCTCAACCGACGTGCGGAGGTACCACGTCTCCAAGGGGATGTAGTAAACCTTGAGGAGGTTCTCGATGGCCCGTTGTGAGCCTGACTGCTCGAGCAAGTCGAGCGTCGCCCGTGTCTGTGCAGCATGGTCGCCGTCCTCGTCCTGTCGCGTGAGCTGGTGCCTTGCCAATGCGGGACTGCACAACTCACCGACAACTGAGAGCACACAAAGCGGCGGAACAGCGCCCATCGTCCGCCCAGCGCGACCAGCTCGCCAAGGATACGGTCCACATCGCGCAGATCTGGGCCCAGCTCCTCCTCCTGCACGGGCGTCGCGGTGCCCGTCGGCACCTGCTGCTTCCTGCCCGGGGCGTACGACTGCAGCGTCGACGTGAGATTCGACGTCGTGTTAGCCAGCGAGGCGAGCGACAGCTGGTTCGCGGCTGCGGGGTTGGTGAGCGACGCGAAGAGCGGCGGCGCGAGCGCCGGGTTGGAGAGGAGCGCGAAACGCGACTGCTTCGTCTCGGATATCTGGCGGGTCAGCCCTACCGGCAGTTCGCTACCCACCAATCGGCCGACACGGCGTTCCTCCTCCCACCCCTCGACAAGGTTCCGCACGACGCGGTCGCTCTCGGCCACCAGCCGCCCTACGACCTTGCGCATCCGCCCCTTGCCGTAGTACTTGTCCACGACGGGCTGGTGCTGGTCGATGATGTGCGCGATCGACTCGAGGAGCGACGTGAGATTGGTGAGGTAGTACACGGGCGACGAGGCTGGGGATGTCAGCGGACGTCGGGGAAGGGTGTGGCTCGCGGTGTTCCTTCGCAGACCTCATTAGCCACCTTCCGCACACTCACGCTTGCCGGCGGCTGTTGACCGCGCCTTGACGAGCCCGACGACAAAGTCGCCGTACGCCTCGAGTCCTTCGTCCTCGGCGCCGATACCTGGCCAGAGACGGAAATACCGGCTAACCTCGCCCTCGTCCTTGCGCTCCGCAGCCGCGTCAAACTCGGCGCGGAAGGTTCGTAGCAGCGAGTCGCGCAGCTCGTTTAGCTGCTGCGGTGGTGGTAGTGGAGATTGTGGTGTTGGCTGAGACATCAGCAGTGTTACGACAAGCGACGAGCACCGCTGGATCTCGACTCACCACGACGGAGCCTGCAAACTCGCCCTCCAGAACAGCCTTGCTGACGCTCATCGCGCGCTTGCAGCTTCTTGACGCCGACTCCCAGTCGCTCTTCTCGATCGCAACCGCGAGGGTCTGCAGTGCATTCTACACTTGTCAGCCGTACGCCTCGCCTCAGCCCCACCTTGAGCTCCAGCACCTCGGTGACGACATCAGCCGCCTCGCGCACGCGGCCAATCTCGTCGTCGAGCTTGCGCACCTTGCCGCCGACACGCTCGCTGGTCTCCCACACACGGTTTACGCGGCTCACAAGGCCGTCGGTGCCGTCATCAAACTCGTCGGCATTCTGCAGCCCGAGCCCGCGCGACGAGATGCGCGGCTGCTGCCCTGGGTGCCCCGCGTGCCCGTTCACCGGCCGCGACGAGCCGGACGCGACGCCGTCGACCTCGATGCTGAGCGCGTCGACGTCCGTCGTGAGCTGCGACAGGCGTCCCAGCGCGCCGTCGACCTGCGTCCGGTCCGCGATGAGCGCGTTGAGCGCCAGCGTCAGGTCCGCCTCGCGGCGAGTCAGGAGCGCGAGCTGCGCCGCGATCTGCGAGGCGTCGGTGATGTCGCGCGGGTCGAGCGGCGCCGGCGTCGCTGACGGCGCCGGTGTGAGCTGCGGCGATGGCGAGGAGGGGGTCGTCATCACGTCCGTGCCGTACGCCTGCGTTCGTTGTTGTTGTGGGCTGTGTTATCGGCAAACGGAGTGCATCGAGCATCCAACTTGACTGGGTGTTGGTGGTGAGGTGCGTGGAGGTGATGGATCACGTGACGCCACGTGGCCGTAGGCTTACCTTACCTACGTCATTCAGCACGATGAGGATTGAAAGTATGACGCTTACTAAGGTCAACAACCATGCATGCACCTTGCACGAAGGAGTAGAGCGCAACTCACTATCACGGAAATGGTTGTACATAAACTCCGCAGGCTAGATCTAACTCAGAGGTGAGAGATGGACAGCTCCTGTGGCAAGACCAATCGTCGCGTTGGTGGCGGGGTGGCGGTTTTACACGTCACCTGTACCAGACGTCGCCGACGGCGCTGTCGCCATCCCTCTGCAGCGAAGACGCGCAACCTCTGAATACTATGTAAGCACTAGCGGTTGAGCCTCGCTTCCGTAGCGAATGGGTATTCTGAGTTGCACCATTCGCTTGCCTCAGAACGTCCCGCAGCCTGACGGGCGACCTCCTCACGCACGCCGAATTGACTGGGCACGTACGTCGCGCTGTCACGAGACGTTCAATGAGCCAACAAACTTCCCAAATTCCGCACAACCCCAGTAATCAAATTGCTGGAGCAGAGAATAGCATAGACAACTGCTTTACGGAATGTAACCGGCTACATGACAAGTACGGATTACAAATTAGTCCCTCTCTCCCGGGAGCAAGGGCATTTTCTGCCACCTGCGCACCTTCTTGCCCTTCCAGATGAGCCCAAAGCAGATGATGTATCCTAGACCCAAGGTCAGAGCGCCCTGAACCATAAACTCCTCTAGCCACCCGTGCTTGAAGCCCCATTCGAAGACGAAGAAGGCGGCTGCGAAGGCCCAGATGAGCCTCCAGAATGTGAACACGGCTTGAGTGTCCACGCCCTTGGTGATGTACGTCTCGAGGACGTACGTTGCGAAGACACCGGTGAGGGCCGTCATCGATAGATACATGATACCGCCGCCAAAAAGGAAGGCAATCCAGTGGAGGTGGTACTTGAGCGCGCACCCGGCGATGACACACGAGACGAAAAAGAGTGGGAGCATGGGGACGAGTGCCCACAGACGGTGCTCGGGCTCGCGGGACCCAGTCTTCTTGGTGAAGTAGTCCATGCACTTGTCGGCCGTGAGACCGCCGAGGGGAATGCCAAAAACACCGCCAATACCTAAGGCCAAGAACGCAGCACCGACGCCGAGTGGACCGAAGCTGTAAGGCGGGGCGGTGTAAATCTGAGGAAGGACAATGGAGATCCCGACTGACCAGGCGAAGGTGGAGCCGTAGAAGACGGAGACGATGAAGATGACAACATACTTGAACATGAAGATGGTGCCAAAGAGGATGCCAAAGTACTCGCGTGGCCGCTGCCAAGGCCAGTAGGCGGCACCAACGTGGCCGCTCCGCTGGTGCACCGAGGGTGTGCTCTTGTCGCCCTCGCTCTCGACGTGGGTGGCCACGGCCTTCTCTCCCTCGCTATGGCTGTCGGTGGTCTGGTCGTCCTCGTTCCACATGGTCTCGGGAACGAGGAAGTAGAACATGATGAGCTGGAGGCCGTACATGCCGAGGACGACCCAGAAGAGGACGGGCCATGACTTGGTCTTGGTAATGCCGGCGCTGACGATGGGGGAGACGGCCGGCGCGATGACAATGAAGACGATGTACAGGACCATCTTGGTGCCGAGCACGCGCTCAACGTAGATGTCTGTGATTGTAGACGCTGGCACGGTCTGCGACCACGAGTTGAAGAGCCCGGTGATGACGCGCGCGGCGACATACGAGCCGTACGACGGCGAAAGAGCCAGCCACACGCCGCACGGGAGGAGAAGCACCGAGCCGAGGAGGTACACGGGCCTCCGGCCGGCAGTTTGTGAGAGAGGGTTCCATAGCAGGCAGCCGATGGCCATTCCAAGGAACATGTAGCCAACAGTGTTGGCAATGTCGCCTGGGGACCTCCCGAAATCCTTGGCCATTGGGTATAGGGCGCCGAGGATGATGGTGACACTGGAGGTAGGTCAGCGGCGGTGTCTAACAGAGGTTCGACAGTGCCACTCACACGAAAATGTTCAGGAAAGTGGAATAACACAGTGTGATGAGGATGCCGGCCTTGCGCAGATTGGAAAGAGCGTTGATGGGGTGGTTCGGCGGGAGGTCGGGATTGCGGCCGTCCTTGATCATCTCGGCGCGGCGCACGTCGGTGAGCGTCTCGTGGGTGTCGTGTTCTGCCATTGTGAGGTCTTGGGGTGCTTCTCTTCACTCGGCGCGCGCCTCCTAATATACCTTGTGTCATGTCGACGTCGGTTAGCCGCTATCCACGACGAGATCTCGAGCCACAAGCTCCCAGTCAGCAGGACGTGTTATGGTGCCACAATTACCGCTTTTGGCAGGATTCCTCTTCACAACGCTGATACATGCCATCAACAACGTCGACTCTGCGTCGTATCAGACAGCCGGGGCTCCGAGGCAAGGCGCCACGGCGCTCCATATTCACAGGCTAAGAAGCGGGGCTCGAACAGAATCGTGGGGTATCCGGACGACACAAGTCCGCCAGCGTGCGCCTTGGCTTGCGCGGGTAGATAGTGCTGAAGAGGCTAGGCCCAGGTTTGAACTGCGGGTTGTTTGTGGACGGATTGAGAACTGATTCGATATTGTTGGGACGGCATGCCGCGAGTCGAGTCGGGTTTTCCCTGGACATCATAAGTCTCTTCGCTACGCTGGTGGTATCTCGAAGACTCGCTTGGGTCGTTCTTCACACGCCTTTCAGCCCCGGCGCCGTCACTCCAACGAGCACAGGTGAAGCGGTGAGGCCGACGAGCTCTTGTACGTACAGGCAATGCCGACGTGGTAGGCCAAGTCGACACTGAGCTGAGAACGCCACCAGTACCTAGCTTGAACACACCGCCGCGAGCGACGCCGAGAGCGCCAAGAGAATACTCAGAACGCCCATGCGAAGCAAGCAGCCTAGCGCTGCCCACTTCAACAGCCGTGTTGTTGTCGTTTCTCGATTTACGCTGGCGTTGTGCCACGAGCCCAGATGAGCCACGCATGTGGCGGGCAACCGGACGTCTCTCTGCCGCCCTATCGGTGGGGCGGCTTTCATCGGTCGCGGATCATGATCGCAAGATTTAGCCAATTGGCCGGTTGCGCGACGGTGCTGTTAATCAGCCTCTCCACACACAGGCCCAGGTGGTGGCTTCGGGACGGCATCTCCGCCTTGCTCCACTGCCCTCTGCGTGTGACTCGGTGACTGGTCGTCATCGACCATTGGACGTTGATCACCACCGGGCCAAGGGTTCCTGCTGACGACTTGAAGACACGACTGAACGCCCCTTCCACCCCCAGAACGGCCCTAAACCCTCGACTGAGAGGCCCGGGATGCCCGAAAAGTCCGTTGGATGGCGTTCGTGGAGCTCACTGACCGCTGACGCCGTTTCGAAGCAACTCCGCTGGAACTCTGAGGGCCGACTACTAGGCTGCATAGCGCAATGTCCCTCGAAGGCACGTGACAGCTGCCATTGACTGTTTGACTTCACGACTACGAGGGCCTCGTGATGGTCAAGTCACAACTATACCCGTGATCCCGTGACACGTTCGTCTGGTCTGGGAAACTGTCCGATCTGCGACCGATGGCACCATATGACATAGTGGAGCGACGGCTTTACAACGCGCTAAGCTGGTGGGCTGATCGACCAGATCGTCACTAACCTAGCACCGAGTGCTACCCCTGCAGTCAGACGCGTGCGGTCGCGTTAGTGCTGGCAGCTAATGCGAGCCTAAGCTCTTAAGGCCGGCTGGTTGATTTCTTTCGGTCCCGCGCTCCACACGCGCTGTTCATCGACGTCATCATCATTATGCCTCACAATGAAGTTCAGTCGCCATGTACTGCCAGCATGCAGCAGCGGCGTGCGCCACTTTATGCTCCAGGCACTAGTGCCCGCCAGCCGCAGGCTATACAGATGAGGTGAAGCCCAAGCAACAGCTTCGAGAAGCACGGTGGTGGCGTCGTCGACGATCACAGAGGCACCGCAGATCGGGGGCTAGTCGTCCGCGTTGGAGTTGATCCACTACATGTATATCAAGAGTTGGTCGGTCACGTCTGGAGTCATAGGCCAATTCCCAACATGTCGTCCGGCACGCCGCTGTCCAACAACGAGAGCCCAAGCTCGAGCACAAGCTCGAGCACAACATCCCTGTCGAGTATGTCGTCGAGCTCGACGCCGGATCACACCTCCTCGCCCATGCTCGGGACCCCCGAGTCGCCAGAGTACTGGAAGGCGCTGAGCCTCGGGCGTGAGTATACCCTCGCTCGGCGGCACCGCTAACCCCAGTGCCCGTCCTGCTCGCGCACAGGAACTACCGCCCACCGCCGCCGGGCATCGTGCGCCCCGCCATTGCCGTCGCGCCGCCAGTGGAGAAGTGGGCTGTCGACACGGGGCGGAGCTCGGGTATCGGTGACGGCGTGTAGATGCGCTGAACGAAGCCATGAGACAATCGGAGACCCCAAGCATCTATAGCATACAGACCCCGCAGGACCACGCAGACACGACCACGGCGCCGACACGCGCCTGCTTGCGCCGAGGGGCGACACTTCCCGCACGCCCGCTCGCCCAACACACCCATCCAACATGCACAAGTATAATCCATAGAACAGTTGTATCCTCATTATGCCTCTATCCACATCATGGCCATGCAAAGCGTCGTGGTCATACAGAACCGTCTGGAGAAGCAGCAGTCCTCGATCTCGATGTGGCCTCGATCATTCCCGGTGTTGGGTTCAGGTACCGGTCGTAAAGGGGGCTCACCTGGACCCATACCACCGTTCCCGCCTGAGCCCTCTGAACCCTCGTTTGGTCACCGAGCACGGCGCGTAGGGCCTCCGCGCACGACTTGAGGCGCGGTCGGATGGCGGCCGTAAGAGTTGGCTGGGGACTACATACGTTGACGCGTTCTATTCAGCATGGCACAGCGGCCTCATGCACTGGTCACGAGTTGTGCATGAGCAGTAGGCGCGAATCTGATCTTCCCGCAGCACTACTCGCTGGTACTTCAGACTGAGTTTGCAACCGGCAGGACTGCACTTGAATAGACTAGGCCACAGCCATCAAATAACTGCGCCTACATGAATAGACCATGCTGATAGGAATAGACAGTCCTCAGAATAATCCGACTTCGCTTTTCATAGGATTGTCCCTTCCCAGGATACCCGTTCCAGTGGAACCTAAAGTTGTGGGCGGTGACGGAATGACGCTGGATAGTGCTGGTTGTATGACAGCGCCAAGCCAAGTCCAGACTTCAACAACATCCATAACCGAACATGAATCCATACATTGTCAGTGCGCGTAAGGCTTCACAAATGCAAGTACGGAAAGACGAGCCTAATCCCGAGTTACTGTCCTTCACCACCGCCAATCATTAAAACGCAGAGCCCCGACAGAGATGGCCTTCTCGTAGGTCCTCATGAACTCGAAAAACGGGAGGCAGAAGGCAGGAAGAATCCTCGCGTTGCCTGCCAGCTTGAGGTAGTGCTGATATCCGTCGTATGCCACAAGTGTGAGGGTGCGAAGCTTGGCCTGCTCGTAGCTAATCTTGCGCCCTATCTCGGCGGCGGCGGTGATATGGACCACGGCCAGGTCGGCCTTGAGCTTGCCGTGCATCGTGCCAAGGGCCGCAGATACTGGCATGAGGTCGGCCAGGCTGAGAGAGAGGTCGGACCACGGTCGGGAACTCGATGGCGCATCAAGGTGCATATAGGTGCCGGCGGGCTGGAGGAACTCGCGGCGGACCACTTTATACGCGATCGCGTCCACTTTGTCTAAGCCCAAGACTGTAAACACCGGGTTCTCTGGGTTGTTCCACCACCGTGATGTCGTGGCGGCGGGACCGTGAGGGCCGGGGCGACGGGTCTGTGGCACGCTGTCGTCGAGGTAGCGGAGAGTCGAGAGGGGACGTTGGTGGATGTGGGACGCCGAAGAGTCGACACCTTGGACCGGAGGTCTGGCCTTGCTGCCTGCCGTGGGCGTGGTGCGCGGGGTGGGGTCAATAGTTGGCGGCTTCACGTATAAGATAGGGAGACTCGCTTTCGCATATGCTTGGGAGGTGGCGGTGGCGGAAACTGGCAGAAACTTCACGTCGGGACGTTGATCGGGTTCATTCATCAGAACAAGCCTGCCTTCGCTAACTTTCTTGGCTAGTGGATCTGATCCATCAGTATAAGGCTTCTTTCTCACCAAGCCTCACCTAGCGTAAATCCGGCAAACATCTGGCAGATGTCGTGGAGCAACTGCTCGTAGTCCGCCGCCCTAGGTAGTTTCGATCCGAGTGCAATCATGTCGCTGATCGCCTTCTCGATCTTCGGGTCCTTCACCCCTGTCTGCGAAGACATGTTGCTGTACATGCCGGCCACTATCATTGCCTTCTGCTGGAAGATTGACATATCGGTGTTCAGGCCCGCCATGGCAAGAGTTTTCTCGCGGAGGGCTTTCATATCGCGGGGTGCCTTGCTAAGTTGATGTAGCTTGGCATTGAAGGGAGCCATGAGAGCACACTGATCAAGCAGCATGTACCCTTCCACCGAGTACAGTGTGACGTACGTGTCGACCGTGTACCCATCGGCGAGGAGCACATCAGAGTTGAGTTTCTTGTGTGCAAGGCGTTTCGGAGCCAGAGGGAACTCGGCTCCAAATGTGCCCTCTACTGCTGGGACTAACTCGAAGGGGGGCGGGGTACCGAGGTCGGCGGGGCTCATGCGGAAGAACTCCAGGACCACAGGTGGCAAGCTATTGAAGACGACGCGGAGCGGGACGGTGCTCGTGTTCACGTTGGTGGCTTTGAGGGTTTTCACAATTCTGGCCGGTAGGTCAAGAGAAGCCAGCGCGATCTTGGTATTGGGGGTGTCGAGGTCGACCTGCTTGAGAGGGCTGGCACTTGGAGGAGTGGTCGGCCTGAGCTTCTTGCTCTGCTTCTTGGGCTTCTTGGGCATTTCGCAGAGTTGAAGAGTGAAGTAGGTGGGTGTGGGATACAGAAGAAAAAGGGGTTGCGGTGTGTGTCGCTTCTTATCCATGCAGGCTCGATGTCTGCTCGCACACGCACGCTCGCACTCGCCACACACACTTGGCGCCACCATACATACACACACGCACGACGCGACAATCCCATGCAAATGCGCCACGACGCCCACAGACTGAACAACACGCAATAATTCATGGTCTACGACAGTACAGCGCTCGCCCTTCGCCCTTCGCCCCTCGCCCATTGCCCCATGCCGCGCTCACTCGTCCGCCTCGTAGCGGAAGATGCCGCGCGCCAGGACGCGCTGGTACAACGCGCTGAAGTCGTCGCGGCACAGGCGGACCGGCACGAGGGCGTTGCTGCAGCGGGGCTTAGCCTCGTTGACGTTGACA
Organism: Vanrija sp. TS_01; assembly: GCA_026725045.1. Taxonomy (NCBI): domain Eukaryota; kingdom Fungi; phylum Basidiomycota; class Tremellomycetes; order Trichosporonales; family Trichosporonaceae; genus Vanrija; species Vanrija sp. TS_01. The sequence goes on along the minus strand of JAPKIE010000022.1, from coordinate 297,364 downwards.
TGGTGGCGGTAGTGCTGATAGCCAGCCATGACGGCCATTCGGAGGGAGCGCGCATAGTGGGGATCGGACGTGTCGCTCCCCGCGCGCGCGTTACCGATCCAGTGGTGGAGGAAGTCATAGTGCGCAACACTGAGGCCGGCGCGCAGCTCGTCGCAGCGGAACTCGAGCTCGAGGTCCACAAGGGCGGGGGTAAGGCGTACAGTGATCTCGGAGAGGCGGAGCTTGAGACGCCAGTGGGTGGGCGGGCTGCTCAGGCGCGGGTGGAAGATCCACTGGATTGCGGGGTTGGGGTCGAAGAGGGCCTGGTTTTGGGGAAGATCGTCGGGGAGCGGGCGATCGTCCCAGCACATGTGCTGCTTCATGAAGGAGGTGGCCATGGGTGCTGCTTGCGGGTGTTGTAGCGTGTTGTGGGCGTTGCGTTGAGTGAGGATTGTGTTGAGTGATGTTGGCAGGTTTAGGAAATGGATGTGTTGTGCCACGAGTGTGCGACATGCGCCGTCACCCAACAAAGTGTCTTCCCTCGCGTCCTCAGTGATGAGAGCATCCATTCATGTTCCAGAGAGGCTGCTACCATAAGCAACGGGCGCGATCATGCAATCAGCATCGACGCGTCGGGTGCAGCACCGCTGCAGGACGTTGCATGCTGACGCGAGACAGCCCAATACCGCTCAAGCACAAGGTGCCACCACTTGCAGCCCGCCTCCAAAATCGCCCAAGCCAACCTAATCATCGCTACAACAGGGGACAACAAACTCAACTACACAAGGTTGTGGAAACACGAACAGTGCTCGTGAGGAGGGTATGGCTGTGGGAACTGGGGTTGTGCCGTCGTCGTCGAGGGGCTCGTCCTGTCTCTTCCGGAGAGCGCAGGCCGCGGACGATCCACGACAGACAGCAGCGCCGTGCCGGGTAACGCGACGTCGAGGGTGGGTGGGCGCTCGCCCGACCGACGCTCAACCGGTCCCGGCTGTGCTGGCTCGTCAAAGTGCTCATACGCGAGGCCTCCCGTCGCCTCCAGAACCTCCGCAAAGGCGACAGCGGACAGCCGGGCGCTGGGAGGCAGTCCGCCCTCGGCAGCGCCTGCGCTGGCGAGGTAGGCCTGGTACCCGAGATGCGTGGCGCGCGTGACGGCGATCTCGAGTGCGAGGGACGCGGATGCGGACTCGGAGGAGGGGGCGGCGCCGACGTGCGTTTGTTGCGCACCGCGGTCAATGGCAACTAGCTCGCGCAGGCTGACCAGCATGCCGTGCGTCAGGTGCCGAGTGTACAGGTACGGGTAGCGGCGGATGTGGGTGGCGAGTTTGAACGGCTCCCGTGTGGCTGTGGGCTGGCTGGCAGCCGCGAAGGGCTCGGTGGTACGCTGCCTGCCCTCGTGGGTGGCGAGGTTGAAGCGTTCTGGTGCGGCTGCGGGATGCCTAGCAGCAGCGGGCGAGGAGAGGGGCTCTGCGGTGCGTGGACTGCCGCCCCGCTTGTGGGTGGCGAGGCCGAAGGGTGCCGGTGCAGCTGGAGGCTGGGCGGGAGTCCCTGAGAAGAGAGAGGGTGCCGTGTGCGAGGAGAGCGAGGGTGCAGTGCTCGGCCTTCTCTTGCTCATCTTGCTGGGGGGTGAGGAGGATAGTGAAGAGTGCATGAAGAGCCAACTGTTAGATGAAATGCTTTAGAAGCTTCAGCACAATACAGCAGAGTGCGCGCGAGGCACAGATGTCAGAGCTCAAAGGTGGTCCATTGTTCGCGGCTGGAACAATAGGTACGGTACAATAGATGCATACATACATGCATTCGGTGCACAGCAGCTCACTTCGAGCGGCCATGGTGGTGAAGCTGGTGGTAGTTTGGCGGCGGCGCGGCCTTGGGGTCGCTCGAGCGCAGTTTGCGCGCCGGGGCGGCATCAACATCAACCTCCATCGAGCTGTCGTTGTTGCTTTGCCGAGTCCTGCTGGACCTGGACGACGCCGTTGCAGACGAGGCGGTCTTGGGTCCGCTCGCCGCTCTCGAGGCCCCAGTCCCCGTCGACGTCGCGCTGCCAGTCGGCGTTGAAGGCCCACTCGCGGCACTCGCGGCGCTTATCGACGCCCGGGGCCGGAGACGCATCGGGCTGCTGGGAACAGGCTCCTTCTTGCGCCGCGACACCTTGCGTGGTTCAGGCTGCGGAAGGGGTGAGCCGGGCATGCTGCTCCGCGGACTGCAGGGTGGCGCACTGCTCAGCGGGCTGGGCGCGGCGTGTGGCTGCGGACAGTCTCGAGTGAAGCTCCCAGACGCCGCGCTGAGCTCCAGTCTCGACAGTCCTGGGGTGACTCCCGTGCCGTGCTCGCTGGGCATTGCCTCGACTGCCTGGGTATGCCGCATCGGGCTGTTCGCAGCTGCCGTGTCGATGGGCTGGGGCGGGCCGCGGCGTGGAGACGAAGTGCAGGGTAGCCCGCTGCCAGCAGTGCGGGCGACCTCGATGGCAACAGTATCTTGGATGCCCACAACGTCCTCAATTGCGACAGGTGCATCGTCGCAGGCAGCCGCCTCGGCAAGGGCAGCGGCCTCAGTGTCAAGTGAAGAGTCGCCAGCTTGACCGTCGGGGTGGTCTGCGGCCTCCATCCCATTGTCGTGCCCCGCTGTCACCTCCGCCTCAAGGTCGCTTCCCACTGGCGTTGATGTCGCATTGTCTGTGTCACCCGGTCTCCCGCGCTGGTGTTCATTCCCAACCTTAACCGTGTTGAGACTGCGGTAAACCACGTCGAGTCTGTCCGCAGGGATGTGGGCGAGGGCTCTCGCTCGCTGCAGAAGGGCGTCGAGGCGCGAATTGTTTGTGTCGTTGTTGCCATCTCCGTTATTTTGGCTACCGGCACTGTATAGGCTGCTCTCCTCCTCTTGACTGTCAGCGGGTCTAGGCACGCGTAACTCACCCTCCTCGACGGCCATCATGTCCACCTCCTCAGTCGCGGCCAGGCTGCCTCCAACAGCGGCAGTCCGGCTACCGCCGTCCTCACTCTCCATCCTGCCGACCTCCCCGCGCTCGCGACAGGGAATCGCGACCCGAATGGCGAGCCCAGTCTCTTCGTCTGCAGTGTGAGCGAGTATTATCTCTGTAAAACTCACTGCTATGCTCCTCCGCCATCTCCACATCCTCGGTCCCAAGCTCGCGGCCACCCGATGACCCCACTTCTCTGTCATTGTCCGCGCCAATTGCGTAGTCTCCGCACTCGCCCCAGTCCGCGTCGATTGCGAGGCTTGGGAACTTCGACTTCAAGGGCGGCTCGCTGGGCCCGGCGTCGGTGGCGGGCCCTTGACCTGCACGGCCGGTGATCCCATGGTTGCCTGTCACGTCAGTGGGCTGTACCGCCGGCCCCGGCACACCGAGGTCGAGCGTGGGGTCCGCGATGCCGCTTACGGACGGCAGGGGCTCCAGCTCGGCGTCATGGCTCACCAGCTGTGCAGCTCCGTTCGCGGGTTGCCAGTGACCCGTTGGAACCGGGGGGTGGGCAGCTGGGGTGCCCGGAAAGAAAGGCATGTCTAGCGGGGCGTCGGTGCGGGTCATGCCGTTGAAGGGGTTGGGGCTGTTGCCCATCTGGTTGAGGACTACCTCGGGGACGCCGAGGACGAGGCCGTTGCGAATGAGGCCGGTGTAGGGCGAGGCGTTGTTGGAAGGTGCGGGCTGCATGCCGTTGGCATGTGCGGGCTGCGTGCCGTTGGCAGGTGGGGGCTGCATGCCGCTCATGTAGGGAGATCCGTTGTTGGCGAGTACCGGCTGCATGCTACTCGTGTGTGGCGAGCCGTTGGTTGCAAGGGCAGGCTGCATGCTGCCGTGCTGGGAGCTCCCGAGGCCATGGACAGTCGGGGGTAGAACCACCTGTGGAACACCAACAAGAGGCGTGGAGGCCGGCGCGCTTGCAATCATGGCCGCTCTGAGCCCCATCGGCAGGGGCACGGTGTCGATGTGTTTCGCGAACGCCTTGTCGAAGATGGGCTTCGGGACGCGGATGGGATCCAAGTCGGGATGCTCGAAAATCAGCTCGAAGATGAAGTAGCTGAACTCTGTGAAGTCAAAGATGTAGGGGAACCTCAAGACACCCGGCTGCCCGCCGCCACAGAGACGCAGGTAGAGCTGGTACCCTGGCCCGAAGACCTCTTCAAGGGGGCGCATGTCCTCTAGCCCGTTCAAGCCCACAGGCGCAGGGCTCATGGCGAGAGCGACGCCTTCGCGTAGCGCGTAGAAGTTGTACAGCGCTGTATTGGGACGCGGTGGGGGAGGGGCTGCGGCTGGGACGACTTGCTGGCGCAGAGGCGACGGGGCGCGCGCGGCGGGGGTCGGCGCCGAGAGGAGAGGCGACACAGCGGGGTGCGTCGACAGCATCGAGCCGGCGGCCGGCGGCTCGCTTGTTGGCGACGAGGCTGGTAGTGGGCTCTCGGGGCGACTGCGCTTTGGGGTTGGATGGCCGGTTGGGCAGCTGACCGACAGCTGGCGCTTGACTACTTGTCAGCATAGCCTTCGAGCGTGGCGTACCAGATGCTTGACCATTTGGGCTCAGTGACGTCGGTGACTGGCCTGGGAGTACCATGACTGAGAGTGCAGTGAGACTACTGTAAAAGCTGAAGTGGTAGGACATCAGCGATGAGTGGTGCTACTTATGTTGTGAGGCGAGAGTGCAGCGACAATGCACCGTTGTCAGTGACACCAAAGACGCACTCGTGCCGACCTGCAACACGCGCGCTGTTGATTGATTTCAAGAATTGGCGCCGGGGCATGAACAGCCTCGCCCCAGGGGTGTGTCATCGTCGCGCGCATCAGTTGTGTGTGTTTTGTGCCGTGGGCGTGGGGGCGACGATGGGATGCACACAAGCGTGGCGTGGGTGTGGACAAGGTGGATGGGCGCTGGGCAGTGTGTTTGAGTCGCGTTTCAATACCGTTTCATGCGTCGACGATCCTTCTGTTTGTCCGACAGTCTTGCTATATGTCACAATAGCCGACGGCCGTCGAACAGCACAGTAGGGAGAGTAACAATGGTGAGTCTTGAGCACGGTGTAAACAACACAATCGTCAAGAACAGTAGTCACTCGGAGATACCCGGTGAGTGGTGGGTCAGTTGGAAAGCCGAGGCTTGTTCGTTTTCCGCTGGCATCCGACGACCCGTCGTTCACAAGGGCGTGGCCATGCGTCGAGGTCAGAGCTCCACTGAGCATGTACGTTGTGCTTCACAGCCTTCTCCGCGACAACAGACGTGCTTGCTGCTGGGTCGATGGGTGCATGGGGGGAGCAAGACTACAAACGGGAGGCTTTGGGATGGGGAACAACTCAACACTTTGACTCACCTCATACCGCCATGGTGTCGTGCTGGGCACACATCTTGGAGCGGCAGGGCGAGTGGGTCCACGGCGCTGGACACCACCCCACCACAGACAAGCACACATCAGCGTCGACAGCTGAGCTGCCATGCTGGATCGGCTCCTCTGCGCGCCGGGGCTCACTGACGAGCCCAGCGCCGCCGACGTCATGAGGCATGTCGCCGGGTCGGAGGACCGCACCAACTCCTGCTGAGTGCCGTCGTTAGCACTGCACGTCGGGGTTGAGGGAGTTGGGAGGAAAGGGTAGAGTCAGAATAAACCCAGGTTGGCAGCATCGCCGTGAGGCTCTAGCTAATAGAGAACAAATGTGTGACATCCTTTGTGCGAGGTGGGGGCCGGGGCGAGGACGAGATCGGCTCGGAGACTTACACATGGCATTCCACCACTCCAGTGGCCGACAGCGCGGTTTTTGATGTGCTGCAACGCGCAACTACGCCATTGAGGGAGTCGGATGATGTTGATGTTCGCTCGACTGTATAGAAAGAAGCAAGGTAAAGAGCGAGAGTCAAGTGGAGCAAGTGAAACGACGTGGAGGGAGTGCTTAAGTAACTGCCAAGCCGGCTACACGCTACACGTCGGCTCGGCGGCCCGAAACCAGGGGGGCCGACGGCGTTTCTGACTCATATCACACTGCCAACATCGTGAGCTATCTATCACAGACACAGACAGTGCGCGGTTGAGCTCCGACTCTTCGTCGCACAAGACCGGGCCGTGTTCTGCGGTCACCGCCAACGCTCGCTCGGATCGCATCACATGTTGGGCTCACGACTATCGGCTCCGGCCATAATGCCCCACTACTACCTCCTTGCCATCAATATCAGCATGCTGCCAACATTGGAGGTCGCGGTGGATGGCGCAGTCTGACCTCCCCAAAGACTTCGCACACCGCCTTGACGGTTTGTGGCCAACCTCCAGTCACTCAACGTCAACCTCAACAACGTGACACATGAGTGAGGCAGAGCCAGCTAAGCCTCATGCGGAAGAACCAAGGCGACATCGACCGAGTCGCCTGTGAAGCACGGGGATGATCGCCGGAATGCAGACGGACGACACAGGCAGTTAATGATCAGACACCGGACTACTCGCACCTGATCGCCCCGGAATGGCTTCACATCACACAATTTCAGCACCGCACACGGCAGACACTAGCCTCTTGCGAGATGCGCGAGTGGAGGCCCTGGCGGCGGCGCTCACAGGATATCGTCATGATCACGGTGCGAGTTGATAAGCGAGGGCGCGTCCCCCGCACCCAGAAATCAGCGCCGCCAGATCTCGAGCAGTCACGGGTGCCGGCCAAATGTCTTGGCGGGCCAGATCTGTGGCACTGCGCCGCGTCGTGCAATTTCGAGCAGCCTCTCTTTCCGCGCGCTTGCTGGCGCACCGGTGATTCCGGAGGCGCTCGCTCTCATCATCACGTTCTCGCGACATAATCGGGCGTCGTGCGTGGACCAATGCTCGTCGTGCATTCCAGAGATCGCCGCTGCTCGACTCCCACACGCCGGGGTAAATCGACCGAGCGCCAGCCCACCAACTTTCGACGCCCAGCGCCCACTTTGGCACCCGCGCCGCCAGACACCCGCCCTAGGCCTCAAAGCCAAGCAAGCTTGTACGACATTGGACTCATTCCCTGCAGCTTGTCGAATGCCGCGCGACTCGAAGCTGTGCCCCGCTCCCATTTGTGCTCACTGGTGAGCATAAATGAAGTACAGCCCAGATCGATCCCCAGGATCTCTTCGATGTGCATCGCCCAGCTACAGCGCTCACCATGGTCAGCCTGCCCAGGCTTGACATCGACACGCTGATCACTTACAATGTATCACGGCCGGTGGGTGGAGGCTGGCTCCTGAGCTGCGCTGATGGCAGTACCCCTTCGGACGGTGGTTCCACATCCTCTCGCTGCTGATATTCACCGCGGTTACGGTACTGTTCGCCGTATGGGCTGGTATGTCGTCTCCGCGACGCCGCTGACTCGCCCCAGCCGCAACGTCCGGGTACAGCGACAAGATGATCGTGTCAACGCGGTACAACATAACCGACAACGACCACTGGTACTCTAACTACGTGCCATTCATGGAAAAGCACAAGGACCTCTGCCAGCCGGTGACCATCCGGCCGGGGGACACGATAACGACCACGCTTGGCCTCTTCAAGTGGACGTACTCTGGCGTCGGGGACCTGAGCTCCGGCTCGGCGGCCGACCGCGGCGCCGGCGGGCTCCACACGACGTTCAACGCGCTGCAGCCGTACCACTCGGGCTCGGGCAACGGCGTACACATCAACGACGGCGAGGTGCAGACGGGCTACCAGGGCGCGACGATAGAGCGGTGCGACGTCGGCTCGATCGACCTGTGGGTCGACCTCGCGACCAGCACGGTCAAGTCCACGACGTCGGTCACTTGCAACATGCCCGGCTGGCAGGGCATCATGACGTCGAGCCACACCGACTCGAACCGCCCCAGCTCGGCGTTCAACATGTGGCCCATTGACGCCATGTTCCTCGAGGACATTGTGCTCGGCAAGCCCGACATCGCGCACACGACCTTCTTCCACGACTACCTCAACGCCCTGGCGCAGGACGTGCAGGTCCGCCTACACCGCCTCGGGACAGAGGCCGGCGCCAACGAGAGCCGCCCGACCATGCTGTACATGCGCATGCTGGTCTCCGACTCGTGCTGGAACAAGACAGACACGTGGGTGTTGCCTACCCACGGCGCCGCTGACGCACAGCGCATGCTTCTCCAAGACGCCAGAGCTCAACTTCCACTCGGCCGACACGGAGATCTACGACTTCCGCGTCTACTCCAACTACTCGTACGGCCGCGGCATCCCAAGCGACCGGGAGAAGAGCGTGCTCGAGGCCCCGCTGTACAACCTCCTCCAGGGGCTCGTGGCCGCCGCGCGGCTGGACTTTGGGTGCCCCGACGACCAGGCCAACATTTACACCAATGACGCCGCGCGCATTGCGACAGTCAACACGACCGACGGGTACGCGTCCGTCTCGCCTCTTCAGGGCGCACAGATCTTCAACAAGATCATCGAGGTGCAGGAGAAGCGGTACCCCGGCCTGCTGACCCACCCCGGGCCGGCGGCCATCGACGTCCAGTACCTGTGTACCGTGCGCCGGCCGAAGAACGCAGGCGGCTTCATCATCTCAATGGTGTCGACGACCATCTCACTATGGGTACGTGTTCTCGGCTACCCGGCCTGCCCAGCTAACCCGCCCAGCTCGGTTTCTACGGCCTGTACCGCATCTTCTGGCGTATCATCGGCAAGTACTTCACGCGGCACCGGGACAACTTCGACCTCGACTTCAACGGCCGCCCGATGTCGGTGTACACGGACAGCATTGCGCCCAGCACGAGCAGCACGCTACGCGGAGAGCCGGTGCTCGCAAAGTTCAATTACGACGACGACACATCCGAGTGCGCCGTTATCCGGTCGACGAGGGAGAAGTCGGACGCCGAGCGCGAGCGGGACGGCCCGGTGTGGGTCGAGCGGGGCAGCCTGCGGCGCGCGAGCACGATCCTGGAGAGTGACGAGGGCAAGTCGGAGACAGGCGTCATCGTCTCGAACAGGCCGGTCACGGACCCCGTGTCGGACGCCGAGCGCGCCCGCAGCGGGCCGGTTTGGGTTGAGGGAAGCAAGATGCGCGCCAGCACGAGCCGGAGCGAAGGCCAGCGCGGCGTCATTGTCGTGCGGCGGCCCATCGCGGATCCCATCTCGGACGCTGAGCGTGGGAGGAACGGCCCGATGTGGGTCGAGGGCAGTCCGATCAGAATGGTTTAGTAGAGCATCATCGTTAGTAGCATTAATCAGGGCGCTGGCTGCATGGGTTGTATCGCCGTGGTGGTGGTCTGTAACGCGCGTGTGCGCTATGCATGGGTTCTAGAGTTCATCGTGCCCGACTCTGCTCTCCCTCACTTTCTGCTCCTTGATGACCGTGATCGTCGTCGCCTGCCACTGGCGCTTGAGGCCGGGCACGGTGATGGACTGCGCGTCGCGGTCGAACACGCTGTCGACATCCTTGCCGTCCAGCTTTACCACCCAGTCGCGGTCCTGCCCCGTGAACACGACTGTGTCGAGGACACTTGCGCCCTCGCCAGTGTATCCGAACGTGCCGTCGATCCGCAGCTCGCCATTCGCGAACTTGAAGTCGATGTTCGACTGGTTGTCGCCGACGTGCAGCGACTCGCCGTCGTCGAGGTACAGCCGTCCCTTGGCGTTACCGTCCGTGTCGGGCGCGACGACCAGCTTGAACGGCAGCAGGCGGTTCTCCTGTGTCGTGTAGCTGATACCGTCGCGCAGCGGCACGATGCTCCCTCCAAGAATGTGCAGCGGCATCGTGTCGTACGGCACGTCCTGGAGGGTCAGCGGCCGGCGGCCCCACACGCGCTCAAGGGTGAAAAAGTCGTAGTACACCGCGCCAGGGAGGTAGACGAACGCGCTGGACGAACCGTCGAGCACCGGCGAGACGAGGAGCGCGTCGCCAAAGTAGAACTGCGTCTCGGTGTTGATCACCGCCGCATCGTCGGTGTGCACCCACGACAGAGGCCACAGCACCGGCGTGGCGTCGAGACTGTGGTGGTGCAGCGCAGTGTACGTGTAGTCGAGGAGCGCAAGCCGCGTGTGGCCCGCCGAGCGGGCGGCAATGGTCGTCAAGTTCCAGAGGTAGAACTCCTGCGGCGGCGAGCCGAGGTCGTTGTGGTTTCTGTAGAAGGTGTTGAAGGCGCCGAGCCACGCCCAGCGGGCACACAGCGTCTCCGTAGTCTCGCCGATGAACCCGCACACGTCACTCCCGACGACGCCGACGCCGCTGACGGAAAACTGCAGCATCTGGCGGATACTCTGCGCGTACTGCTCCCACGAAGCGACGTTGTCGCCGAGCCAGATGGAGCTTGGCGTGCCGGTGAAGCTGGAGCGCGCGATCGTGAACGGCCTCTTCTCGGGCGCGCGGTCGACAAGCGCCTGGTGGGTGCGGAGGGCGTGCCGCGATCCATACAGGTTGTGCTCGTCGTAAGTGCGCGCGCCGTTCGCCTGCGCGAGGTCGGTCCGTGCGGAGAAGTCGGAGATGTTCTTCAGGTGCTGGTTCGAGGCCGCGTCCACGGCCGAGGGCGGCGCGCGACGGTCGTGAATCCGGCTGCGGGTCAGCGTGGCCGACAGCGTGACTCACTATGGTGGGTACAGCCACTTGTTGTCCAGATCAGCGGAGAGATAGTCGTCCAGCGTGTCGGGCACAGGGTACTCGGTTGGCTGGCCGTCAAAGTGGTTCCCGAACACGCCGTCGTACGGCTTGAAGCCGTCGAGAGGCTCAGAGATGTTCTTGCCTTCCTGGAAGGCTTCGAAGCCCGGGATCGTGCGGGGGATAATCCGCGGTTCAGGACGAGGGGGCGGCACCGCACGCTCAGTCGAGATACGGTAGATGTTGGCCTCGAGCTGCTGCATCAGAGGTGCTGACAATGCGGACTTACGTAGGGGAGGAAGTTGGCAGGCTCGTTCATGTCGAGCCAGATACCGTCAACGTCGACTCCAGTCTTGGGGTCGAAGAACTGCTCGAGCACAGTCGACCACCATTGCTGGGCTCGCTTCGCTGTCCAGTCTGGGAACGCAGTGGGGCCAGGCCACACTACACCCTGGTACAGGTCGCCGTTGGGGTACCGAAGGAACACACCGGCGTCAATCCCGCTCTGCAGCGTCTCGTACTTGGCTGCAGAGGAGTCTGGTGTTCCACTGAATACTGCAGGGTCGACCTGATGTCAGCCACGCAATGAAGACGAGCTCACCATGAGCACAAAGTCCTGCCCGGCTGCGTGGAGTTTGTCGACCACATAGCGGATCTTCTCCAGGCTGTATCTGTCGGTGTCGAGCGTGTTGATCCATCGGTTGTACATGTAGTCGATGTCGATCCACTGGGTCTGCAGGGGGATCTTGGCGAGTGAGTAGTTGGAGACGACCTCGGCCACCTCGGCAATGTCGACGTAGCCGTACTTGCAGCTGTGGAACTGGTCCGGTCAGCCTTGCCTTGCCCCGCGATACGACTCACACCAAGGGACCAGTACGGCACCATAGCACTCGGCTTCCATACCTCGGCGCCCTGCCTCACGACGTCGGCCGGCGTCGGCCCGTTGAAGAAGAAGAGGTCGACGATGCCGCCAATCGCGTTGAACTCGATGTTCTGCCCGCGCGAGGGGAACTTGACGTCCATGCCGTTCGAGTTCAGCAGAAACACGCCGCTGGACGACGTCGAGTCCCCCTCAAGCACCTGGTTGATGTATCCCGGGTGCGTGCCATACAGGTTTGTCCTCGGGGGCACGCCGTACGCGTCGCGGGACCACAGCGTGCGGGTGTAGTCGTTCTCGTGGATCGGCAGGCTGGCGTCAGCTCGGCACCTCTCACGCACTCACTTGAAGTTGTCGTTGTGCTGTCCCAGTCCTTGGATGTGCGATCCCGGCGCAAGGCGCGACCCGACGCGGAGGTATTGCTCCTCGAAGATGAGCGGCGAGTCGACCGTGTCGAAGAGCACCTCGCCGCTCTTGCGCACGACCTTGAAGCTGAACGGGTCGGACACGTACTCGAAGCGCAGGTTCGCCTCGTCGGCAGCGACGCTGCTGGCGCCGGGCGCAGGCCAACCGCCGTCCACCACGTCGTCCGGCACCACGTGCGCCCGCCCGCCGCTGTCGACGATGCGCACCCGCAGCCGGTCGGCCGTCTCGTACCGCACGCTCAAGGTGAGCGTGGCGTAGTCGGGCCCGAAGGCATTGCACTCGCCGATGAGCTCGAGCGAGCCGTCGTACCCGCTGTCCGAGGGCGCGACGCTCGTGAGCCGGTAGCCCGCGCACGCGGCCGCGTTGCCTGTGTGGTTCACGGGCGAGGGGATGTCTATCACGCCGTTGTCGTCCGCGGCGACGCCGGCCACCAGCGCCGTCACGAGCAGCGCGAGAGATGCGACTCGCGCCATTGTGAGTGTCGAGAAGTGTGTGGGGTGCCCTCGACGAGCGTGAGATGGGAAGAGCGCAACAGAGTTTGGGTTGGTGCTCGATGTGCGTCAAAGTGCGGAGAGGCCAAGAAGCAGGTACGAGCGCGTCCCACATGATGTCATGTCGCCGACGTCGTGCCGAGCCACGCCGACGACCCTCCGGCGGCGCCCCAACCGCAGCGACGATCACTCGGACTGCCTCCGAGTATCATCATGCATACATACGCGTTGTGCATACGCGTTGATCTGGTCGTCAGGTCGTCAGCGGGCCTGATCGGCTGACGCCCGTTGCATTGCGGAACACATTGCGGGGCATAGACCGACCGCCGCCGCGGGCCGCCGAACCGATGGGCTACATCCGATGCTTCAGCGCGTGGTATGCCAACTCGCTTTCTCAAAGCCCAGCTCACAGTCCTTGTTGCTCGCTGCGCTCGCACCTTGTCCTAATCCCATTCATGCTGCTGATACTACTACAACACACGCCGATGCCTGCCTAGTCGAGCGGGAAGCCAGTGTACGCGAGGGCCGTGTCGGTCGCAGCCGCCTTGTTGGTCACAATACGCGTCAGACGCGCGATCTGGAGCTTGTCGACAAAGTCCGACTCGTTGGGGTCGGTGTGGAGCATGTTGGTCATGTCGTACGAGAAGCGCTCAGCCTGCCAGACGCGGCGGAGACAGTTGTCCGAGTACGCCTGGAGCTTGGCATCCGACCCCGTCGCGACCTTGTGCTTGATCGCGTTGGCGAACGTGATGACGTCGCCGACGGCGAGGTTGAGCCCCTTGGCGCCAGTCGGCGGGACGATGTGTGCCGCGTCGCCAGCAAGGAACAGCCGCCCGTAGCTCATCGGCTCGTGCACGTAGCTGCGCATGGGGGTGACGCTCTTCTGCGTGATCGGGCCGCGCTGGACCTTCCACCCGTCCTTGGTCTCGGTACGGCGCTCGATCTCGTCCCAGATCTCTTCGTCAGCCCAGTTGTTTGCGTCCGTGTCGTTCGGCACCTGGATGTAGTTGCGCGAGACAGTCGGGCTGCGCATTGACAGGAGCGTGAACCCGCGTGGGTGTCGAGCGTAAATGAGGTCCTCGTTTGACGGCGCGACGTCGGCGAGGATACCCAGCCAGGAGAATGGGTACGTCCTTTCGTAGCTCTTGCTCAGCTCCTCGGGAATAGCAGCGCGCGCGACACCCCAGAAGCCGTCGCAGCCAACAACGTACTCGCACTGGAGGGTGTGCTCGGCGCCGTCTTTGGTCTTGTACCTCACGCTCGGGGTCTGCGAGTTTGCCCCGTCGACGGCGATCGCGCTGGTTTCGAACAGGAGCGGCGGCGCGCCCGAGCTCGCAGCGGATACCTGCAGCTCTATGAGGTCCTTGCACACCTCGGTCTGCGCGTAGATCATGACTGTGCGCCCGCCCGTGAGCTCGGGGAACCCGATCGGATGGCGCTCCTTGTCGAAGAGGAACTCGATGCCGTGGTGCGTGAGACCCTCCTTGTCGAGGCGCGCGCCGGCGCCGCACTCGCGCAGTGCGTCGACCGTCCCCTGCTCCAGGATGCCGGCGCGCTGCCGCTGCTCGACGTACGCGCGGTCCTTGGCCTCGATGACGACGCAGTCGATGCCCGCGACATACAGGAGACGCGCGAGAAGCAGCCCGGCCGGCCCAGCGCCGAGGATGCCGACTGTCGTCTTGGATGGTGCAGGGCCCTGTGATGTGGTCATGTTGTTGTCGATGGTGTGGGACGACGACAGCACCGCGCGTCCGATATATCAAGCTGCAGCTGCAGACGCAGTAGCCGACCCGCTGACCGGCTCTCCGGGACTCCGGCCATGAAGGTCGCCTTGATACGGGGCCACGGGTGAGCACAGTGCGCCTACCGCCGGTACGCAAATGGCCGTTGACGACGTCTGAGACGAGCGGTAAGCATACACGCGTGGGTGAGGAGTGCAGATGCAACATGTCGTCGACGACCACGGCGCCGCGGACAACTTATGGCCGGTCGATAGCCGGCGGAGATGTCACATATCTCCGCTCGCCATGCACAAACCACGCGAGCTGCCCTGAGACTTTACAATGTTACGTACAGACCCCGGATGCAGAACTTGTTCATCATCCGGCTACTAGATCTGGTGCTGCTGCAAGTACAAGGTGGGGGGGGGTCAGATGCCTCATGTCGTAGCGCGCACTCGTGCACTCGCGCACTCGCGCACTCGACGCCGCTGCACTTGGCCGTCGGGCTGCTGCATGTACTGTAGGTCTGACATGTGCCTGTTTCTAGGGCCAGCTAGGTCTCCCCCGTAGGTTTGCGGAATGTGATCGAGGCTGGGAGGTAATGGCGCCGTGGCACAGCGTCATGGCAACAGCACGACTGCGGTCTGGCCACCGTTCGACCTTGGCCTCTGCAGCGGCAGCATCATACCCGACCGGTGTCGAAAGGCCGCTGCCGCTCCTGTGCCCCTAACGCTCGTAGTTTAGGCAGAACCATCGTCGCCCCATGTGATGAAGTGGCTTACCCGCCCGCCCGCTCGCCCCTCCTTGTTTATGCTCGTTGCGCAGGTCGCAGGCTGTCGATAACCGCGTACCGCCAGCCTTGCCCGCTCTGACGAGTGTATGCAGGCATGTACGCAGCGCCGGATGATCTGCAACGGAATGGATGTGCACGAGGCGCATACCGAGCATTGCCGGGGTGGATTCCCCACCGCATATGCTTCTTCGTCACCCACTGACTGGGCATGCGATTGGTCGGGTTCCGGTGGATTCCACTGGAACGACCACAACAAATGGCGGTAGACGCACCATCTTCCCGGTTTCCGATAGCTTGGTTTGCCGCCGGTGTGGGCGTGCGTGCGCTGGTGCGAGACATGCCGGCCGGGCCATGGCCGGCGCATGGCATGCGAGCAGAGATCTGCGCCAGCTGCGGTATGTGTGAACCTTGCTTCGTGGCATAATGCGTGTGACGCGTGAGTAAGTGCGTGCGTGCATGTGAGTGGCACTTGGTGTTGCGCCGGCTGGCGGGTCAATCTCGGACACGAGCTGTGCAGTGGTGGTGGCCGCGGGGTGTGGTGGAGTGAGTGCTGGGCGACGCGCCTCCCCTCGCTGCTCGAATTGTCCGAGCAGCTGTTTCCGAGGGATATCCAGTGTGCTGGTGACGTCTGGGGCGGCTAATCCGCGGACCTGGTAGGTTGGTTCCAGGACTGCTCCGACAAGGTTACCCGCGAAGCGCGCGCTGACTGCATCCGTATCCGGTGCAGCTGCACGGCGCAGGCGCAGGCGCCACAGGGTGCCACCTGCCCTTTCTGGAGTGCCAGGACCTTGTCGTCGGCCCGAGCGGGACCTTCTGGGCGACGCTGTCCGCGGGTGTCCCTTCTACACCACACGCGCGGCGAGAGGCCTGGGCTTGGCTTGGCTAGGGGGAGGGGCCGGGCCTGTTACCCTCTGGCACGATGCACGGGTGCGTGTCAAGCACGGAGGGAGTCACTTTGCCTGTGCGGTGGAATGGAATCCAGTAGCATATCCGGTTGTTTGAGGTGGTGCGTTTACCTCGCCCTCGCGGCTGCCGCGCGTGTTATCGCCTGCCGTGAGAAGGCACCAGAGACCCTGGCGACACAGAGCTTGAATAACCACCGCACACTGCAGGAACAAACAAACACAACAAGCAAGTCCGTGGCGGGAAAGCAGCTGGCGGTCGGTCCGGGCAAGGAGCAAGGAGCAAGGGGAAGAACTGAGCGGAACATCGCGCCCGCGGTGTGGCGCTGCGGTCAGTTGGGAAAACTACTGCTCGGTCCCAAGATGGAGCGGCCATGGTGATCGTACCCCACTTCTTCCACGCCGTGTCACTGTCACTTTGGTGCAAGACACAGGTCGAGAAAAAAATCATCGCGCGCAGCGCACGGGTCGATGAAAGCAGCGGTGGCAGAGAATGGCATGTGCTGTTCGCTAATAGCACCGGTACAGGGCCATGATGGCGGAAGTGTCGTCGTCCAATCGTGGCTTCGCTTAGCTGGCCCTGTTTACTCCTGGGAACACACAGGGAGTGGTGGGAATCACTCTCGGTACCGCCCACACCACCCAAATCGTGCGCTGGAATACCATGGGAATGAGAGACCGCGTGTTCATGTGGCAGTCGGCAAATCTACAAGTGGCGAGCGTCGCCTATACGGATAGCGACTTATGCTAAATCGCAACGAGATCTCCATTCCTTATGCAAGAAAAAGTGTACAACTGGATTCCGTATGCCACTCCCGTCTCGGGTCGTAGTCGCGCTACAAGGATCCGCACTCAATGAGAAAGTGTTACATGTTTTGAGGCTAGCTCGCCCCCGCTTCTTGCCGATTGTTGCCGGCGGTGATGCTAGTTGAGCGGAACGTCGACGGGCGCAGGTGGTGCTTCTGGCGTCGGGAGGGACATGGGCGTCAGAACAGCCGTGACAATCATCGGGAGGCCAAACGAGTCGAAAACAACTTGTGTCGACATGATATGCGTCAGTTCCGGGGAGCCGCTGCGAAGCAAGGCGATCGGGAGTGTCACGTCGAAGGTGGAGCGATCAACCATGCTCCGCAGAACCTGCGTCGCGTAGTCTTCCCAGTAGCGAGTAAATGAGTTCGCGTCGAGCACCTGGACAGATTAGCGAATCTATTAATGGGCCGGCGGCAACAGAGCGGAGTGGGGCAGCTGGGCCGGGGAGATAGACTAGCAATAATCGGGCTGCGGGGTTTCTCGAGTTCTCGAAGGAGGACAGAGCCTTCCTAGGCTGCGGCTACCGCCGCTCCACCGTGTATTTGTATTAAATTTCTTAGCCCTGTGCACACAGCTGTTGGCGTCTTTGGGTGACACGCTAGCCGCTCTCCTTTTGAAGGAGCACAAACTCCGCGAACGGGCACGGATCTTGGTGCAGGTGACCAAGCCCCGGGACCGGCCCCGATGCGCCCGGACCGTTCTTGGGCCGTGCGCATTCATTCAGAGGCCTTGGCCATCAGGAAGTCGAGCACTGGAGCGTTCGGTTGGAACTCAATCTTTGGTGACGCGGGGGTTGGATGGCGCCTCGTGGGCGCCGGCCACCTGATTCGCGCCAGCAGCCGCCACGCGCGGCCCGTCCCAGCTCGCCACGCCGCCACGTCTACTCACATGGTAAATCGTAACCTTGCCAGTTCTCAGGTGGCTTGGCTGCAGGTCGAGGAGGCGGCACATACGCTGGTTGGCGCCCATGATCTCACCCGTTCGGCGGAAGGCGAATGCTGGGGTGGGGACCATATCGGCCATTGTGAACCATCCGCGCACATACGTCAAGAACTGGGCCTCACTCGCCACGAGCTGATCGTCGCCTAGCTGCGAGAGCACACCGTGGAGAACCGCCTTGAACTGATTTGTTGCGTTTGCCACTCGCGCCTGGATGTTCGGGTCCGCCTGCTCGCTTGCCCACGTCCGTAGCCGCGAATACGCATACGTGTAGTTGTACGGCATGATAGCCGCCGTGTCCATCATGTCGCCCGGCGAGACTGAGGACGGCGTGTGCGTCGTGCGGAAGTCGGGGTGTGGCGGCGACGACGTGACGCCCGCACCGGTTAAACCCGCGCTGGCAAAGTCGAGTGACGGGTGGTAGTCGACGCCGCCGTTGGGCACACGTCCGGTGGGGTTTCCAGGCACGCCTACGCCGCGCACGCCGCCTGCGCTGTTTGCTTCAAGCCAGCTGGTGAAGCCTGGCGTCTGCGGGCCGACACCAGGCGGGAATCCGGCAGCAGCTGCGGCGGCGGCAGCGGCAGCGGGGTTCTGATTGTGGAGCATGCCCTCGACGAGGGCCGACCACGTCAACTCTGGAGTTGGTGCCGAGTTTGGAGAAGTGCCCATGTCGGGCACCTTCTGCATGCCGGGGAACGGCTGCTCGTACCATCCCATGGGTCGCTCAAGCCCCGGCGCACCGGGCACCGAGGGTGCGCCGCTGCTGTCGTCAAACGACATGGGCCGGAAGCCAGCTTCGCCAGGCGGCAACATCGGGAGAGGGACCACACCCATGCGACCGCTGCCGGTCAGCGATGGGTTGGACGGGTTGGACAGGTTGGACAGGTTGGACGACGGCGAGGGTGTCCCGCCACTGGCGTAGGCCTTGTGTGCTGGCCCCTCATCCTCTCCGGGTCTGCCGTAGCTGGTTCGTCGCTTAGCGGGGATCGAGGGGCGCCTCGTGATGCCATCTGGGGTGACCGACGGCCCGGCCATGCTCGCGCGCTGAGCCTGCTGCTCGGCCTGCTCTGCCAGCTGCTCCGCCTCGTCAGCAAGACAGAGGTTGGCAATGTCGCGCTTGATGCTGTTCGGTCAGCGTGGGAGCTGGGCGGGGACACAAACCATCGTCGACACGGGCGCACATCCTCGCAAGTGGTATGGCTTTTTCGACAAAACTTGCATGCCTGCGGGGTGGTGTCAGCAGCGCGTTTATGCATTCCACACCTACTCTCTGGCACTTTGTTTTCTCTGTGCATGCGAATCGACGCGCCGAGTGCAAGGGGTGGGTGCACGGAGGTGAGCGAGGTTATCGAGCCGGGGGAGGGGCGGGGACAAGACCGGGATAACGAGAAAAACCGGTGTTTGAGACACAATACATGCATCAGCAGGGTCGCGATTAGAGGGAGCGTGCGCGTGTGCACGTCGCGCCGATGCGAGGACTCACTGCTCTGGGTTCTGCCCGTGTCCTCTTGGAGGTACTTGAACATGGCCATGGGCGATGTGTGTTGATGGATGAGGATGCAGAGGAGGGCTTGGCCAAGCAAGTGCAGCAGCAGCGGAAGGTGGAGGTGGGGCGGGCGACTGCGGGCCCGCTCCGTGGAAAAAACGGGGGAGGGAGGGGGGGGGGGGTGGCCGAGTTTGGTCGGGTAGCCACGGCTAATCTATATCGCGGTGATGGTGGGCGACAAGAATAGAGGCACAGAGGACGAGTTGGACACGCGTCAAGATGAGGGCCGAAGAGACGAGTGGGGATGCGACTGGCTCGTATAGAGCAGCAACTACGAGGTAAAGGAGCCAAGGAGCCAAGGGAAGGGTTTGGCCGCCACTGTAGGCTCTCTGTGACCGGCCTGTTTGGGATGTGGTGGTAGTGGGGGGAGGGGAAGCAAGGGTCTGCGGATGATGACGGCGGTGTCACGGATGACGTGAGATAATCCAAGGCGGCTGGATGGGGAGGGAAGTGTACGAGGTCGGCTGCTGAATTGGTGCCAGTAGTGTCTTTATGCTTTAGCGCGAGGAAGGGCAATGGAAAGACGAGGGGGGGCTTTCTACGCTGGCCGAGGCGTTGGCAAGCCTCAATGACTTGTGTCTGCTCAACTGTAGGCAGAGGGGAGGTTGGAGGGAACAGGGGAGAGGGACCAGTCCACAAAATCAGAAACACGGACGTGGTGATTTGTATATTTCCATTGGGTTGTTGGGGGAGGGGAGGGAGACAAGGGGGCCACGCACAAGTCGACAATGCCATAGCATCCGATCAATGTGCGCAACAGCCGAGGAATAGCCTTAGCCGCAGCAGCAGAGGCTTCTCAAAGCCAAGAGCATGCATCTAGTCCCAGAGCTGGTGGGACAGGACAGGCGTGTTCACGTGTCTTGTGTGGGCTCAAAATACAGTGGGTTGTACCCTAACTAGTAGCCCTTCTCTCTGTTGTCGCAAGTATGCGCATGTTCATGTGTGTGCATCACCGCGCTGGCTGTGTGGCCTCGTCACTCGGTACGAGCGTGCGTGCGTACATCTGAACCGTCTTCACGTAACCAGGCCCGGACGCAACGCACAACGACGTTACCGGGCCGAACAAGTGTTGGCTGGCTCGCCAGACGCCGCCGTTGCCGCCGCCGCCAGTGTAGCCAAGTGTGCGTGCGCTACACAGCGTCCATCCATCCACGCTACAGCCTCCCGGAGAAGGCAGGCACGGGGGAGGGTATGTGGATGGGCGAAGCGGACGAGCGGAGGCAGGCAGGCAGGTGGTCGAAGCAGGCAAGCAGGTGCGGGGCGGGGGCGACGCCGCTGCTTGAAGCAGCAGCATCAGCAGTGTCCCCTTGTTGCCAATGCAGAGGACGGGCTAAGCGTGGCGATGGGCGGGCACGAATCAGGACTTGTCCCAGCGACCTGCCCGTCCTCGCGGCCTTGGCCTGCGTAACGTGAGGCAGAGTTGGGTTGATTTGTATTTGTGGCCTGCGCAGTACTGCCACAGCGAGCGAGGGAAGCGTGCGACTACTACTGGGGCTCGGACTGCGGGTTTGTTTGGATCGCAGGGGTGTGTGCGTGCGATGGGCGAGGCCGTTGCCGCTTCTGCTGCATTCTGGTTTGTTGGCGGCGAAAGGGCGCGCGGGCGCACGGCGAGCGCGCGCGTGCGTGTGTGCGTGCTTGCGACAGACGTCTGCGCTAGCAGCTTTCCCCGCCTACCGCCGCCCCGTTTGTGCGCGCGCTTTGGGCGTCACCCCAGCCCTCGCCGCGGTATGTGGTCGCGGGATTCCAGGCAAGCGGGCGTATTGGAATCGCATGTAACCTTGAGAAGTAGCGCGGCATCACATGGGCGGCGGGTTGGCGGGCTGGCGGGCTGGCGCGCGAGCGAGGCAGGCGGCGCGGTGGGTCCGTCGGCGGGCTATTGGCCGGGCGGGTCTGGGTCTGGGTCGCAGTGTTTCAAATCAACGCTTGGTTTCAATGGCATGAGGAGGTGCAAGCATGTGGACAGGAAAGGAGCGGCATATGCCGCCGTCTGGCAAAGATGGCCTGGGTGTGCGAGCGAGAGATCTCGGGGATGGCGGCTGCGCGCTCGCGTCGCTTGCAGTGCCGGCCCGCCGCCCGTGGACAGGACAGTGCAGGACGGACGCGTCCCCTCCGACGGATGTAATATCGGGATGCAGCACGCACATCACGCGATATCGGGGCCGGCATCGCGAGGCTATTCTTGATCGGCGCAAGGTTGAGGGAGCGATGACGGTGGGTGGGTGGAGCGCGATATAGCATTCCGCGGCGCCGGCCGTCTAGAGCCGCCTGGGTGGCGCGCTCATAAGTGGCCGAGTGCACTGAGTGGCAGTAGTAGCGCGTGGAAGAACTGGTGGAACAACATGCATGGGACGCTAGTTACTCCAGGAATAATGAATTGGCAGAGTGCTACGAGTGGCGTGGCGTGCGGCGTGCGAGACAGGAAGCAGGCAGAAGGCAGGCAGTATGTCCGCCGCATGTTTCTCGGCGCCGCCTCGGACCTCGCCTAAACATGGGTCTCGACCACGCTGTCGGCAACAGTGAATTTGGCGTCCGTCTTGGCTGTGACCTCATCGAGGGTTACGCCCGGCATGAGCTCGACGAGAGTGAGCTGCCCGGCGTGGCGGTCGACGTTGAACACGGCCTTGTGGGGGGAGGGGAGGGTGAGCCTGTGTCGTCGGGCACACTGGGGCGCAAAACGGGGGCAGCACCACGCCCGCGGAAGCGGGCGTTGGCGGCGCACGCAGCGTGATCGGGTCCGCCAACGCCGCAGGCCCTTCCGCGCGCCCCGTGACAGAGGAAATCACTCACCAGGTCCGTAAAAATTACGCTGACGCACCGCGCACCCGTAAGTGGCAGGGAACACTGCTGGACAATCTTGCTCTTGCCCTTCTTGTCGACGTGGTCTGTGAGCACGATTATTTTCGTCGAATCAGGCGACGACACGAGGTCCATTGCGCCGCCCATGCCTTTGTGAGAGAGTTTGTCAGCCAAGCCAAGCACGATGGCGACGAGCGGGAACCCCGACGCAACCCACCCTTGACCAGTTTGCCGGGGATAATCCAGTTGGCGAGGTCGCCCGCCGCGGACACCTCCATCGCGCCGAGGACCGACACGTCGATGTGCCCGCCACGGATCATCGCAAACGACTCGGACGAGTCGAACGTCGACGCACCGGGGAGGAGGGTGACTGCGAATTAGTTGTAAGTTTGGCACTACGGGATGGGATGCGGGTGCCACACCACTCAGCGAATAGCAGGGCGGGTTTCACGCCCTCTCGACCCTCTTTTCACTGCGTCTTCCTTTCTTTCTCCTGCCCAATTCCACCTCCCGCCCACTCACCAGTCTCCTTGCCCGCGTTAATAATGTCGGCGTCGACCTCGCTTTTCGTCGGCAGCGGGCCCATGCCCAGGATGCCGTTCTCGCTTTGCAGCCAGATCTGGATGCCGGGGGGAACAAAGTTGGGGATGAGCGTCGGGATCCCGATGCCCAGGTTGACATAGTCGCCGTCCGACAGCTCCTTGGCCGCGCGCTGGGCGAATGTCAGCGTGGTGTCCTGTCGGCGCGGGCGGCAGCAGCATGGGCCGGCCGCGGAGGGCGGGTAGAATATGCACGACGACGCAGAAATATGCCAATCGCGCGGCGTAGCACCAGCAGCAAAATAAGTACGCGTCGCGACCCGTGTGCGCAGCACAGCGCAGCACAGCGCACCGCAGCACCGCAGCGTGGACCCGCCCGTCACATGGTCGTTGTCATGCGGCGCCGTGTCAGTGCCACACGGCCCACACCCGTGTCACTCTGCGGCGACCACGACGCCGGGGTTTTGGTGATGGGATGCCAGCCTGTTCGGTTTGGTAGGTACCAGCGTCTTCTTTCCCACGTCTGTCCGTCGCGGTGACTGCTCCGCCGCACCACAGCGCACTCACCTTGGCGATCATCTCACGCTTGCCGCCCGCGCCGCCGGCGTCGGCGCCGGCCTCAGGCGCAAGGGTCTCAAACTCGATTTCTTTCGGCGTCGTCGCCTGCACGATGCGGTTGACATATATGCCCGGGAGGTGGATCTCGTTCGGGTCCAGCGCGCCGACCGGCACGATGTGCTCTGCCTGCCGACCCCGGCGTCAGCGTGTCGCGAGCGGGCGCGTGGCGGCAGGTCGGACGTCGGTGCGATCATTTCGCCGACGCGCCGACCTACCGCCGTTCCTGGCCACCATCATTACTGCGGCCAATCCACGCACCTCGACAATCGTCACCTTGGCACTCTTGGCCATGGCAGTGCTAAAGTTGTTCGCAGTGTACCGGAACACAACGTTGCCCGCCTCGTCGACCTTCCACGCACGGATGAACGCCACGTCGCCGTAGATGCTCTCCTCGAGCACGTACTGGCGCCCGTTGAACTCGCGGGTCTCGCGCGGCTTGGGGTAGACGGCCGGCTGGGGCGCGGCGTCAGCGGATGGCATGGCGTCGGCGGCTGCTTCGTCCCCTCCGCACACCCACCTTGCCCTCGGCGTCGTTGCGCATCGCGACAGTGCCAAACTCGACGGGCGTGCCCGCGCCCGTGGGCGTGTAGAACGCCGGGATGCCGGCACCGGCGGCGCGCATGCGCTCCGCGAGCGTGCCTTGCGGCGTGAGCTCGAGGTCGATCTTGCCCGTGAGGTAGAGCTTCTCGAGCACCTTGTTGCTGGCGGCGGACGTCAGCGCGTCAGCAAAAACAATTTCGGGGTAGCCCGGCCCTCGCCGCGCCGAGGCACCCGCCGCCAGGCAGTCTCCGGCGTGGAAGGATGGTGACGCCCGCCTGCCGGCGATCGATCGAGATCCAGCGACCCAGCATACCGCGGACGCCCCGCCCCCGCCCCCACTCACGTCCCGAGATAGCTCCCGATAAACTTGCTGAGCTGCCCGCTCTGCAGGAGCATGCCGAGGCCCGCGACGCGGCCGCCCGCGCCGGCGTTGTTGCTCACGCCCGTGAGGTTGTCCACGTCCGTGCGGGCCGCCAGCGCGCCCATCAGCGTGTTGGGCAGGCCGCACAGCCCGAAGCCGCCGGAGAGGAGCGTGTCGCCCGACTTGACGACCGACACGGCGGCCGCAGCGGACGGGAAGACTTTCGATGCGGCACGGCGCGCGCTCGTGCTCAGGCCACGTCGGGTGCCCGCGACGCGCCGGGTCAGGAGGGTGAGTGTTACTGTAGGCATGGTGCTCGCGATCTGGGGGTGCTTGTGCGCTACCGCCGAGGCGCGCTGCATATATGCATGCTGCGGCGGCGGCGGCGCGTTGCACCCACCCCTGAGCAGCCTGAGGCTGATTACATAGCGCGCTCACGCCCGTCGCGCAAGATAGGACCGGAAGACACCGACTCGTGCCACGGAGGTCCCGGCCCCGCCGCGGCGGGCGGGGTGGGCAGACCCCGGTACCCCGGCCGATGTGTCGCTTGCAGCCTACGTCCTGCCTTGCCTTGCTGCGCGTCTGCGTGCCTCAAGCATATCGCGCGTGTGCGAGCGTGATGCATACTGTGGTGACCGCTCACCCCTGCCACGGACGCACCGCGGCATTGCCGGCGGCGCTGGGGCCGAGATAACATTCGCCCGGGGTATATCATGCCAGCTGACAGCGAACAAGGGTGTCGACCGGCCCATCCCCTCGTTGACCCATGCACTGACGACTGGCACAGTGGTGCGTGCACCCGTGTGTCGCATCTACCACACACGACATAGCACTGTCCCCCCATCCCCGCAGTAGACGCCCATCGCACCCACCCCCACGGTCCACACTACCGTGTAGCCCACACCACACCCGCGGGCGCTCGCCGCCGGGTACTCACTGTCCCGTGGACCCCCAGCGTGGCCTGTCTCCGCACAAGCGATCGCGAGCGGATGGGGACGACGGCGTGCCCGCGCGCAGTAGTCTGGGGTCTACGACGCTGTCGCCGACGACGTTTGCGTGCATACAGATCTCATTCGCGGCGGGGTGGGCATAGTGGGGCTTGGCTGGGCGGGGGCTCCCGATGCCTCCTGGGTGGCAAAGCTGGGGTGGCATCGGAAGCTCCGATCCTCCCTGTCTCCCCTCCAGCCAGTATGCGCGCGCGCGTCTGTCAAGCCGGAAAAACGTGACCTTTGATGCATGGGGGCTCCGCGCCGCTCCCTTCGGCTACTGCACGGCAACTCTGCGCAGTGGTGGAGGGTCGCCGGCGGCGCGCGTGCTGCAAAGACGGGTCGGGGAGAAGAGATGCAGCGATGCGATAATACTTAAGGACGAGGTCGTGTCGACATGGCAGGAGACACACACAACCCACACACATCATGACCAAGTTCACCGAGTCCAAGTGCGACGTGCTCATCGTCGGCGCCGGCCCCGCGGGCCTCATGGCCGCGCGCATGCTCGCCCAGTTTGTCGCCTACAAGCCCGACCTCAAGGTGCGCATCATCGACAAGCGCTCGACAAAGGTGTACAACGGCCAGGCGGACGGTCTGCAGTGCCGCACCGTCGAGTCGTTCCAGAACCTCGGGATCGCGGACCGTATCCTCTCGTGAGTGGGGCCGGCGGGTGGGGGTGGGGGTGGCGCCGGGCGTGCGCTGACCACGCGCAGCGAGGCCAACGACATGTGCACCATCAACCTCTACAACCCGGTCGACGGCGTGCTCAAGCGCACCGACCGCATCCCCGACACACTCCCCGGCATCTCGCGCTACCACCAGGTCGTGCTGCACCAGGGACGCATCGAGCGCCATGTGATCGACTCGATCGACAAGGTCTCCGGCGGCCGCATCAAGGTCGAACGGCCGATCATCCCCGAGTCGCTCGAGATCGACGAGTCCAAGGTCGATGACCCGGACGCGTACCCCATCACTGTCAAGCTGCGGTACATGGGTGAGGAGGAGAGCACGCCGCGGCAGTTTGGCCACGGGACCGAGAACGGCCTGTTCCGCTCCAACCTCCAGTCGCAGGAGGAGGAGGACGCGCACTACCAGCTGCCCGAGGGCTGCGAGGCCGGCCAGATCGAGACCGTGCATGCCAAGTACGTGATCGGGTGCGACGGTGGCCACTCGTGGGTGCGGCGCACGCTCGGCATCGACATGGTCGGTGAGCAGACCGACTACATCTGGGGCGTGCTCGACGCTGTGCCGGCCTCCAACTTCCCCGACATCCGCGGGCGCTGCGCCATCCACTCGGAGAACGACGGCTCGATCATGATCATCCCGCGCGAGGAGGGCCTCGTGCGCTTCTACATCCAGATGGCGGACCGCGCCGAGCAGGGCTGCCGCGTCGACCGCTCAAAGTTCACCCCCGAGACCATCATCGACCAGGCCAAGCGCATCTTCAAGCCCTACTACTTTGACATTACCGAGCTCGACTGGTTCACGGCGTACCACATCGGCCAGCGTGTCGCGCCGACCTTCTCGCGCCACGAGCGCGCGTTTATCGCCGGCGACGCGTGCCACACCCACTCGCCCAAGGCCGGCCAGGGCATGAACACGTCCATGATGGACACGTACAACCTCGGCTGGAAGCTGGGTCTTGTGCTCACCGGCCGCGCGAACCGCAACCTCCTCAAGACGTACGAGTCGGAGCGCCAGCCGTTCGCCCAGGCGCTCATCGACTTTGACCACAAGTTCTCCCGCCTCTTCTCCGGTCGCCCGGCCAAGGACGTGGCCGACGAGATGGGCGTCAACATGGACGAGTTCAAGAACGTCTTCTTCAAGGGCAACAAGTTTGCCTCGGGCACCGCGATCAACTACGACCCGAGCGTCATCGTGTCCAAGGGCCCCAAGAGCCTCGGCGACGCCAAGCTCGCGGCCAACATTGAGATCGGCACGCGTCTCCAGTCAGCGCAGGTGTGCCGCCACTCCGAGGGCTTGCCGATGGACATCCAGGACCTGCTCGTCACCAACGGCGCGTTCCGTATCCTGCTGTTCGCTGGCGACGTGACCAACGAGGCACAGAAGGCGCGCGTGCACGAGTTCGCGCAGTACCTCGATTCGGAGGGCTCGGTCGTCTCCCGCTACACGCCCGCCGGGCGCAAGCGCGACTTTGCCATCGAGGTGCTGACGGTGCACGCCAACTCGCGCGACGACGTCGAGATGCACGACTTCCCCAAGGCCCTGTACCCCAAGTTCGACTACAACAAGGTGTACGCCGACTGCGAGTCGTGGCACAAGGGCCACGGGCACGCGCACGACAGCTACGGCATCAGCACGGCCGACGGCGCGCTGATTGTTGTCCGCCCTGACGGGTACGTCGCCATGGTCGCGTCCATCGACGACACGGCCGCCCTCGACGAGTACTTTGGCGCCTTCCTGCGCCAGCCGACCCCCAACCTCGGCGCGTCGACCGAAGTCGAGTGGACCAAGGTGGAGACGAAGTGAGAGAGAGAGGTAGCAAGGCTGTGTTTGTTTTCTGTGTTTCTGTGCAGTTGACCAGTGAAGAGGCCAGTTGTAGGGTGTAGTTACGCGCATCATGAATCGGGTTCTTTGTGTGCGGGGGAGGGACAGCCGAGATGAGGCTTGTTCGCCCTCGTCGGCAGTGGTGTACATATTCTCTCATCGAGTATAATGTACACGCGCCGCGTCTCTGCTTGTTCGAGTCGAGAGTATCTCACCATCCATGCATGTGTCCGTCCCGGCGCGTAACGACCTCGCCCAGATGGCGCGGCGCCACCCCCGCAGCAGCCGATTGGCCGCCAATCTCGGCAATGACGAAGTGCTCCACCCGATGATCCGACGACGCTTCCGACACCCAGACCACGACTCGGAACATCTTTGTCTCCTCCATCCTCTCTGTCTCTCTCTCCCTCTCTCACGCCCACACCATGCCCCGCCCTCGCCTCACACGCGTGAACCAGGCCGTCCCGCAGACCGTCGAGCCGATCGGGCGCGCCCTCGCCGCCGCCTTCAGCGAAGGCGACTTCCTCTCGACAGGCTTGGCGCGCAGCGTGTCCGCCGACCGCACGGCCCAGGACAAGTGGACGGCCGCGCGGCTCGAGAACAAGACGGCACAGGCGATCCTCGAGCTCGAGGCGTGGGTCGCGATCCCGGCCGACGCGCCGTTCCCCGACGATCCGGTGTTCCCGGGCGCGGTGATGCTCCTCGCCCCACCGGGCGTCGAGGCGAGCGATGTGCCGAATCCCAAGAATACGTGGTACACCGCGTACAAGGAGGCTACGCCGGCTGAGACGAAGAAGATTTACGACGAGGTGCGTGGGGTGGGGCGGGGCCACCGTATGGCGGCTGGTGCTCGGCGGCGCTGGATCATACACTGACGCCGCTCGCAGCTCCTCAAGGAGCTCGCCGACCTCGAGGACGAGGCCGTACCCGGCGGCGCCAAGGACACTTACCACATCGACTTTATTGGCACGCCGCCCTCCGCGCGCAAGCAGGGCCTGGCGTCGGCGTTGCTGCGCAACGTGCTCGACCGCGCCGACAGGGATAAGGTCATCGCGACGCTCGTCACGCAGACGCCAGAGAATGTGAGTGGGGTGGGGAGGCGTGGAGGAGGGGAGCTTTGATGTATGTCGGGCGAGGTACTTCCTGAAAAGAGACTTTCGGATTGGCCGAGCCTGTGTCGAGGCTGCCGTTTGTCCTTGTTGGACAGGTCGCGAGCGGAACTGCCAGCAGCCCCGCTGACACCCCCAGGAATCCTACTACACCCGCTTCGGCTTCAAGACGGTCAAGCAGCGCGACTTCACGATCAACGGCGAGAGCGGCACGCTGTGGTACATGGTGTTCACACCGGGCTCGCAGCCGGCTTACGAGAAGGACGACGAGGAGGACGACGCGGCCGAGGACGCCGAGGCGCAGGAGTTTGTCGCGCGTACCGGGACCGTCGGGCACGACCACGGGCACGACCACGACCACTCGCACGGGGGCGGGTGCTGCTAGGCGTGGCGCGGCGTGGCGTGCGGGGGGTGTATGCACCTCGTTGCCAGGTCACACGGCCCACTGCCGACGGAGTGAGCGTGTGCTGCGGGCAATTTGATGGTCGCTACATACATTTTGGCGAAGTTCGCCGGCGTGGTGGGTGCTGCCTCATCCCTCCCTCCATGCCCACCTCGCCACGCGGCGTCAGCTGTCTTGTCTGTCAGAGGATCAAGGCGACGGCATCGACGGCAGCGCCGAGCGCGGCAGCGACACGAGTCACGCCCTCTCCTCGTCTATTTATGCATCGCTAGAATGAATATCCGCGGACGCATGCGCGTATAGCGGCGCAAGCGGGGCGTTATCGCGCTCGCGCTACGTCCGCGCGGCGCACGATCTAAAAGCAACCAGCGACCGCAGGGCGCGGGTGGCGCGGGTTAGATGGCCTAGATAAACGGGTGGCTGCAAGCGCCGGCCTGCGGGTGGCTCGCCTCGGCTGGCTGGCAGGCAGGCTGCGCTCTGCGTGGTTGTTGCGGCGCACTAGATAGCCTGTGCCCGGCTGCCGTGTGCACACGCTCGGGGGCTCCGAGCGACACGGGTACGATCACGCAGAGGTTCCTTGGATCTGACGTCAAGCGTCGCTGGCTGGCTGGGGTGCGTCTAGGCCGCCCGCTGCCGCGCCTCGCTTACAGCAGTTGTCGATTGCAGGCAGGCAGGCAGTCACATGTGGGCTGGGCTAGGGTGCGATGCCTGCGATGCCGTCGACGTGTAGCATCCGGCCTCGGTGTCAGCTTGCAACAAGGAATGCTAGCAAGAGAGAGAGAGACATGGCGGCTGGCTCGCCTCGCTGGCTCTCCGCCACTGCACGTGCTTGCGCTGCAGTGCAGTTGCCAGCCATTATGACTACGCTGTGGTGCATGCATGCATGCATGGGTGCCGGGAGAGCCCAACCCCGCTCGCTCTTCTCAGACGGGCCAAGACAACGGTCGTCGTCGTACACGGCCCTCGGTATCATCGTCGTCATCGTCATCAGCAACCCCGGCCCCCCCCATTCCCCCCATTCCTCGCCTCCTCCTCGCTCGCCTTCTCACACATCGACTAGAGTCAAGTGTCAATCCGCGACAATCACCTTGCCCTCGTGCAGCAGCAGCGTACATCTGCGACCGAGCACCATCCTGAGAGATAGACACACCACTCGCAAGCATCGCCCGCGTTGATCTGCTAGTAGCTGCCCGCTGCTGCTATACGTACGCTCTCTCCCCGTGGCTGCCATTGGAAATTGCCCTACTAGGCCTTCCAATCGACACGACACCCAGACACCTAGCCCACATCTCACCCACATCCCCCCGTCGCTCATCTACACGAGCATCTGCACTCCCATTCAGCTCGGACAGCAGCGCCAGTGCCACGCCGACGCCGACAGCGAGCCCGACCCTTCACTCCCCCAGCCCTGCCTCCACCTGCTCGAAACTTGGTGTCCCCCCCCCCACCCCGCGACCTTATCACGGCCTCGTCGGCCACAGCTTTCCCGGTCGACTTTTTTCCCCTCTCACACTCTCTTCATCATCGTTGCTTGTGTCCGTCGCTCCTATCTAAGGTAGCCGAGTCATCGCAGACTCGCTCTAGAACGCTACAAGCAACAGATTTCGCGCACACGACAACACAGATGTCGGTGTTTCCAGTGAGTGGTCACCACGGCGGCTGAGCTAGTTCGCAGCTGCTAGCTTGCTCACGGCTGCTTGGCTAGCGCTGACACCCTCCGCCAGTCCATCACCCCGTTCAGCTTCACGCGGCCCGGGACCTCGATCCGCCGGACCAAGAGCGTCCAGAACTGTGTCGGTGCGTCGAGAGCTGTGTATTTCGTAGCCCAGCTCACCACCACTCCCCAGCTTGTCGCCGCCGAAAAACCAAGGTGAGCCGGCTCCAGCACGGGAGCGGCGCAGCGACGTGTCGCCGCGCCGCGGCTCGTAGTCGGCAGTCGGGCGTTGTAGTGCTCGACCCCGGACCGGTTGATGGTTGGTGGGCTGTTTGTTACCCCGCAGTGGGGGAGCGCCGCCGCCGCCGCCGTCAGGGACAAGTCGGCACCCCAGCGCAGCCAGCCAGCCAGTGGGCGCCGAGCTGGTAGGCAGCCGGCTCCCGGCCATAAGCTCTCCGCCGCGGCTCATGACGCACATAATAATAGCATAAACAATACTGACGCACCCACCCCAGTGCGACAGGAAGTGGCCATGCTCGCCGTGCAAGGACCGAGGCGAGGCGCACCTCTGCGAGCCGTTTGTGCGAGAGCCGAGCGATCGCCCAACGTACGTGGGGCGGAGCATGACCGAGCTGTTGTGGTCTTGGCTGACCCGTGATTCACAGCGGCTACACTCACGTCTCGGACACGTCGATCCTGGCCAATAGAGTGACTCAGCTCGAGCTCGTCATCTCGCGCCTGCTCGAGCGCGTGGACGACATTACGATCTACTCGGACCTGCTCAACGAGTTCAAGGACCCGCTGCCGGTGTTTAAACCGCCCGAGGGCAAGGACGGCCAGGACGACGACGAGGACCACAAGCCGAGCAACAATGGGAACGGCTCTGGCCAGGGGCGTTCGACGGACAACGGCAACGGCAATGGCACCGACTCTATGGGGCGCCGGATGAGTAGCATCTCCTCTTTGTCGAGGAAGAAGTCGCTCATCGCAGACGACAACGACGCAATCGAGGTGGAAGACATGACCTTTATGTCGGGCGCTGGTGGTGGCTCTGGAACAAGCGCGCCGACCTTGCCCATGCACCCCGCTGCTGCGGCGGCGATGGCTACGGCACAGGGTGTACCCGTCACGATGCCTCCACAGATGATCGCGCATGCGCTGTCCCCCGTCTCGAGGAGCAGCTTCTCGCAACAAGGCATTGGCCCGTTTACCATGCAGCCCACCAACGGCGTGGCAGCGCCTACCGTCTACTCTGGCCCGCTGAGCGGGCCTGGCTCGGCGCCGTACGGCTTGTCGACGCCGTCGTCGGCCAGCGGGCCTCTCCCGACCGCCTACGGCCCGCCGCCTGCCGGCCCGTCGATGGGATTCAACCCGCAATTCAACGCCGTCCGCGAGGTCCCCCCCGAGTCGGAATCAAAGGCGCCGAGCGTGCACGAGCACGATGCTGCGCTGGCCCTCGAGGGCCTCGCTCTGGGCCGAGAAGTGAATTTCACAAGGGGAGCTTCAGAAGGTGGGTAGATGGGTGGTCTGGTCAGGGAATTGCACAGCTGACGCGCTGCAGAAGAGGAAACGCCCGGCGGTGCGCTCACGTTCTCCTCGTTCATCCAGCACAACAAATCCAAGGACCCGCGTGCCGTGGTTAAGTCGTTCCCGGCCGTGGCCAAGCTTCCCCCACTGATCGTCGGCAAGCACCTGCTCAACTACTACTTTGTCCACATTGACTTCCGCTGGCGAGTGCTCCACCGCCCGACCTTTGAGGTTCAGTTCGGCGCCCTGTTCAACCGCCTCCGCACCAACACCACCAAGCTGACTCGCGACGAGCTCAACACGTTGGCCGTGTACGCAGCATGCCTCGCCGTCGCGGTGCACATGCTGGACGAGGAGGGATACCAGGACCTCGCGCTGGATCTCGACAAGGCGAACGCGCTCGCCGAGGTGTGCTGGAACGTGTGCTACGAGGCCCTCGACGCTGCCGACTGGCTGCAGGTCCACGACGTGCGGTCGTGCCAGGCCGTCATGTGGGTGGCAAGCCAAGCTTGAGTGGAGACTGACCCACACAGCATCGCAGGCATCTACCTCAGCAGCGTGCGCAAGGCGAATCTTCACTGGACGCTGCTGGGCTCGGTCACCAAGATTGCCATGGCAATCGGCCTAGGCACAGTGCCGAACGAGGGCAAGATCGCCAACGGCCTTATCAAGCCGTCGCCGAGGTGGCAGAGCGCCATTGATCGTGAGGTTGGGCGCCGTGTCTGGTTCGCACTGGTGAGTTACAGATCTTTGACCGTGGCTTACATCCAGCTCGAGCTCGACAGCCTCTTCTCGATGGAGTACGGCTTCATCTACCTCATCAGCGAGGACATGCACCAGACCGACGAGCCGGCCAACGTGAACGACGTGGACATTGTGGCCAACACCCCAGTCGTGTCGCAGCCCTGGGAGACATACACCGACATGTCGTACTTTCTCCAGCGCCTGCGCATGTTCTACCCCTTCCGCGGGCTGTGCATTCGCGCGCGCAAGGGCGGCCGTATCCACTACTCGTACATCACCGAGGCACACAACGAGCTGCAGGCGGCGCTCAACAACAGCCCCTCGTTCTTCAAGTACACCGAGGGTATGGACGTGCCGGTTGACGCGGCGCAGTTTGAGAGCATGTGGGTGGCTCGAGCCCGTTTAGGCAGTGAGCTGACGTGTTGCAGTAAGAGGGAAACCCTGGCTCTCAATGAGGGCGGCGACCTGCGCCTCCTGCGCTTGCACCGTTACTACTTTGCAGCGGCGTGCCAGAACCCGTGAGTTGAGCTGAAAGGACTGCGAGGAGGCGAGGAGGACCCAGCTCACACTCTTGCAGCCGCTACGTCCTGTCCAAGAAGACGTGCCTTGCGTCGGCCCGCCGCCTGCTGGACGCCAAGCGCCGTCGAATGACGCCGTACCCATTGATCCACCCCCACTACTGGGCCCACCACTACTGCATGTTTGTGTCGACGGTGGTCATGATCACGTACCTGTCGTACGCGCTGCCACAGGAGATCGAGGAGGTCAGGCAGTATGCCGAGAGCGGTATTGAGCAGCTGAGGTGGGTGAAGACTCGTGCTAAACAGTATCACCCGCTGATACGCTCAGGGTGCTATCCAAGAAGGGCCGCACCGACCTGGGCGACTCGGCCGACACCCTCGCGTCGCTCCTCACGCTGCAGCTCACCAAGCGCGAGGAGGAAAGCCCCAAGGTGTCCCAGCCGGAGCTTCACAAGCGGCCACACGGAGAGATCGACAACGAGACGTGGGAGGGATGGCTGCCGGTAAGTGCTGGCTGGTTCGCTGGTGCATCTCACTGACACCCGGCCCAGGCCGATCTCGTCGCGCTGCTGAACGAGTCGGCGTTCGGCACACCCGGCGCCGGTGGGTCCGGACAACAACAACAGGAGGGCACGCAAGCGCCCGTGTTTGAGAATCTCCTTGACGACTTTACTCTATGGCAGTGATGATGCGAGCTGTAATCAGAAGTATTTACAAGTTGTATATGCTAGGTCGTGAGCGGCAATGCAGGCGGTAGACGCCCGCGGCTGATCGGCAATGTCCGAGCCGAATGCCGCCAGCGATGCTCATCGCCATCACGTCAACCCGCAATCCGCATTGCGCGCTGCCGCAGCGGCTGATACATCAACCACGCCCCGCCTCTCTGTCTCCTCCCCCTTCCAACTCCCCACCACAATGCCAAGCGACAGCACCACCCCCCGCGTGAGCCAGAAGGGTGCGGCAGCGCTCGACGCGTTGCTCGCCGAAGTGGTCGACGCGCACACCCTCCCGGCGCTCACGATCGGCGCGACCTCGGCCTCCGGCCCGCTGTACTTTGCTGCGCGCGGCGACCGCGTCTTCGGCGACGCGTCCAAGGGCCAGGTCGGGCAGGACACAATCCTGCAGCTGTACTCGCAGACCAAGCTCGTCGTTGCCGTCGCCGCGCTGCAGCTCGTCGACCGCGGCGTGTGGTCGCTCGACGACGCGGGCGTGGTGGAGAAGCACGCGCCAGAGCTGTGGGCGCAGCAGATTCTAAGCTACGAGTGAGTTGCGCGGCGCGCCGGGGCGGCACCCTTCGGTGCCGGCCCGACTGCGGGGGCGGCCGGCTGGCTGCGCTTCTCCTTCTCGGCCCGGCTGAGCATCCATCCGACTAACACGCCCAGCGACGCCGGCAACGAGGTCTACACGCCCCGCAAGACGCCGCTCACCCTCCGCCACCTGCTCAACCACACCTCGGGACTGGCGTACCCCTTCTCGTCGCCCGTGCTGGCCAAGTGGGCGGCGGCGCACAAGCTGCCGTCGCAGCGCGACCCGGCGGCCGGGCTCGCGCCGTTCCTCGTCCCGCTGCTCTTCGAGCCGGGCACACAGTGGCGCTACTCTGTCGGCATTGACTGGGTGGGCGTCATCCTCGAGCGCGTCACGGGGAGCACACTCGAGGACTACTTCCGCGAGAACATCTGGCAGCCGCTCGGCATCACGAGCATCACGTTCAACGCGACGCAGGAGAACATTGCGCGCCTGCAGATCCCGCAGGCGCGCGTCGAGACCGACGGCAAGGTCAGTTGGGTCGAGTCGAACGGGTCGCTGCGCGACCTCACCCCCGGGGTGGTGTACAAGCAGGCCTCGGGCGGCGGCGGCCTCCTGGGCACAGCGAAGGACTACCTTTCCTTCCTGGCGGCCATCCTGCGCTCCCGCGAGCCGGGGGGCATCGTCAGTCCCCAGGGCTACGCCGCGCTGTTCACCAACACGCTCGGCCCGCGCTCCGAGTCCGGCGCCGACGCGTACGCCGGCCTCGCGGCGTACGCGTTCCTCCAGCCGCTCGACCAGAGCCTGGTGGCGGACAACGCGGCGCACCTCGGCTTTTCGGTCGGCCTGGGCCTCGCGCTCGCCGACACGAGCACCGGCCGCCGCAAGGGCTCGGGACACTGGGGCGGCATTGCGAAGACGGGCTTCTGGCTCGATCCCGCGACCGGGATCGCGGCGATGATCGGCACGCAGATCTTCACCCCCGGCGTGCTGTTCGAGCCGTCGTTCAATGCCGTTTATGCGCGGTTCGAGCGCACGCTGTATGACGGGCTGGAGTGAGCAGGCAGGCGCGGTGGCGTTGTACGGGTTGTAAGACAAGAAGAAGGATATGCAGGATCAGAATCTTGGGTTGGGGTGGTGCTCACGGGCGCACTGCGACGTGCACGATGAGCATGATGGGCCGCGACATTCTGAATGCTCGCTGCGATGCTCAAGGCCGCCTGCTCTGGTCGCCTACTCACGCTCCTACTCACACCCCTACTCCAGTCACAACACATGCATTCGTACAAACACACCCTACGCTGCCGCCGCCTTCTTCTGCTCCGCAAACAGCTTGTCAAAGTTCGCCTCGGTCTCCTTCGCGACGTCGTAGTTGAACAATATATCGTGCACCTCGCGACTGAGCATCTTGTCGGGGTTGGATCCCTCGTCGGCGCTCGCGAAGGCCTTGTTGCGCGCCTCCGCGTCGGCAGTGTGCAGGCCCTTCGAGTTCTCTGCGGCCGTGTTGACCGCCCAGTCGGTCCGCGGCTTCCGGATAGTCTGGTACACCTCGAGCGCGGCGTGTATGTCCTTCTTGTCGTGCACCTTGCTCAGCGCGATGCCGAGGCACATGGCGTCCTCGATGGCCTGTGCCGCGCCCTGCGCGATGTGCGGCAGCGTCGGGTGGCACGCGTCGCCCACCAGCGCGGTGTTGTGGTCAACCCACTGAGCGATGGGCAGATGCACGCGCAGCTTCCACTCGAGCACCTCGCCCTCTGGCACGAGCGCGAGCAGCTTCTGCACGCGCGGGCAGAAGTCGTGGAACGTCTTGAGCATCTCCGTCTTGCTCCCCGCCGCGGTCCACGTGTCGGCCTGCACAAAGTGCCGGTCCGGCTGGGTCGTCGACATGTTGAACAGGTCGTGGCTGTCGATCGGGTATGCCTGGGCTGTCAGACGACACATCGCGCCACGCCCGCACCCCACTCACGATGATGTGCCGCTTCTCCCCGATCCAGCGGTACGACTCGCTCCCCTCGAAGAAGGGCACGAGGTCCGGGTCCTCGTTGATCGCCGACCGGCGCACCATGATACGGTACGCGGCCTGCCCCGTGTCCTCAACCTCGTCGACGACGCCGCGGCGCGCCATCATCGCCTCGCGCGCCTTGGACTTGACGCCGTCCGCGGCGATGATCACGTCCGCTTCCGTCCACACGGCCTTGCTGTCGTCCTCGTGCTTGCCCTTGACCTGGAAGCGCGTGTTGTCAAAGTCGTACTTGGTGATGTAGTGCCCCAGGTGCAGGGTCACCACCCCGCTCGACGTCGCGCCGTTCACCAGCCCGCGCTGCAGCGCCGCGCGGTGCACGGTGGTGAAGGGCCACCCGTACTCCTTCTCCATGTAGCCGTCGTAGCTGACCGTCGTGAGGGTCTCGTCGCTCGCGCCGTCTGAGGCCGGGTTAGCCTGCCCATGGCCCCGTGCTAGCGGCCCGCGACTTGTAGCTAGCCCCCCGCCTACACGCCCACTCACCCAGCACATGCGCCTTCTCAATCACCACGCCCTCCCTGTCCACGTCCTTGAGCACGCCCCACGCGTCGAGCACGCGCGCAAGGTTGGGCGGGATGTTGATCCCCGCGCCCACCTCGCCGATGTTGCTCGCGCTCTCCCACACATGGATGTTCTTGAACCCCTGCCGCGCGCACGCCAGCGCAGTCCCCATGCCGCCCATCCCGGCGCCGATGCTGCGACTTCGGTCAGCCTAGCCTCCTCCCCAGCCGCCCCCCTACGCCCCGCCCACTCACATATGAATGTTGAGGTCTGGTAGTCCGGGAGCCATGATGCCGATGATGCGTGGGGAGAAACAGCGCAGCAATCACGCAGCAAGCATGTATATCAGACCCAGAGCCCAGATCCCACCGCTCTCTACGCTACCCACGCATGCAGGCATCCAGGTCAACTGACAGCACGAAGCCATCAGCCGTGCGTACGGCCGTGGGTCCCCGAGACGCCGCCGGCGGCACCGGCCAGCCAGCCCGGAGCGCTTACGCCCGCGCTGGATCCGAGATAACCGCCTATCGGTCGGGTTTCGGGGCGCTCGGCGGGCTGCGGGCCGGTGAGTGTCAATTGATGCACGCTGGCTGGCTTGCATACGTCCAAGCGCCCAGAACTGGGCTGGGATGCATGTGGGCGCGGCGGCCGGCCGTGGAGGGCGACGGGGGTGGTTGGTGCTTGCTGCGCCGGGCTGGAATCACACCCGTGATCCCAGTGGTTAGCACGGATCCCTGCCCCGGTGTGCTCGGCGCCTGTGGATACAAGCTAAGCTGGACTTGGCGAGTGTGTTGGGTCAGCTTCCTGAGTGAGCATGCTGAGTGTGAGCATGCAATAGTGGTACGGAGCTCGAGAGAGGTGAGGAGGACACAGATGAGAAGAGGACACATGAGGAGAGAGGTCAATGCGGCTGCCATCAGCGCCATAACGCCGACCCCAGCCTGTCCACAACACATGCATACCCACTGCCATACACTGCACACCCCCTCCCACTACATGATCGCCGGCGGGTTCCCCTCCCACGCGTTCTCGAGCAGCGTGAGCAGCTTCTCGCGGTCCAGTGGCGCAGGGTTGGGGTACTGCGCCTTGGACGCGATATCCGCCGCCTTTTCCAGGTCCTCCTTCTTGAGCCCGAGCTCCTTGAGGCTCGTCGGCGTGCCGAGCTTCTTTTCAAAGTCCCAGAACGCCTGGGGCGCCTTCTCGCTCGTGCCGATCGCACGCTCGATCTTGTGCATGGCACCCTCGGCCGCAGAGTA
Organism: Vanrija sp. TS_01; assembly: GCA_026725045.1. Classification (NCBI taxonomy): domain Eukaryota; kingdom Fungi; phylum Basidiomycota; class Tremellomycetes; order Trichosporonales; family Trichosporonaceae; genus Vanrija; species Vanrija sp. TS_01. Next base: position 259,021 of record JAPKIE010000022.1, on the reverse strand, counting down.
GTTGTACCCCATTGCATGCGGCAGCACGACCGTGTGCGTCTCGGCGTGCGGCAGGCCAAAGCTGCCCCCGAGCGTGTGGCACAGCTTGTGGTGCAGCCCCATGCCGACGTGCGCGAGACACACGCCAGCCGCGAACGCGCCGCCGAGCGCCTCGGCCCGCGCGTCCACGTCCGTCGGCGCGTCCTTGAGCTTGATGAGCGCGCCGTACATCTCCGTGGTACCGCTCAGCGCGACGCCCTCGATGAGGGGGTTGAGCGCCGGGCTGTACAGCGCCTCGACGCAGTGTGCAAGCGCGTTGATCCCGCTCGGGAAGGTGAGAAACGCGGGCATCCCCAGCGTCAGGTCGACGTCGTACACGATCGTGTTGGGCAGGATCTTGGGGTCGCTCCGCGTCGTCTTGAGCCCGTTCACCGTCTCGCCCAGCACCGTCGTCGCCTCCGAGCCCGCATACGTCGTGGGCACGGCGACGTGCGGCCAGCCGGTGCGCACGGCCAGCGCTTTGGCGAGCCCGACCGTGCTCCCGCCGCCGAGGGAGACGACGCCGTCGGCGTTGACGCTCTTCGCGTACGCCAGCGCCTTGGTCGTCACCTCTTCAGGAGTGTGCATGACGGCGTCTGCACAGCTTTGCCAGTTAGCCGTGCCCCAAGGAGCAACAAGCGGAACGGTGCCGCTCCCACTCACATTCCGGCGACGTTGTCCGCGCCGATAATGTCGCGCACCTGGTTGGCGAGGGCGAGCTGCCGCTCATTGTCCTGCGTGATGAGGAGCACGCGCCGCGAGTTGAGCCGCTTGACCTCCTCGCCGACCTGCTTGAGAGTGCCCTGGCCGAAGATTGTGCGTGGAATGTGGGCCTCGAAGGTGAATGGGTGCATGATGGGCGTTGGGGGCGGCGGTGAAGGTGGTGGTGGTGGGTGGGTGGAGGTGGGTGGAGGGAGGTGGGTGGGTGGGAGATGAGATATGAGACAGGACCATACTGCGCAATCTATTTTGTTCACTCGCCCTCGTCACCGCCGTCTGTCCGTCCGTCGCCGCTATCGGGCAAATCCTGTCTCTGTCGGTGTCGTCGTCTCACAGCACCGGCTGTATGCATGCGTGCGTGCATCCAGTGAATGCTGATGCAAGCTTGACGGAGCACCCGGCAGCGCCGGCGGCGATGACGGTCGCCCGGCGCCCCCCCGGCCTTAGGATTTCCGACCCGACCACCCGACCAGTGACGACGATTACATTGCACACTGACTCACATCCCCGCAGCCCCGCATGTTCACCGCCGCGCTAGCACAATGCACGCGAGTTGCACATTCCACGGTACGCTGCGCCGCTAACACAATGACTTGAGCCGGAGAGTCGGAGGCGTGCGAGTGCTCGATGCTCGACGAGGCAGCAAGACTGGACCCGGGCTCATAAGAGACAGACCGGCTGGCCGGCTGCTCCTCGCTCTCTTGCATCTCCCACTCCACAACACCCACATCCACCCACACATACCATGCCGCTCATCACAAAGCTCCCTCACCTCGGCAAGGCCGTCATGGACGCGCTGGCCCGCGGCGCACCCGACGTTGACACGGTGAGTTGCGCGAGCCCGAGGTCGTGTAGTGCCCCGCAGCCGCTGACCCTCGTCCCCAGGACAACCTACCTAACGTCACCGACGTCACCGCCGACAACCTGACCGAGGTTGTCAAGATCATCAACAGCCAGTGCCCTGACCCGCGTCTCAAGTTCCTCATGGAGAGGCTGGTAGAGCACTTGCACGACTTTGTCCGCGAGACGCAGCTCACGACCGAGGAGTGGATGTGAGTAGTGGGCCCTGGCATCAAGAGCGCACTGCTGACCCCGTGTCCCAGGACGGCGATCCAGTTTCTCACCAAGACGGGACAGATTTGTGACGACAAGCGGCAAGAGTTCATCCTGCTCTCTGACGTGTTCGGTGTCTCGTCACTGGTCGACGTGGTCAACAACCCCAAGGACAAGGGTGCTACTGAGTCGACGGTGCTTGGGCCGTTCTTTATCGAAGACACGCGCGAGGTGAGTCGGCCGCCGGTCGGCCGAGCCGGCGGCATCGCATCACATGCCTCCGGACCCGGCAGCCCCGCAGACGCTCACACCTTATGTAGATCCAAAACGGCGAGGCAATTGCCTCAGACGACAAGGGCGAGCCCATGCTTATCAGGGGCACGGTGCGGAACACAAAGGGCGAGGTTATCCCCCACGCCCTCCTCGAGACGTGGGAGACGGACCATGACGGGTACTACGACCAGCAATACGAGAATTACGAGGTCGACTGCCGTGGCCGCCTCAGGACGGACGCTGAGGGGAAGTACCTCTTCCGCGCCATCCTCCCGGTCGCATATCCGATCCCCAACGACGGCACCGTCGGCGGGTACCTGCGCAAGATGAACCGCCACGTCTTCCGCCCTGCCCACCTGCACCTCATGCTCCTCGCCAAGGGGTACGAGGACCTCACGAGCTGCCTGTATTTCAAGGGCGACGTCTTCCTCAACAGTGACGCCGTGTTCGGCGTCAAGTCGAGCCTGGTCGTGGAGCCCAAGATCATCGAGGACGATGCCGAGGCCAAGAAGTACGGCTTCAAGAAGGCGCCCTTCCACCTCGTCGAGCACGACTTCGTCCTCCTCACCGTGGAGGAGGCGAAGGAAGTCAAGGCAAAGGCCCGGAGGGAGCGTGGCATCCCGGAGGAGCTCCCCAAAGCCTAAGATTGTAGCAGTACCTACCATGTAGTCTGAAGTCAATGCCAACGTGTGATACCATCCCCACATGTGTCCCCACCCACAACCCCCACCCTAACTTACTTCTGACCAACCCCGTGGGGGCGGAGGCGGGGACGTCTGATGGCGGTTCCGATCTTACCTCTTCGGGACCTCCGACCACCGGCCAAACTATGCGAGAATTGCCCGTTCAGCTGCGCGATCCCCAGTTCGACGTCGGCCGGCTAGGTCGGCTGCGTCGCAACAAGCAACACGTCACACCGGCGCGTGTCACTCCGACCTGTTTTTAGTTTATAACGACGATCAGGCTATGAAATTCTATTCAATGCATTTCAATTATTATTTGACACAGCAGTAGCTATTGATAGCTGTGGGGATGATCTAAAATTGTCTATGTCTTCCCTTAAAGATATTGCACTGTACACAGCGTGGCGGCAGATGTCAGGCGCGCCTGATGCTTGCCTTCGGGCCGCGTCTGGCTTTCCTTCGGGCCCCGGGGGGTCCCGGCAGGCCGACGAGCAGGCGTGTCGCCGTCAGTTTCGCTCACCTCCGCTCCGCATTCCCGCACGGACTGGCCGTATTGTACTGGCACAGAGGAGCACGTGGCGGGCTCGCGAGGCAATCAGCCCAGTGCCGAGGCAGCCTGTCACTGCCACTCCTTTGGCCTGCGCTCGTCGTCGGCAGCGCCCACTTCTGGTCTCTTTACTCACGATTGACGATTGCTGAAGAGTCGGTAGTGGCACAGCGTATCAAACTCTTGGCGTGGAGTTCAATGTCGGCGCGGCAAGATGAGGGGGATGTGGGCTCAACGACGTGACGCCGATAGAGGTGATCGTCGTAGCGCGAGCTCGCACGGCCGGGGGCAAGACAATGCCGCAACCGCATACATCCTCGACGAGCATGCTGGACTTTCCTGTTATTCTTGACGTGCAGATTGGAAACAATGATTCGGCTCGAGCCAGAGCGACTTGGACGCGGGCATGACAATGACTTTTGGGCAAGAAGCCACTCTCCCGATAGCACGCTCGCAACGGGGCGAGGCAACATTGTTAAGGCCAGGACACCGCCAGCGTGTATGCATCACCTTCGAGCTCTTACACAGCCTCGTGCACCCTTACTCCTCTCTGGCTCACGCCTCGCTCGACTCATCCGCCGGCGACACCGACAGACGCACATACGTCACTCCGCACGAGCCGCCGGCGCACTTTGTAGCCACCGCCACGCCACACTGCCGCCATGTCGCCATGGGTTGATGGACTCGGTCGTCTTGTGTTGGCGGTGCGAGAGCTGACAGCGCCCACGGCTTGCATTTCTGCCCCACAAACTCGTCTTCCAACATACACTATCCCACCTGTCCAACATGGACATCCACCCGTCCAACCCAGCGTCTCTGCAGGCGCCCTCCCAGCGAGTCGCCATGAGTGAGTGCTCTCGACATGCTGTTCTGACGCTGCAGTACCCCAGAATCAGCAAGCCCCGCTCGGGGGTGTCAACTTCAGCGTGGCAACCTTTGGCATGGCCGCTAACCCTGCGCACAATGAGCGCAGTGGTGTCAACTTCGGACGCGCCAGCTTTGACATGGGTGGTGGCCCTGCCCACAGTGAACACAGTGAGTCGAGGACTCCACCGCTGGGCACACTGACACCAAGTGCACTGGGGCAATGCCCCCACGCCGGCATACCCCGGCGCCGCAGGCCACAACAACTTCAACACCAGGGCTGCTCCCACCACCCTCCACGAAGCCATGCACTGGCACCCCGCCAATGTTTCAACCTTCCACACCCACGCCGAGGGATACACCGCCCCCGCCGCCATGTATCAGGAGCTGCCGCCCCCGCTGAGCACCACCGCGCGCAAGGCCCCGTCACTCAAGCCCAAGAGGAGTGAGGTAGACGTCGCCGTGTATCCTAACACCCCTCTCAGAGCGCAAGCCCGCCGCGCCGAAGGCAAACACCGCCGCGACTGGCACCTCTCCCACCCCACAGCCCAAGACCAAGAGTGGGTGCTTTCACGGGGCCGCACTGACAAGCAGAGCGCAGCAAGCCTGCCGGAAAGCTCAACAACGACGACATGGATTACACCCCTGGAGGACGTGCTCCTGTCGCCGTTGCCGCCGCCACGGCATCTGCACCTGGTATGTGCCTCGTGTCTTATCGTTCTGACATGCAGCCCGTGCCACTCGTGCCCGCCCAATCCTGCCCAACGATGTCGATATGTCGAACCCGAACGCAGCAACTACGAGCAACGTTGCGAGCATGAACAACCCAGAGGGCGCGAGCAACCCAGTGAGCGTGGCCAACCCGCCAATTGCCCCCAACCCGGTCACCGAGGCCGCAGCGAGCAAGGTGCCTGCCAAGAAGCGCCCCAGCGGGAACCGTGAGTAACTGACATCTGTGTTCGCTGACCGCAGAGTATCGCAAGCAGAGGGCCCAGCGCGAGAAGGAGGCCGCTGCTCGCCTTTCCGCTGCTGGTCTGACCGGTGTTGGCACGTCGCAAACTGCCACAGAGTCCACAATGGGGTCCACCACCGGGCCTCTTCCGCCTCAGGCCACCAATTTCACCCCCAACCACTTTGTGAACCCTGCCGGAGCATTCACCCACTTCGGCCGTGGCACCAACTCCACGTACCAGACCACCACCACTCTCGCTCCCGCCCACCGTCATACTGCCACAGAGGCAGCCCCTTCTGGCCCCTACGCCGGGGTGTCTATGCCCCCTCCCACCAATGACGACGTGATGCACGCACTCTGGGCAGTCACTCAGAAGGGCGCCACCCTCGTCGTTCCCGCGAACAAGATGCGCGACTTTCTTGACAAGAGCCCAGGGATGGAGGAGACTATTCGGGGGCCAAGCTCGTCGCGAGCCACCTCCGCCCCAAGCTCGTCGCGAGCCACAGCCCCCCAGCCTCCTCCTGAGCCCCGCGTGACTCTCGCCAGCAGCTCAACCGACAATGTCGTGCAGGAGATGTCCACGCTCGACGTCAGCACCATCATTTTCCCCGAGACGGAGGAAATTGGTGAGGAAACAACAGTTGAACTTGCTAACAGTGCAGACCCCGACTTTCTTCAATCGCTGGGTATCCAAGGCCCTGCGCGCTCCGCTCCAATGACGCCCGCGTCGGCTGAGATAAGGGACCAGGTCGTCCATGATATCTGTAAGCCAGACTTCAGCGACCGGGCTAACATCCAAGGGATCGCCAGTCTCCAGGCGGGTGTCACGGAGGAAGATCTGCACAATCTGGCTGTGGCGACGAGCTCGGCGGCACCCACCCCCGCAAGCGAATTCACGAGCGTTGCGGCTAGTGCCGCTGGCGAGGCCGGGGACTTCTACTTCTTCCCGCCCAGTGCGGCCGCGAGCTCGACGATCCCCTCGCCCGTCCACTCGGACTCGACCGCGCTCATGACTCCCCAGCCCGACATTGGAAGCAACGCGGTGAGCCCAACTCTCGCAGATGACGAAGAAAACACTTACCTCGAGTCGGTCTGGCAACTGGACCTTCGTATTCTCAGCTGCGTCGACCTTATTGAGTTTCTCCTCGAGCTCGCGGCCAACAATCCCGACAATACCGGCCCCGAGTCTGTCGAGCAAGCAAAGCGCAATCTTGCTGCGATCTGGGCTTGCACATGTGCTTATGAGAATTGCCTCTTCCGTGTCCTTAATCCTCCCTTCCTTGAGTAAGCTAGAGCGCGACTTCCGAATCAAAAGGCCCAACATTCCCCAACAGCTCACGTCTTTGAGCTCACAGGACCCCTTGTATCTAGTTTGAGCATTTAACGTCAGTAGTAGTCACGATGCATATATATTTCTGTGCCTCGTCACCTCTGATACAGCTTAAATGTTAGAGAGCCATACAGAATCGGAATGCAGACCTACCCACGTGTCATGTGTCGTGGCACCCAGACCCTGCGCCCAGTGCCACACTCGACCAACCGACGTGGGGCGCCCCACGCAGCGACTTGCCAGCCCCGGCCCTGCGGCGCTGTGTGCGAACAATCTTGATCCCATCCCTCATCTTTTCCTTTCTCTCTCTCTGTCTCTCTGTCTCTCTCTCTTTCTCCTTCTCTCTCACCTGTCAAGTCGCCCCCAAAATGGCCAAGACCAACAAGGCCAAGACCGCTGTCGCCACCAGTGAGCGGGCTCTCCCTTTCCTCTCCCTTCACCTTCGCTGACGCCGATCAGACCACAACTCCACCGATACTTTGGTCAATGAAACGGCCGCCGCAGACACCGACACCACTGGCGCGAACCGCACTCTCCCCTCGGCCGCCAACACCGGCACCACTGCCCCTGCGACTCATCGCACGATCGAGGAGATTCTCGACGAGATTCGCAAGCACCGCTTCCCGAAGGAGATCATCATGGGTTTCCAGACGATCAACGAGCTTATCGATGGCTTCAAGGACAACACCAAGGCTGAGAACGAGGCCTTCAAGCGCGGTGAAATCAAGACGCGCTCAGCTCGTACTACGTTCAAGATCAGCCAGGCGATCTCGAGGGGCTACGACGTCTACATCGATCAGATGATTCACAGCTCCCTTGGCGATATCGTCATCCCTCTCGAGGTCTTTACGGACGAGCACTCACGCTTTCTTAAGGAGTATAACCAGAACTAAACCTTTCGTCCCGCTCAGCCGCAACGAGTTCCAGTGGTGGGCCACCACCTTTGACGTCCACCACGCTCATCGCAGGATCCGTGATCGCCCCGAGGTCGAGATTCTCCTCGGTGCACCGTAGTCTTCGGGATTGTAGCACCTAAATGCAAAGATGCGAGAAATCGGTCGATCAGAGACCGCCAATCCTTATCCTTGCTGGAACAACTGCTGCATGAGATCGATCGTATTGCTTCCGGGGACCACACATCGGTGGCACTGGTCACACAAGACGTTGCGCACCGAGTAGCTCCCGCGTCGAGTCAATGCTTGGGCTGCGTGTGGAAAGGGCGCGACACCCAAGCGCTGTCGGCGGCGGTGTGTTCTTTCATAGCTGGTAACTGATTGCACTCATTCCTACCACTCTGCTTTGTCAACCTCTTCGCACAATGTCGAACCAGCAGAACGTCCTCCAGCTCCTCCTCGTACACACGCACACCACCCTGTACCTGCTGACAGCCCAGTCGAACGTAGAGGACGGCAACTCGCACCAAGTCAACGCCGCCGGCGCGGTCTTTGAGTCGCACCACCACGGCGAGTGCGTCGAAACACCCACCACCCTGGCGGCGCATTCTGACACATCTAGCGCGAACCCCGCCAACGACGCGGACGACAACGCAGCCGCCGACCTCGACGATGCCCGCATCCGCTACCTCTCTGCTCTCCTTCAGGGAACCGAGGTCGTCTCGGAGCTCCTCATCGCCGCCGGTATCCACCCCGCCTCGATTCCTGGCGACGTCCCCCAGGCCGTTCACGCGTTCATGGCCGGCTTCACGACCTATTTCCGCCAGGCGGCGCGCGACACGCCCCCCGGCGCCGTCGTCACCGAGCACGATGTCCTCAAGATTGGCGAGTTCATTGACGTCGTCCTCGACTTCTTCAACACCCACTACGCTGTCGACACGGCTGCCGCCACCGACTTTGTCGCCACCGCCGAGACGTAACCCCGAGGCCGAGGCCGAGGTGGCCTGGCCCATTTGGGCGTGGCCTAATGCCGCCGTGTGTGTCTGAATGCATTTCGTATTTTTCCCTGATTTCAATGGATCCTGACAGCTGTGTGAGTGAGTGCTGGCTTCTGTAGAAGCAGGTCTCTTGCTCCAAAAATCCTGGCAGGGCGAGTGCTTGCAGGTGCAGTGGCGTTGCCACGCAGCCGTTTTGTCGCCACCACCGTTGAGCTGCATGCACCCTGCCTTTCTATCTACAGAAATATCCGCGCCCACTCTATGCATGGAGTGCTTCCTGATACTCCTCACTGCATTGTTTCGTGTCCTCCGGCCGAGACAACGACAAAAACAAATGCGGTGGCTGGGAATGTGGCGCACATCCCACGCACCGTCTCCCCACATCCGGCTCACGAGGTCAATGCGCGCGGTGTCGTGTCATGCAACCTTGGCAAAGCGCTTCTCTCTCCCGATCTCCGATGACGTCGGAGCTTGAATCAACCACAGTGCGGTACTCGATCGTTGACCACGCCACCACACGCCGGCTTCCCCTTATCACGCCGCCTCTGCAGCATTGAGACGTCATGAAAGACAAAACGTGAGCTCTAGGCAGACAATGCATGTATATGCACAGGCACATACATGCTACTTTGAATAATAGTAGCCTCTAACCCCTGGCCCAATGTGTCGTCGAACGGAGCGGAGGTTGGTGGAGGTCGCGGCCGTGCGCACACAACAAACCCATCCACCTGCCTGTTCAAACTAGCGTTTGCTCTCGTCGCATTCTCTTCTCCTCAAGTTGACCACCACCAAAATGGCCGAAATCCCAAACCCCAAGATTTCCGGTACGCTCTTTGCATAACATCTGAGCTGACATACTGTACCAGGCCGCCCCGACCGTGAGCCGCCCAGCCCCGCCAACACCAAGGGTGCCAGCGGCAAGGCCAACAAGAAGGATGCCAGCGGCGCCGACAGTCCCTACGAGCACACCCAGGCCCTTGGGTCTGGCTTCCTGGCGATCACCCACTACATCGACAATCACGGGGAGGATGTCAAGGAGGTGGGAGGACATGTCAAGGGTCCCGCTGGTGGCGGTATCGTCATCGGGCAGGAGGACTTCGACAACGCCATCCAGCATGGGTACACCGTCTACCGCATGGAGCTCGGCCCTTTCGACGAGTGGCTGTCGTTCCCCGAATTTGAGGCAATGTTCTTTGGCACTGCGAATGAGGCTGCAAAGGAGGAGATCATGGTGGATCTGGCTGCGAATGAGGGGGCCACTGCGAAGCCGGCCGCGAATGAGGCCCAGTGAGGAGAATGTCATTCATTAGGATGGTGGGGCTATGCAATAGTGCACACACGTTGTGATGTGTAGAGCCTCGGCAGTCTCCACAAACACTGACCCGGGACACTGTTATCCGCAGACTGCTGTTGTGCTGGGTTCTGCTCTGAAGGACACTCTCGAGCTGTTCAGATTGTTCACTGTCAGGTCATATTAATGATCTGCCAGTGCAGCTTGTCGCAGTTGACGCTCGGTAATGCATTTGTTCACACTCGGCCAATTCGCCTGGGCGACGGCTTGTAGAGTGACGAGTGTGTTGACACCGACACACAGCTGTGGGGGGACGACCATGTCACTGCGGAGGCGCAAAGGCGTGCGAGTCACCCAACCCCACCGCACCAGGTCCCACCGCACCAAACTTTCTCTCAACACTCGCCTCGTTTCCCCATTCTACTTCTTCATTGTCCGCCTCGTCTTTCAGCATGGCGCGCATCATCAAGCCGCCTGACAAGCCGCCTCCTAGGCGTAATGCCAGGCAGCCTGCCGAACCACCCGCCAAAGCGCCTGCCGAGCCAACCACCAAAGCGTCTCCCAAAGCGCCTGCCAAAGCCCCCGCCAAACGGGCTACTAGGCAGCACCCCGCCAAGCAGCCCGCCAAACAGCCCGCCGCCAAACGGCCGGCCAATCAGCCCGCCAAACCACCTGCCAAAAAGGCCACGAAGCCGCCCACCACCCGAGGTACGCAGCCCCGCCGGATCCTACTCTGATACCACAGCCCAGAAGCCTCGAACTCGCGCACAAAAGGCCCACAAGGAGACCGAGAACGAGACCCAGAGCAAGACCCAGAACGAGACCCAGAACACCCTTCCCGCTCGTGTGTATCTTGCAAGCGGCTCAGCACTCACACCCAGCGCAGCCCAGTGTCCTCGGCCCCGGTCCCTACTACGTCGCTCAGCACCCGATTCTTGCACTCGAGCTCGCCATTCAGAAGGGCATTACCGCCGTTATCACGAATCTCAACAACGTCATGTTCGCCCACCCCAGCGAGCCCTTCACCGCACATGAGTTCTGGGAGGCCGTCGGTGACGGGTACCAACAGTACCGTGGACATGCTATGGAGTTCTGGAAGGAACAGGACAGCCAGATACTCGCTGGCGGCAATCCCAACATGTTCCTCACCCTCAACGACTTTTACGCAAGGTACCACCACAGTGCTGCCTCCGCCGCCTCTACGATTGGGGTGTCGCTGTCGCTGTTTATTTGCCCGCCGATTGCCGCGCCCGAGGGGACTGCCGCGCCCGAGGCGGCCACGGAGCGGCCGCCAACCGCGTTGGAGTTGCGTGCTATGCGTTGCTACGCCCACCTTAGGCCTCCGCGTCAATGGTGACCCCTGATAAGTTGTACGTACGATTAGAATGAGCTCGCTTTAAACGATCCGCTAGTACCGTAGGCCTGGTATGCATAGCACCATCGAGTCGAGTGTGAGGAATTGGCAGTCGTCGAAGGCGCTAGTCCTTGCCCAGTGGCTGTGCGCCGCCACCAACTACACGTGTGGCCACCAGGACGGGTAGGGTGATTGGTGTAACGCAGCAATTGCCATGCCATCCACACGTGTTACCCTCTCCCACGAGGTGTGGCTCTCCATAACCCACATCAGTGGCAGAGACCGCCGTGCTCCGTGCCCTCGCCTCGTGGTGGGCCGCAAACAACGTGCTCCCTCACTCAACTTACGCCCAACACGCTGCAGTGCTGTCTGTACACACCCCGACAACATGTCCTCAAGATTGACAGTCTCAAACACCCCAGACAATCTTCAATCCTGACTACACAGAGACCGAGAGGCAGAGCATGCCGCTGCCGACAGATTCCCCGACGTTAAAGGTCTACGCGCCCCAGGCGTGTCTCCACCACCCGCCCACTCTTCTGACTCAACAGTGAGCACGCCCAGCCGCCGTTGACGAAAGGCCGATCACTCACAATCACAGCACAATGAGCTACTACCTTCCCCCTTGGCAGCTCCACGATCTCGCCCTCGGCGACGGCCGCAGGGCCGCCGCTGAAGGGTTCATCCGCGCCGGCCTCGCCATCTGGGCGCCGCTCTCCGACCCCGGCGCCAAGATCGCCCTCCAGAAGGGTTACAACGTCTACTGCTTCCGAGCACCGCACAACTACCCAACTCTTACGCTCGGCCAGTTCGCCATGAAGTACTCTGAGATGGCGTTCATGAGCCTCGTCGATAACTCCACGATGGAGATCGCCTTCCGGTTGTCGGGCAAGCCGCTCCTCATGTCACAGTTCGGCCCTACCCGTTCCTCTCACTCCCGCTCGCACCGGTTCACGCCATACTGAGCGCCGTGCGAGTCGCTTCCGCACCTTGGTGTGTCCCATTGAACTCATGCATAGGACTCTTTCCATTTTCTCGAAATCACCGGACCACTGGCCCTGGTTTCTGTATTGACGAGGGACTGAAAGCCTGAGTGTGGATTATGGCTTGGTATGTTGTGTTTATGGAGGAGCTGGGTGGAGGCCCGTGCCGGCCGTCCGTGCCGCACGCCGATCACACGACATGGCTTGTGGCGTCGAGCGGTATAAGGGGTTGCCTTGTTCCCTGAAACGCAAGCTCATACTATCGGTTTGCGCGAGATGCGTTTCATGTCAACTGAAGGGGGTGACTGGTGAGATGCAGACGTGACTTGTGGCGCGCTGCACGCACTGATCGACGGCTCTTGTCACCTCGTTGTCTTCCCTCGCTCCGTACCAACAATGAGTGACGAACCTGCACCCTCGCACTCAAATGCAGCGCTTCTCTCTGTTGCCATCGAGTCGCCTCTCTCGCACTCTCGCAAAAGCAGAGTGATATATCTCGGCTATTCGTTCTTCCTCTGGTCCTCACTCCCGCCTTTCAACACCTTCCCAACCCCTCCTCCTCCCCAACAACCTCGATCCCACGCAGTCATCCAACCAACCACCATGGACGAGCCCCTTCCCTTCGCCAACTACGACTTCACCAATGACGCCTTTGTCTATTACAACATCGACATGGACGACGCGCTTTCTTCCGTCAGCGACGACCTCAGCAGCGCGACCGTATCCAGCGTCATGGACGAGCTCAAGATCACGATGGCTACCGTCTTCCAGGTCGACCTCACCACGCTTGCCCGCGGCTTCAACGTCACTGCCAATGCCCTCAAGCTTCTCCCTCGCGAGGTCCTCTCGGTGTTCTGTGAGCACCACAACGCCATTGAGGATCTCGACACGGAGACGTACAACCTCATCATGCCTGCCTTCTTCGCCGGCTACAACGCCTACAACGTAGGGAGGATCCACAAGGACCTCGAGCCTCCTGCCGATGCCATCGACCCGATCTACTTTGCCCTCCTGTTCGTGAAGACCATTCGTCTTCGCATTGAGAGCAACGACGACAGCAGCAACGGTGACAGCAACGACGGTGACGGCAACGGCGAGGATAACTGCGACAACGACACCAACTAGCTTGGCATCGTGGAGCTGGCCATGCCGTCCTCTGTCTCGACTCCCTTCCACGACCCCTCCATATCTTAGTATGAATCCATGACGACTCAGATCGTGTTTAGATTGCTTTGATGGTCACCTCTAAACCATTGGCACGCGTGGGGTGTTCGGGTAGAAGGAGAGCGTTGGTGACAGAAACATTTGAGTCGGATGGGTTGGGAGAGCTTGGAGACCATAAGGTGTGATTTTTCTGACAGACCAAAATCATTCGCGATGCACTAACACCCAGGCAAAAAGGTTTCATTAGGTATACTAAGACCGATTAAAAACGATGGACTGCTTGACCGCCTGTGCCACTGCGTACAGGTGACGGTGTGTGTCCTCGGCGCTGATGTGTAGGGGTGGTGCGAGTGAGGCGAGTGAGACGAGTGAGACGAGTGAGACGAGTGAGACGAGTGCGACGAGCGGGACACCAAGCCAAGCCGGACGACGCTACACTGCCCCGCTCGCATACCTGTCACTAACTTGGGCCCAAAGATGTGCCAGGAGCGGGCAGAGAGAAGGTAGGGTGTGGATTGAGGTGCGATGACTGGACGGCAGGAGCACAGACGTCGACGGCGACGTGTCCTGCCTGCAATGCACCGCCACCACCTTTCTTCTGATTAAGTTGCTTTCTTTGTGTTGACTGACGCCGGACATAGCGTGACACGACAGCTGATTAGAGGCTTGAGCATGTGACGACAGGTGGGGGGGGGTGGTGTGTGGTGGTGGCGCTGGCCCCCTCCCAGCCCAACCGGCCATGCCACGCCCACGTACATGACCCAACACTTTCGCACCCTTGCCCCAACTTTCTCTCATTCTTTGTTCTCCCACTCACAAGGCCAGTGAGTGCACCCACCGCCCACCAACTCGGCCTGGCGCTCGTGCTCACCCCCAGCATGCCATCAGTGCGCCTGGCGCCCGCCCACTCGCAATACCTCGTCGCCCTCGTCCTCGCCGGGCTTTACTGCCTCAACGTCATCGAGGTCGCCGATCAACCCGCGTCACTGCCGCGTTCTCGTCGCGGCCTTTCTCGCGGCCGACGTCGTCTCCGTCCGCCGCGCCGTGGGCCTCGGATACAACGCCTTCGTCGATGCTCTTCACGCTCTGTACTACTCGGGCGCTTACGTGAACTCCCTCATGCAGCCCACCCAGTTCTGGGTCATCTACCGCCGCCACCTCAACCCAGTTCTGGGTCATCTACCGCCGCCACCTCAACGAGGTGGTCCTCCCCATGCTCGCCGACCTCGGTCTCGAGGAGGAGATTTTTCGGCCCCACTACCTGTTCAACATCTTTCTCGTTCATCGTCCGTGAGGAGGCGTAGTGATTTCGTGCTTGAGAGCCAGTGGGGTTCGGAGCGAGTGTGAGAGGGGCGTGGGCCGTCGGCCTGCTAAACTAAGTCGTATACGTACTGTACATAGCCAAACATGCATCCCCATACCGTACCAACGCACCGAGACTATGATATCATGTTAGCTGATGACTCGTAATGAGGTGGGGGCTACAGTGCTGCTGGGCAGAGGCCGAGCAGCGGCACAAGGGCGGAGTGGCAGCTGTGTTGTGCTCCCGTTCGTCACTCTGCACCACCTTTTTGTGCCATGCTTCGCTTTAGATGTGTCTCGCTCCTCAGCATTCTTTTGTACATTGTTGCAGATCGTTGCAAACCCCTGTTGCTGCGCGCTACCGCATCCAGAGGCTCAGCAAGAGTGCTCAGCGACATTGGTATTGTCGGTGGCGCAGCACTGAGCGAGTGGCTTGACGCCTATCCAGCTGGTGCGAGTCCTTCGTGTGTCTCCACGCACATACATTTCGCTTCTCTGCCATTCACAATCACTCACACCTTCATCATGCTCCTCTACCCAACGTTTCTCCGGACAGGTGGGCGACGGCAGCACCAGCGCTGACAAGCAGTCGGCCGTCCGCGTCCGCTCAAGCGCACAACCTCGCTACGCGACGAGAAGCCCGACGTTGAGCTCCCTGGCCGCCCAGGCGACTACAA
This sequence comes from Vanrija sp. TS_01, assembly GCA_026725045.1. NCBI lineage: Eukaryota > Fungi > Basidiomycota > Tremellomycetes > Trichosporonales > Trichosporonaceae > Vanrija > Vanrija sp. TS_01. The sequence goes on along the minus strand of JAPKIE010000022.1, from coordinate 243,919 downwards.
GCTCTACCGCAACCGCAAAGCTGCCGAGTCCGAAGCCAAGTACCGCGATCGCCTTGACACGCCCTCGCTGCTGGGCGAGTACGCGCGCCACGTCGACCGCGGCCGGCCCGTGATCGAGGTCAACAGCCTGGCGGCGCTCGACCTGGCGGGCACTGAGCGCCTCGACGCCGACGAGCACGCATGCCGGCATGCCATCCTCGAGATTGTCTGGTGGATGGTCGACCGCGGCCCGTACACTGCGATGGGCGTCACCCCCCGCCGCAAGAAAGAGATGAGCAGGCCCGAGCAAGGCGTCGTTCTCCTCGCGTTCTTCCGCTCGCATGCGCCCCTCCTTGAGGCGGCCCTGGCACAGGGATGGCTGCGGTACCGCCACTGCATTGCATGCTTGCAAAAGGCGTGCGTCAAGATCCCGTACGAGCGCAGATTCGTCGAGTTCCGTGAGGCGTTCAACTTCTGGGTCGCGGACGAGCTGCCGGTCATGGTAGACTCTATCCTCAAGCAGCGCTCCAGGTAGACGCTGACGGCGGCGGCGTCCAAAACGAAGGGCAAGGGCAAGAGTAGCATATCAACAAGGACACTGAGTGAACATTGGGTTCGATACATATCTCGGGCCACATTGTGCCCGCTTCGCTTCGTATGTAGGCATTGGCTCGAGGAGATGCTGCACCACGGGTGCCGTGTCGACGCCAGTCTGGAGCAGCGCACTACCTCCGAGTGCACCTCCGGCCATCATCAGGGCCCTGTGACACTGCTGACCCAATACATCCAGAATACAAGGTGCTGCAACTCCTCCTCCCCTATGCCCCACGTAACTCTACACGCCCTACTCGGCCTTCTGCAAGTGGAAGTCCTGCTCGAGCTCAAACTTCATCTTGCCCTCGCACTCCTTTGGCGGGACGTAGTCCTTGCTGATGGGCTTGAAGTTGACGATGAGCTTATCGCGCACAGCGAAGACGGAGTCGTCGGTGAGGTAGTCCGAGTCTGAGTCAAAGATCTGGGTCACGAGCGTCTTGTGCCCGTCGGCCTCAACCCAGAAGTGGATGTGTGCGGGGCGGTACGGGTGCCTGTCCATCATCTGAAGGAGCTTGCCGGCCGAGTGGTCAAAGGGGATAGGGTACGGCGTGGGGCGGAGGCACACGGTGTCGTACCGGCCTTCGGCATCCGTCTTGAACCGCCCGCGGCAGTGGTACTCTGGCTTCTCGGGCGACTGGGAATCGTAGAATCCGTCGGGCGCGTCGTGCCAGATGTCAACGAGCGCGTTGGCGAGCGGCTTGCCGTCCGCGCCGAAGATGCGGCCATACAGGTGGGTGTACGGCGCGCCCGGCTCATCCTGGCGGATGATGCACGTGCCGTTCGGCTGGACGGGCACGCCGGCGCGGTAGAACGGCCCGAGGATGGCCGAGTCGGTCGCGCGGCTGCCGCTCGCGACGCCGTTGGCCGCCTTGCGCTGCACGCGCGTCTGGTCGAGCGTGTTGACCAGCGACTCGATGCCCAGCACGTCGGTGACCAGCACCACTTCGTTGCGCTTGTCGGACGACACGGCGCCGGCCTCCACCATGAGGTTGCACGCCGCGAGCCACTCCTCGGTCGTCACGTCGGCCTCGATGAGGAACTCGTGGATCTTGCGGATGAGGATCGGGAACGCCTGGGGGTGTGAGCGGGGTGCGACAGCGATCGGCATCCCGAGCAGCTTACCTCCTTGACGCGCGGCGACGCCTTTGCGCCGATGGCATTGATGCTGTCCGTAAGCCTCACCCCGTATGGCGTCACCAAGCCAAGCGCACTCACACAGACTCGGTGTAGTCGCTAAAGTCGATGTTGGACATTGTGTGATGTGGTGTGGATGGCGACTGTGCTCAAGTCTGACAACTTATAAGAACCTGGTTGGCCCCCCCACCGCATCATCGCCCGGTCGCGCATGTCGTAAGAAGCCGACCCGGTGCCCCAGATGTCAGAGGTCACCTGCTGTTGTCGGACGGAGAGAGCGCGCGAGCCCCGCGGGATGCCCGCTCAGCTTGAGGATCGGAAGCTCCGATCGCCACGCGACACTTCAGGCGGGATTCTCCCGGCCTCCAGGATCGGCGCAGTCTTCCGGTCGGTCGGGCGGGTTATGTGCGACAACAACACGCAGCGAGGCGTCGTAGCGAGCGGGCTGCGAGTCTGACCGGCCGGTCGTTGGCCGGGTGAGAGGGAGGTTGTGCGCGACGTTGGGGCGGACAGTGGCCGGCTCGACGGGAGAGTACGGATGAGGGAGGGGGAGGGTGGTTGAGGAAGTGAGGAAGGGTGAGGGGGGTGATGGAGGTGGCGGCTGCATGCAACTGGCTGGGTGCTGGCAGCCATACGCCAGTGCCAGCGTACAACGTCCCCTCACCACCTATGCATGCGTGCTCGCAATCGCGGTCTGTGTTGTCGTCGTTGAGCGCGTCGGCCCAGCCCGCCGGCTCGGCATTCGTGATGATGTCATCCGCCTGACCGTCCATCGCAGCGCAGTGGACGCAGCTCTATAAGACACCAACTCTCTTGCTCTCTCATTCCATTACTGATTCTCCTTGCCCCGCCCACCCTCGCACAATGGCCGCCCCGCCCGCAATCCAAGCCTTCGTCGAGAAGCTGTACAGGCTCTCCGACGTCGGGCCGGACGCCAAGGCGTCCTCGCACGACGACTACGCCGACCTGTTCGCGCCCGACGCCGTGCTCGTCATGGGGCAGAACACGTTTGAGTACCGCGCCGGCATCCTCGCGTTTCGCGCGGCCGGCTGGAGCAAGGTCGCGACCCGCAAGCATATCTGCCAGGGCATCTATGTCACGGACCGCCCGAACGAGATCATGACCTACGGCACGCTCGACTACGGCAACAAGGACGGCTCGAGCACGCTGGGCATCAGCTGGTCCGGCAGGCTGCAGCTCGTCGAGGTGGACGGCGAGCTCAAGATCGCCTTCTACCAGGTCTGGATTGTGAGTGCTGCCTTGTGGGGCGCGGCTGACGGCAGACGCTGCCTAAAAACTAGTGTGGGCGCTTCGTTTGATGGGATAGCTGTGATGGATGGATGGTCGATCCGCTGCCTTCAGAGGAGTGCTCGTGAGACTGAAGACTCACACGCCAGCATATCTTACTGACCCGTCTCCCGCTGACCGCTGCCACTGACCCGATACATCATGATCCAGCGCTACAACCACACAGCGATACTGGCGCCGACGTGCTCCTCCTTGCTGCCCAACCGCACCTCGTCGACGACCTTGAACCCGCACGTCTCGCTGAACTCGAGCATCTGAATGAACCCCTCCTCGCTGTCCGTGAGCGTGAGCCAGACCTCGCCGTTTGGTCCGGCATTCGGGCACACGGCAATCGCGTTGGCCCAGCCGCCCGACGTGGCCGTCTGGAACCGGTGGTCGGCTGTGTCGTCGCCCGGGCGCTCGAGGCGCCCGTCAGGCCGCAGCCGCCAGGCCGCGACATAGCCCTTTTTCTCGGGCGTCAGGCCGCGCACGCTGCCAAACACCCAGCGGTTGTCAGGCGACAGGCGCACCTCGTCGGCCCAGTACTCCTTCGCGTCCTCGCCAGGCGGGAGGATACGCCCGCCGCCGAGGAAGCGGAGCTCAGCGCCGTCCAGCTCGAACGCGTCGACGTAGCTGCTGTGCTCTTGCAACGAGTATACAATCTTTCCGTTCGGGTGGGGCCATGCGTGCCGCGGCCCGTCGTCTGGCCGCGTCGCGACGTTCTTCGACGCATCGGTCAGCAACCCTGTGGCCGCGTCGACATGGTACACCCAGACACAGTTGCGGCCGATGTCGGCGACGTACAGCTTGCTGCCGTCGGGTGAGAGGTCGGCGCTGTGCCCGCCGTGCCGGAGCCCGCCAAAGTCGAGCTCTGCCGTGCCCTTGTGCTGGTCTGCTTCGGCCACAAGGCTGAAGCTCTGCACGGCGGTCTCGGACACCTGGCCTGCAGCATTGAGCAGGAAAACGTCCACTTGCGGTCCAGCGGCCGAGTACACCGCCTTGGCGTTGGAGCAGACATAGCCGGAGAGGTACTTCAGCGGTGCAACGCTGGGCGAGGATGGCACGCCGTCGTCGTTGAGGACGTAGCTGGCAACCCGGGGCGGCTCGCCCCACACGGTGCAGTACAGTGTCTTTCCGTCCGGCGATACGTCGAGCCACGAGTGGCCGCCAACGGCCGCAGTCGTTGCTGTCAGATCGAGCTTGCGCGAGCGGGTGTTGAAGCTGAGATTGTAGAGATACGGGGATCGGAATGTGCCCAGGATGAGCTTGTACGTTCTGCCTTGTTAGCTGGTCCAGACGCCCACGACCTACTCTGGTGCCAATGCCCATGCGAGCTCGCGTCCGACAGCCTCTGGAGCCTCGATCGCGCCCCAGTGCCCGACGTTGTGCAGCACACGGCTGGTGCCGCCCACCTCCTTTGCCCACGCCTCAACAGCGGCCGGGCCAGCAAGGTAGTCCTCCTCCCCGCCGATGATGTGCACCGGCACGCCTGTCTTGGTGGCATCGACATGCGGCGCCGACGCCAGCGCAAGGCAGGCGGCGGCGTACGCCGCGGGCTTAGTCGTCGCGACACAGTGACGGATGAGAGTACGCACCGCCAGGTCCTGGCGGCTGACGGCCGACACGGCGGCAGTGCACACCGTGTTGGCGATGACCGACACCCCTTCGGTGCTCGCGGCGGCGGCGGCGCGCGCACGCATGCCCTCTTGCGCCGCGGGAGGCATGTTGCGCACCGGGTGCAGGAGAACGAGCTTCTCGACGCATTCAGGATGCCGCTGCGCGAAGAGCGACGTCACGGTCTGGTGGAGCATGAGCAGGGCGCTGAAGAACATTCACGCCGACCTACCCCGTTCATCGAGTGCCCGACGAGCACGACGCGCCGCAGCCCGAGTACATTGAGCACGGCCTCGAGGTCAGCGACGAGGTCGTCGATGCTCAGCTGGCGTCCGGACCAGTCGCTCTCGCCGTGACCGTCGAAGTCATAGGCGTAGAGTGTGCGGTGGGTGCCGAGCCCGGACGCCGCGAGCGCAGGAAGCCAGAAGGACGAGTTTCTGAGACTGTAAGCTCGAGTTCGCTCGCCACCGCCAGCACCCACCCTCCCAGCCCATGGATAGCGATCACCGGCGTTGCCTTTACCGCGGTCGCCGGGGGCTCCGAGACAATGTAGGCGATGCGCCTGTCGCCGAGCGCGACGCTGCTGGACTTGAACGATATCGCGGCCATGGTGTTGAGTTGCGGGGTAAGGGGGCAAGTCGCACAACACAGCAGACGAGCGCGCAGTATATGGTGTGCGGTACGTCCTTGCTCGTGCTACCGGTGTACGCCCTGGATATGCAGAGGAACCTTGTTGTGGTTCTCGTCGTCGTCGTTGTTGCTCACTGTCGGGGGCTTCGGCGGGATCGCGGCGCGGGGCCCACCCCGACCGCTGATGCCGCGGGTCGGGAGCGCCCGACCTTGGCACCATCGGCAACGGCGCGGCCTTGTCTGCTCGGCCGACCAGGGCGTGTGCAGTGAGTGCGCTCTGATGCTTGCTAATGACTTGTGCACCTCTCTCTCGTGGGATCCATGTGTCAGATGCATGCTGCATACAGGTGCACGGGTGGTTGCGGACACATCGCGGTTGGGCGACTAGTAACAGCGCAGCGGGTTCACGCGTCGGCAACAACAACGGCGGCCCTCGGCTTTAGATTACGCCGCGGCAGTCAGAGTCATCTCGACTTCTTGCATCTATCTCACCTCTACCTTGCTATCCACCCACCCTCCTCCACGTTAACGCCTGTACCATGCTCCTCACAAAGTCTGCCGCCCGGGCCATGGCGAGCCCACTCCGCCTCGGCTTGCGCGCGTACGCCCGACCCAGTGGTATCAGCGAGATCACCAAGCCGCGCCCCGACGACGTTGTGATCACAGTGAGTAGATTGTATGCGGAGTGCACAATCACCGGGTTGGATCTCCCTCTCTATCTCTCCCCTTCTTCCCCAACCACCTACATGGCTACCCTTCTGTAAATGCTGACACCTGCAGTACGCAAAACGCACCCCGCTCACCAGAGCCAAGAAAGGCCTCCTCGCCCACACTTCCTCTGACGCGCTCATCTACAAGCTCTTCAAGGCCGGCCTGGTCGACTCTGGCGTAGACCCCAAGCTCGTCGAGGACATCATTGTCGGTGAGTAGCAGCACCAGGGTTTGCATGCTTGTCGTTGGTGCACTCGGTCTGGCGGCTCGGTGAGCCGCTGAGCCGTCCACGACGTCACCGGTGATTCGGACATTTCAGTGCCGGACGGCCTCCACCGGACATGTCCACTGCCCACCATGCAGCCTTGACTTTTGTTTCGCTGACACTGCAGGTACATGCCACCCTCCCTCGCCCGCGTACGAGGTGCGCGCGGCCTCGCTCGCGGCCGGGTTCCCGGAAACGACGCCAGCGCAGGCGATTAACCGTCTCTGCGGCTCCGGCCTCATGGCGATCCGGCACATCTCGGACAGCATTCGCGCGGGGGACATTGACGTTGGCGTGGCGGCCGGCTACGAGAGCATGAGCTCTCAGTGAGTACCCCGCACCGAGCAGGACACCGCTGACAGTACCAGTGCCCGTCCCACACCCGTGTTCAAGGAGGAGGCGATCCTCGCGTCGCCTCCGGCCGTCGACTGCGCCAAGCCCATGGGCTGGACGTCGGAGATGCTCGCGCTCGAGTTCGACGTCTCGCGTGCCAAGCAGGACGAGTATGGTCTCATGTCGCACCAGCGCGCGAGCGCCGCGCAGAAGGCGGGCAGGTTCGACAGCGAGATCCTACCGGTCGAGACGACTGTGCCCTCCGACCCGGAGGACGCCGCGTCCCCGCCTAAGAAGGTGACGGTGACGCAGGACGACGGCATCCGGCACGGCCTGACGGCCGAGAAGATGTCCTCGGCCAAGCCCGCGTTCAAGGGGATGGGCGACGAGCGGAGCACCGGGCCCAACTCGTCACAGGTGACAGACGGCGCGGCGATGGTGGTCATGATGCGCCGAGACAAGGCGGAGAAGCTCGGCCTCCCGGTGCTGGCGACCCACATCGCCACGTCTGTCGTGGGCGTCACCCCGAAGATCATGGGCGTCGGACCCGTCTACGCCATCCCGTGAGTTGCCGACTGTCGTGCAGCGCTGACCACCAGTGCCGTGCTGGAGCGTGCCGGCCTCACCACGTCCGACGTGGACCTGTACGAGATCAACGAGGCCTTTGGCTCCATGTACGCCTACTGCGTTGAGAAGCTCGGCCTGGATATCAACAAGGTCAACGTGAATGGCGGTGCCATGTGAGTGCGTGTGTCAGACCCCGCTGATAATAGTGCGCTCGGCCACCCGCTCGGCGCGACGGGTGTGCGCCAGGTCGTCACGGGTGTCAACGAGCTGCGCCGCGAGGGTGCACACGACGGCAAGAAGCTTCTCTGCACGAGCATGTGCATTGGCTCGGGGTGAGTTACGGGGTGTGGCTTCGCTGACGCGTTAGGATGGGAGCGGCGGGTCTCTTCACCGTGTAGGCTAGTAGCATGTACGCATACATATCTGTTCTGCATCACCGGCGACGAGGCGTACAGCCTGTCACCCTGACTCGCACCACTCACCCTCTAAGTTCCAGGCACCAATTCATTCATCCCAAGTCATTCACGAGATGGCCACCAATGCACCCCCCATCGAGCCAGCCCCAACGACGCCGGCTACTTCTCCTCGTCATCCGCAATGACCGTCTTCTTAAAGTCGCGGGCGGGCACGCCGCGTTCAAACAGAATGTCCAGCTCTCTGAACGAGCGCCCCTTGGCCTCCGGGAGGCGGAAATAGGTCCACACGAGCGCGAGGACGCAGGTGCCGAACCACAGGAAGGCCGCCTTGCCCTTCCAGTTCCAGGCGGTCGCGCTGATAGAGTATGTGTTAAGGAAGCCTGCCCCAATGCCGCACACGTTGTACAGATTGCGAGCGAGGCCGACACTCTTGGCGCGCATGCGTGTCGACGACATCTCGCCCACGATCGCATACGCCGTGACCGTCACGCTCAAGTCCCAGAAGAAGACCCACAGCATGACCAGCGCGCCTTGCGCCCAGACGGCCGCCTGGCTGTGCGTTGTGGCCGCCAGGATGCCGACCAGAAGGAGAATGATGGCGTCCGCTGACAGGCCGAAGAGGTACATCTGCCGGCGGCCGAAGTGCTGCGAGTTGGTGAGTTGGTCGGCTCTGAGGGAGGGAAGCGCAACTCACGGACATGACCACCCACGAGCCCAGAGTGCCTAGGAAGCCGAGGGCGCGGAGGCCGAGCGTGATCTTGAACGACTGCGAGGTCGACATACCGGCTGCGTGTAAGCTTCTGCATTGTGTCGTGGCAGCTCACCCTGGATGAAGAAGTACTCTGGGTGGTTGGCGAACGAGGACCCGGCCCAGACGGTACACGCCCACGCAACGGTAGTGATCTCCGTACGGCGGAGGTTGGCACCCCTGAAGCACTCGAGGTAGCTCACGCTCTCGTGCGAGTCCTCCTCGATCTTGTTCGTGCGCACCATCATCGCGACCGTCTCGGCGGGTGAGGCGCGCTCCGACCCGCTCGAGAGGCGCGCGACAGCCTTCTCGGCGTCGTCTAGGCGCCCCTTGCGCACGAGGAACCACGGCGACTCGGGCGCGAGCGTCACGAGAATGAAAATCGGGATAGGCCAGATCCATTGGATTGCGAACGGGATCTGAGGGTTAGGAGCATGCCCGCAGATCGCCAAACCCACCTTGTACGCCCACTCGTCCTGGCGGACGTTGGTCACTTCGAGGACAACAGCCGCCGACAGAAATTGGCCCATGATCCAGCAGAGATTGACGTAGCTAACGAGTCAGCTTGCGCGGAGGTTGTGTGTGGGAGGATGGCAAGGGAAGAGGGGAAGGGGAGAGAGGGAAGAGGAGAGAAGGTGGACAAGTCAGGACGCCACTCACGTCGTGAGGTATCCACGCAGCTTGATGGGCGTGATCTCACTAGCATAGGCGACTGCAGACTGAGAGTGGTCAGCTGACAGTGCTGCTCCACACAGCTGGCACACACTCACAGACGAGAACGCGCCCCACGGAAGGCCACAAAGGAACCCGCCGAGGAAGAAGATCTCGATCCGCGGCGCGAAGAACACGACGAAGATGAACACCGTCATGGCCACAAGGCCGCACTGGATCGTGCGGCGGTATCCCCACCTGTCTTGGCAGTACGACGCGATGAAGATGCCGCTGGGGGTGAGCTGACATCATCTCTTTTGCAGCTCACCAGAACGCGCCGACAGTGGGGCCCTGGCCCAGCGCGGCCTGCCACGCCGGCTTGAGCTGGTATCCCTTCGCGGCGCCGGCGTAGTGCCCAAACTTCTTCCTGAAGGCAGGAGTGGCGATGGCGGCACCGAGGACTGGGGGGTTAGCTCAACTTCGTGAGTCGCAACCCACGAGCAGTGTCGTACCCCTCCATCACGAGGCAGAGCGAGATCGCCATCGACCAGAGCACGGCACGGCGATACGTCTTGACGGCGGCAAAGAAGCCGATGTTCTTCTCCGCATTCTCGGCGGCAATGGCGTCCGAGATGGCGGCGGCGTCGTTGTCAGTGACATGGGATTCTGCTCGTCAGCTGTGAGGGCGGGTGCGGAATAGCTGACGTACCCAGGTCGTCCTTGTTCTCTGTGAGCACAGTGACGTGCTTGCCGTCACTGGCGAGCGTCGGGGCTGTCTTCTCGTCGTAGGACATGGTGCTTGAGCTGGAGGAAGGCCGCGTTGTTGCTGTTGACGAGGCACCCATCGCGGCTGCTTAAGTACCTTGTCGATCTCTGAACGTGCGTGCGTGCGCGCGTGCGTGTGGAGATGCGCGCGGAGAATCTCGATGCTGATCACGGGCTAGTGTGAGCCCCGGCGCTTGTGCCCGCGAGTAGTGTAGACAGCAGTGGCGACAGCATGCTCTGGTGTCTGGAGAAATGGTGGTGTGGAGAAATGGAGGATGCCAAGAACGTGGCTGCCGGAGAAATCGTGGTGTGGAGGTCGTTTTTTTTTTATCACTATCTCGATCGGGGGCAGTGGCGGCCACGCGCCACAAGCAGAGGCCGGGGGCACGGGCGGTACGGGGACAACAGCCATAGGCCGGCAAGTCGCATGCCTCTGCACGAGCATGGCTCTGATGCTGGGGCCCGGTGGCCTTGGCGGAAGGTAGCCGACCCCACACGACTGGTCACCACTGTTTCTCCGTAAACAGTGGTCAACAACCGCGGAGATGATGGGAAACAGGAGAAATATCAACAATGCAGACGAGGCAGAGAATACTTGAAGGCGCCGAGCGCACGTTCCCCTCCCCCCGCCCCTCCCATTCCACAATGCCCGCGCCAACCCGTCTCTCGGTGCACGACATCCTCTCACTCTTCCGCTCAGCGCAGCCTGAACTCCTCGTGTCTGCCCACCGCGGCCTACGATGGGACGGTGTGCCCGAAAATGTGGGTGGCGTCTGTGCTCCAGTGCTCACCTACCAGAGCGAAGGTGCCCTGCTCAATGCCGCAAGATTCGGGCTGCTGTGCATCGAGGTTGACCTGCGCCTCACGTCCGACGGCGTGCCGAGTGGGTCCAGCTTCCGAGCTCGTCGTCCAAGCTGACTCCTCAGTCCTGTTCCATGACCGGCTGCTCGGACGGGCAACCAACATCGCTGAGTACCTTGGACGGTCAGGTCAGTTGGTCCTCTCGTCTCCGAGCTGACGCCCAGACGTCTACAGTCCCTACACTGGCGAGGGGTACGCTCCGGAGGTCAACAGCCTCCCGTGGAGCCTCGTGAGGCAGCTCAAGCTCAAGAACGAGCACGGCGAGATCACGTCAGTTGTCGAGAGCGGCACTGGCCATGCTAACTGGCAACAGCGAGCACCACATCCTGGACTTTACAGCCTTCCTCGACCTCATCAAGGCCCACGGTGTCGACATAGTGGTCTTCCTTGACGTGTGGGTCTCAGGGCTTGGACCACCTAACCCGCGCAGGAAGGACAAGGAGGCCATGCCGATTGCCTACGAGATCATGAAGACTCGCACTAACGCACGTGGCGTGGCGGCATCGGGTACGTCAGCTGAGGTCGCTTTCCTCTTGAAGCTGACACCTCAGATTGGTTCGTCTGGAAGCCCGCGATCGAGTTCTACCCCACCCCGGCCGAGCTCGAAGCCGAGCCGTGGTTCCAGCACGCGCTGGCGACCAGCTCGCCGTCCTATATCCCGGTGTTTGAGCCCAGCTCGGCGAGAACACTGAACGGTAGGTCGGCTGGAGATCCCAGATCCTCGTAACGTGCAAGCTGACCGACAGTGCTCGCGGCCGCCAAGGCCTATGCGACGCGCCCGTACACTCTCGCCCTGGAGGTCGGGCTGCGCTCGCCCACCGGCCCGCTCCGCAACCTCGTCGACTGGGCGCGGGGCGCGGGTATCGCGCTCGGATGGTTCGGAACCCTCGGCGATATCCACCCTGCTGATGGGCGATGCGAGGTGTGCGTTCGCTGATCTTTCGAGTTATCAGAGCCAGCTGACGCCCCAGGTATGACCTTGCCGGGTTCGACCTGGCAGTGAGCCAGAAGCCCGGTGCCCCACCCGTGTGCTTCGACGAGGCGTGAGTTGAAAGGAACGCAGAGACCCAACTGACGCCAGCATCCCTCCCTCGTCGTACGACCGCCTCCTCGCGCCCGGCGACGCTGCGGACGGCAAGGACTGGCGGTATGACCTCGGTGAGTATGCCACATGAACCGTGTGCTGATGATAGACCTCTTCAAGTCGCTGGGATACACCTGGGTCATTGGTGCGTGCTGCGAGCCTGGCACCTATCTGACAGTACGACAGCCGACCTCACGCCCCGCTCAGCGACCCTCTTCGAAGCACAGGCGGCGTTCCAGAAAGCCACAGACCCTGTGTGGCGTGATGCCCGTCTCACGCAAGCTCGTGGTATCTAGATCATTGCATTACTCCGTCATGTATTGGTGTGGCTCGTTACTGGAAGGAGCTTAGAGGTGGCTGTGCAAAGCCTCGCGAGTATGCAGCATGGGCATCATCATTATTAACAACTAAGTATGGTACAATCGTCATCATCACAGATCTATATACAGTGTCCGTCTTGCTCATGCTCGTGTCTTTGGCTCTACCTCGTCCTGGGACGCGGGCTCCTCCCGCTCCTCCGCCTGCTCCTCGGCAGCACCCTCCTTCTCCTCCTGCCGCTCCTTCTCCCGCAGCGCCTCTTTCTCCGCCGCGCCCTCAGCGGCAGCACGCACGCTCCCCCGTGCGCGCCGCCACGCCGCCAGCTCGTCGAACATGGTGGGCCACTCGACGTCCCCCAGCTCGTCCGCAATGACACGCATGAGCCGCTCGTCGCACGCATCGCGCAGGCGCACAAACTCCGTAGCCTCGTACTTCACCTGCGCGTGCGACGGCGTCGCGAGCAGACCGTCGGCGGGGAACAGGCGTGCATGGTCCAGCAGTCCGTCGCGCTCGGCCTGCGCCACCGCGTCGACGAGGCACGACGCGTGCTTGATGCACCGCTTGACCACCTCGCTGCGTGTCTGGGCGAACTGCTTCTCGTTCTTCAGCGGGTCCGACGAGATCGTGAGCGCCGACGTGCGCCGGTAGTCGTCGTCCAGGCGCGCGCTGATGCCCTCGAGGACGGTTTTGGGGTCGTGCCCGCTGGCGACGACATTGGCTGCGGCGTGTCAGCGTTGCGGCGAGGCACGAGGGGGTTGTGTCGCGAGAGTCGCTGGGCATGCACGGCGCGATCGACCACACAGCTGCTCGCTGCTTGGAAACGACTCGGAGAGCAGATCGGATTTGCTAGCGACGGGCGCTGTGGTACTCCGATACCCATCGACGAGTGTTTGATCGTCACCAGCGATCCGGCGGTCCAGCCAGCCAGCCAGCCAGCCAGCCACCGTGCGCTCCGTCTGCGCCGCTCCGAAACGTGCAAACTACACTCACTTCCATCCTCCAAGCTGTAGTACCCCGCGATCTCCCGGGCAACCAGCCTGGCTGCCCCGCCGCGGTCCTTGAGAAAGTGCTCGAGCTCTCGGTTGAAGTTGTCGATCATGCGCAGCAGGCGGGTGTACTGGCTCTCGCTGTACTCGTACGCCGACTGCTCCCATGCCAGGATCCAGCGGAGCACGCCTGCAAACTCGGGGTCGGAGCGCACGACCGAGTCGCCGAGGGACGTGTGCACGGCGACCTTTGAAGGTGTTAGCCTGGCCCAATGTCGCCGCCGTGCCGCCGCCGACGTACCAGAAACTGGTGCTTGACCACATCGAACTCTGTCCGCCGCCGCTCGTGGTAGCTCGCCGAACTGGACTTGGACAGCCCGATGCTGCTCCATGCGCTCGAAAGCCACTCGATCATCGTGTCGACAGAGTGGCGTCGGCTTGCTTGTCGTACAGGGGTGTGGGTGTAACTGTGCAATGTTGACTTGAGACGTCGTCGCCAAGTTGTTTTTGCTTTCTCATCTTGCAGCGTCTGTTACTACCCCGACCCGCCGTCGCCCACGTCGTCGCCAAGCGCAAGCGAAAACTACCTTGCGAGCCTCTCAACGGCATGCGGCGGAGCAGGGCAGACCGATCTGCCTCTGGCTGTTCTGGGTCGTGTACAGTGCCTGGGCATGTCACATCCGATGGGCCCTCTTACCGCTGGAACCAAACAACCGCTGTTGTGGAACGTTACGCCTGGCGCGGCCAGGCTGCGCTGGCGGGAGGGCCTGATCCAGGTTGCAGGCGCTTAGGATCATTCTAGCGACGGCCTAGCTACAAACTGCGCTGGATGGACAGGCCGTAGACCTGACCTACAATGATCCTAGTGACGCAAGACTGCCAGCATGGCCTAATGAGCTTCTGGTTGCACGTTCAAGTGGCACCACCAGATCTGGCACCCTCAAAATGAAAAAGCTCCCCGGGTTTGCGACCCTGGTGTTCTGCGCTTTCTACGCGAGTGGCCAGACGCGGCCCGCTATGCCGGACACTACTGACATCCCTTACCGACTCCCTTCACCTCGGTTGTCCATTGTTGTTGACATTGCTCACCCGACGCCCGACGCCACCAGCCGCCCGAGGTCGCGCGTCTGTCGACAGGCTGACTGCGATAAGATCAGCCGCATGCCCGTCGTTTCGAAAGCATGCGACGCGTGTCGCGTCCGCCGCACAAAGGTGAGTCAGAGACGCTCAATGGGGACGATCGCACGTGCAATGTCGCCAGTCCAAGCCCCCTCCACTGTCGTCACCGACAGGTGGTGCACGGCCTGCCGCAGGCACTCATTGACCTGTGCTGTTCTCTACTACATCGAGCAGGGCGGCGGGGCTCGTCTCATGCACAATGACCCTAGCCAAACCCACTGACATCCCAGTGCGACGGCCACCAGCCATGCCTCAAGTGTAAGACGAGCGACATCGGATGTACCTATGCCCTATCACGGAAGAAGCGGGGACCAAGGGGCAAGTGAGTGAAGCGCACACGCGTAGAGTCTGCTGCTGATGCCGCCCAGGACGGTCAGCATGCTCCAGGAGGTCTTCGGGAGCGGAGCGGCGTCGACCAACGTCGAGTCGACCGACGACAGCGATCCAGCTGTCATCTCTGAGGCCGGGCCATCGCTATTATCCGCGGCGACGGCCACCCTCTCACCCGTACCAACCCCAACCAGCAATGTGTGGTTACCAATGGACCCCACCGAGAGCCTGCAGCTGGTCACCAACAGGCAGGTCCTGTCTCCCCTCGCGCTCGCACCACTCGCTCTCCCCCCGGCGCTCCTCAACCCGTCGCCGGACCATCCCTTCGGACAGGCGTTCCACTCCCGCGCTCACATCATCGAGCTCATGGAGGGACGTGTGAGCTCTCTCCTGCACTCGTACTTCACCCACCTGCACAAGATCTGGCCCGTCGTCGACGGCGTTGGCGTCCTCAAACGATTCGGGCACAAGGAGCACTTGTACAGCGAGAGCTTCGCTGCCATGGTGCTGTCAATGTGCAGCCTCGCCTTGTTCCTCCCCTTTGAGGCGGCCAAGCCCGGTTCCGCGCGCCAGGCGGACACGCTGGTACGCGAAGCGCTGGCTCTGCACTCCAGCAACCCGGAGCTCGGGATTCGCCCCAGTCTCGACTGTATCTCCACTTCGCTCATCATGTCCTCCGCCCTGAGGCTCACGCACGGCTTCAATGCGTGGTACCTCCGCCGGAGGGAGGCATATGCGCTTGTCGAGCTTCTGAACCTCAGCAATCCAAGAGTGTACGACACGTACACGGAGGCGGAGAAATCGACGGCCATCCGGCTGTTCTGGCACCTGGCTACGGGCGATCGGTAGGTGGCTTGATCCGGAGTCCCACTTAACGCCCCAGCTCGAACGCGCTCATCCTCCCCAAGCTGGAGGGCAATCTGCCCAACTTCCGCCCACTCATCGCCATCAGGGGCAAGGTGACGCACCTCTCGTCGCTCATGTCGGCAGAGTGGGCGACCTCGGCGGCAGTCGTGCAGATCGAGCCTACAACGCGCGTGTTCGAGATCCTCGATGAGGACCTGGTCGAGTGCATCAGCGGGACGTGTGGCGCCGAGGGCTCGGAGCCGTGCACGTTCGACGCCGATGCAGCGATGGGGTACCACCGTACCCTGGACGCTATCACCTGCGGTCACTTGTCGCCGGTCCAGGCGGCCGACTTCCTTCTCACCCGGTTGTGGCTACACGCTGAGATCTGGCGCGCGTGCACATCCCACTCGGTGCTCCAGTTCGAGCCGGAGCACCGCGAGCTCAGGATAGAGTATCCAGTCGAGGTGCTCGCGCGGACCGTCCATGTCATTAACGGCCTGCCACCAGGTGCAGTGTCGGGCAACGGGCCAGCCATGGTGAGTCGGGTCTGGTGTCAGTGAGATTGGGCTTACAGGACGTAGGGACAGAAGCTCAAGAACATCGTCGCGGCGGCACAGGCTGTGCTGGCACTGCCCAACCCACCGACGACCTTCGAGGGCGTGGCCTCCCACGACGAGGCCATGGAGTTTGTCACGCGAGTCCTCGATCTAGCTTCACCGTTGACAACACAACGGTGGATACGATGGGAGTGAGGGAGAGCTGGGGGGGCAGGAGGCCAGTTTGTCTTGGGATCCCAAGGACATGTATAGATGTTGTATAGATACGAATGCCAGCGTGTGTGCTAGTCGCCCGACATCCTAGGCATGCCCAGCCGCCGAAGCTCACGCCCCCATCGTTGCCCAAGTGCAATGTTCATCTGCACACCCTAGTTCTACCTTCGCATCTAAGTTACACCCACCCCACTCTAAACAGTGAGGCCCGTAGCCTTGAGGACCGCGTCGGCCCACTCGCCGACCAGGGGAATCTCCTCGCTCTGCCAGATCTTCTCGCCGATCTCGCGGCGGGCGAAGCTTGAAGCGTACCAGCCGAAGATCACAGCGTCGCCGTGAGTGATCTTGTCGCCGGTGACGAAAGGACCCTTGCCCTCAGCCTTGAGAGCGGCGAGGTGCTTCTCAAGGGTCTGAAGCTTGGCGCGCGCGGCAGCCGTCTGCTTCTCCACGAACTCGGGGTCGTCGAGGCGCGCGACGGCCGCCTTGATGGCCGTGTCGTCGCCACCCTGCTTGTTGGCGACGAGCCACGCCTGGACGTCGGGGTCCGAGTTGGCGAACGAGTTGGGGCCGCCGAAGGGACGAATCTCGTTGGCGACGTCGTTGTTGATCCACGTCTCGAGGAACTTGGCGAACGCCTTGCCCTCAGCGCTGTAGAAGAGCGAGCGCTCGGGCGTGCCGTGCTTCGCCTCGAGCCACTCGGCAATCACCCACGAGTCGGTCACGTACTCGTCGCCGGCCTTGAGGGTGGGCACGGTGACCTTGGGGTTGCCCGAGGCCTCAGCCAGCTCGCCGCGGATCTGGGGGAACGTCTGGGGCACGTCGGTGTGGGGGACGCCGAGGATGCTGCGGGTGTAAGCGGGCAAGCAAGGGAAAAGGGGGGTGAAGGGAGCACAGCTGAAGCAGGAGAGCCACTCACGCGAGGTCGACCTTGGTCTTGAGGGTGTGGGGGCCACCGTTGCGGGTACTGCCCTTCTTGCCGGTGAGGCCGTAGAGAACGTAGGGAGTGACAGTCATTGTAGCAGGCGATGCGAGGTGTGACGAGTATGAACGACTCAGCAGCCAGACGCTCTCTCAAGTATTTAAGCTGCATGCATGGGGCTCGCCCCGGTTACTTCACTTGTCGCGATTGCTTTCGTGTCGAATCATGTCGCCATGAGTGGAAGACAGTCGCCGACGAAGTATGGCGCAATGCTCTTGACGACATCGGACTTGGCCGGTGCGGTCACCGCACATATTATCTAATCAAGGGGGCAGTCGCTAGGTCGGTCCTCTGGTGGGGAACGCCTCGAAACCCTTCATGCATGTGCATTGCATACACTCCTTCATTAACCTCGTAGTGAGAGTCGTGTCATCCGGTGGTGGAATGAGATCTGTAATCACAGGTAAGGTGGAGACGAAAACTGGTAGATAGCTGGCCTTCGGTCCCATCACTGCAACTGCGGAACTGCGCCACTGCGCGACTAACGCGACAATTACAGTTCTCAAACGTAGGCGTCTGCCTATGGAGCTGCTTTCGGGGAGGTAAACTTCTTTCATGCCCAATTCTTCTTAACAGTTCTGTGTACAAGATCCCAAAGGTCCATGCCGTCTAAATCGCATAGTGGAAGTGGGGGTTCTCACGGTCGGTGAGATCCTCGGCGTCGTTGGCCACAGGCTCGTTGCCCTCGGTCCAGACGCGCTTCGAGTTGCGGTGCGAGTAGAGGAAGTGCACGCAGACCATGAGGAACATGCTGAAGGCGTAGAGGACCACGATGGAGGTGAGGGCAGGAACGTACTTGGGCTTGTCCTTCTCGCGGAAAGTCTGCGGGCCAATGAGGTTACCGGCGCAGAAGGCAATGAGGAACATGCCGTTGACGAAAGTCTTCTTCGTGCGACCGGCAACGTTGGAAGTGAGGAGCGAGATGGAGAGAGCAAAGGTGGCAGCGTAGCCGAGACCGAGGTTGTAGCCGACGAAGCGGGCGTACTTGTCCTTGCAGCCCCAAACCATGGCGGCACCAGCGAGTCCAATGCCACAGGGGATGATGGAGATGAGAGCACGGTAGCCGTACTTGCCGGCGAGCCAGGGGAAGAAGAGGACGTTGAAGATGTTCCACGATCCAGCGAGGGAGAGCAGGAGGGTCATCTGGCCTGTGATGGGTTAGTATCCGCGGAAGATCATCACATCCAAGAAACTCACTGGAGAAGCCCATCTGCGAGACGACGATGGCGTAGAAGTTGAGCAGGCCACCCGAGGGAATCATGAGGCAGAGCGAGACAAGGCAGAGGAGCCAGACGGCAGGGTCCAACAGCGCCTCGCGGACCTGGTACCACTTCCACCTCTTGTCAACGACACCGAGCTGGTTCTCCTTGACACGGATCTGGGCAAGCTTGCGGTCACGCTCGCTGAGGAACCAAGCCTTCTCGATCGAGTCGGGAATGAGGAAGAAGAAGGCGATACCGGTAGCGACGGTCATGGCGGCAAACAAAAGGAGGACAGCGCGCCACGAGGCGATGCTCAGCTTCTTCTCGGAGCCAGCCTTGGCGAATCCATAGGAAACGAGACCGCCAAAGATGGAGATGCCGGCCTGGGTAGAGTACCACATGCCTGGTGGTGTGAGCTTGGTGCCAGCGGGCAGGGGGGTGACTGAGCGGGAGCACTTACCGGTGCGGAAGGACTGCTCACGGACGCGGTACCATTGCGCCGTGAAGATGGTAAGCGCCGGGGTGATGGAGCTCTCGAAGAAGCCGAGGAAGCTGGGCGCGTGAGCATGGCACAGCGTATGCAGGCGGACTGCTGTGGCTGCAGCGAGACGCGGGTGAGATGTGTGGATCGGATCAATCGGATCGGGTGGCACCAGGCGGCGCTTGGCCGTGGCGGCCCAAGGCCGACATTTGCTTGGATCGGCCCGGTCCGGAACCACCGACCACCACCTCCTGAATGTCCGCTGAGGAACTGGCACACTTACAAGCGAACGACGAGTAAGCCCTTGTAGTTGTGACACGCGGCCATGCAGCCCAGCACGATGCCCCAGACGATGATGGTAATGCCCGTGACCTTGGCGATGGGCCAGCGCTGCAGGGCATAGGTGAGCGGGTACTCGCCCGCGAGGAAACCGAAATCTGCGGCGGCATCAGCGCTGTTGCCCGTTCAGAGACACCGTGTGACGCACAGAAGATGGTGCCGAGCCAGGAGTAGTTGGCGAGCGTCATCTTAGTGTCGGGTATGATGCCCATGATCGAAGCGTACGAGAGACCCGTCTTGTCGAGCTGGCGGCGTCAGCGTCACGCACGGAGTGGCACGGTGGTGCTGCTCTTAGCGAGCACGGCGGGGCCGCGTGTCACAAGCGACGATTTGACTCACATACTGCAGTCCGTAGACGAGACAGAGGAGGGGCATCATGAACCAGTCGATGCGGCGCCTGAGGCGGAGGTTGTCCTCCTCCGAGATCTCCTCGTCGCTGGTGTCGCTGGCGGGGCGCTTCTCATTGTCGGCAACGTGCTCGATCTGGTGACCCTTGAGGGAGTGCTTGTCGTCGGTAGGCTGGATGCCAGCAGTAGCGGCCATGGTATACGTGTGCGATGTGGGGCTTCGGGGCTTCAGCAGCCTCCCCCGCGGTGCTCCAACCTTTTAAACCTGACGGCGACTGAGCTCGCGGCTACATGATCTGCCAACTGCCTAACATTTAGCACATTATCCGGGTCCACAAGTCACTTCGCATCAGGCGCTTTAGTCATGCGATGACCCTGCTCACAGGCTGTGGCGCCTGCTACCCCTGCTGACCCTCGATCGCGGCTGCCATGCGCGCAAAGACCGCACAATCCAGTCGGACACGCGGGTGAGCCACTGAAACGACGGCTGAGTTCGAGATCGGACGACACCCACCCATGTGTCGTGCCGGCCGGTTCGGCAGCGGCGGAGCATTGCCCGCAGGCCAGCCTCCCCTTGCGTTGCCCATAGCGACCGCCTGGGCTTAGTCACAGACTATGAATACATGCATCCAGCACGAACGCCAAGGCGGACAGCCTGGCCACAACGCTCGCCCATCGCCTCCTGGTGCCTTGGCCACAGGAAACAAACACCAGTCGGGAACCCGCACGCAGGCGTCGGCTGGACCGATGCGGGAATTCCGGAGGCACGCACCCCCCTCTGAAGGTTGCTCTCGACGCCTTACCGCACTTTCTCCCTGACAGACTCTCACGAGCCGGTCGGCCATTTCGCATTGGCCCACCGGGTTAGCGGAGTGACCGCGAGTGGAGGCGCATCTTTGTGGGGCAAAATGGAGGCAGATCTAGTAAGATAGATAACGCAATGGCCTGTAAAAGCTGATGTAAACGGGCGCCGGGCCCGTAATCTTGGTGGAGATGCACCAAGTTGACCGTTATCAACTCGCCTTCGTGTTACATAGTTCTGACAAGTCCAAGCGCAACAATGGCGCTAGCCAAGAACATCCGACGTTATCAGTGCGGGTCATGTGCATATGCTCCGACCGTGTTGTGTATGGGATAAGAACATTCTCTGATACTGAATACAGAACTGGCTGAACGGCGGGGCAGTCCCTACGGGTACGTGCCTGTCGTGGCCAGCAATTGACGGTGCGTAACCACCGACAAACCGCTCCAACCATCACCGTAGTTGCCGGTCTCCAGCATGTTGGCCGCCTCTGGCCGCCGACCGCGCGCCGTGAAACCCCAACGAAACCACTACGTACGCGTTAGCCAGCAGCGCAGCACCGCACCCGCAATTGGAGTACGCGGAAGTCAAGGGATGCGTAGATGTTGCCTATGGCCTTGTTCAGCGACTCCAAGACTCTGAGGGAGGTGGATGTGATCTTCGGTTCCCGTACGCTACGCCTCATCATGCCAAGGCTTTTCGGAGGCAGGGCAAAGGTCGTGCAGTGGGGTCTGAGTCAACGTAGGCCTTTCCGGACGGAGCACTCTTGGCCCCGTGTCGTATGTGGAGCACCAAAGGAGCACCGAAGGATCGACCGAGAGGCCCCAGGGTTCCTCCGTGTCGGGCAGTGACCGAACGGACGGTCCACTCGGTCATCCAACTGTCCGCCGAGCTGCCCAGCCGTTCACTCGCAGTTACATAGCGAGGTAAGCGAGGCTAATCACGAGGCCAAGACGCCACACATAGTTGAGCCAGCGCGATTCCGAGGAAAACGGTGGTGTACAAGTTGACGCCTCAGACAGCCACAGCCCGCGGGATCCCGCTCGCACCTCGGAACAGGATCTCTGACTCAGGTTAAGAATAACTCCATGGCGGCAAGCCGTAGTTTCATTGGGCAGAGGGAACATAGACGCGGCTGCCTCGCCGCCTCCGACCCACTTCTAGCCAGTCAAACCTCATGTGACGACCGCCAGGCAGCGCATCTTCGAACTGGTGGCATTTCGCATCTTCTCCTAGAGAGCTAGGAGCCCCTATCACTGGACCCAATTTCCCCGTCATTCCCCAAGCACGCTTCACTTCGAGTCGCCATCAGAGTAGACCGCCACCTGCCGCGCCTCTGCATCCTTGGCAGCCGCCGCACGTCTGCGATCCCGTTCGTCATAGTACGCAATCGCCAGCGAGGTAAGAACGGCACAGAGTCCGAAGCCTGCGGTGATGTACAGTCCTGTAGAAACGTAAGGCTGGGCATAGGTCGGGAAGGTGAAGATCGGTAACCACGCAATGAAGATGTACGCGAGGGCGTTCATTGACGCAGAGACGTATGCGCGCTTCTCAGGATCTTCGCGGGACGTTTCGTTAACGGCGGTCCATGTCACACCGGCCGAACATGACGCCAGAGGAGTCAGGTCTTCGGGGTCAGTACTCGCGATGGAGGGTGACTCACAATACAGGATCCACCGCTGGGCCTTCTGTGGCGGATGCACGGGTGTGGCAGCCAGTGCGATTGAGAAGATGATTGCCATTACTCCCGTGAAGGCCATGATGGGCCACCGGCGGGCACCTGGCAGACCGTCGGACACCCACGAGGCGGTGAGGCTGAGCACGATGCCGACGACGTTGATCTGGGCGTCAGTTGGCAGTATGGCGACTGGAACTCACACCGAGGGGGATGAGATTGATCTCTTGGACAGAGAAGACCTTCGGTTGACCCTTGACGTTGTAGCTCTTGGCCCAGAAGATCACTGGTGTGTGAGCAGCAACCCGGCCCATTGACCTACTAGAGCCACCCATCTGACCAAACTGGCAGCTGAAGATGAAGAAGAGAGGGACTTGGCGTCAGCGCCGCCACAACCGTCCACTTACACAGCCACACATGCCACGTCTTGTGCCAGCGGTAGATGTCCTTCCACTTGAACAGGCCAGTGTAGATTTTCCTCTCGGTCGGCATGCGTTCGCGCGCCAGCTCAACCTCACGCTCCGTGAAGATCCAGTTCGCCTTCGCGCGCGAGGGGAGCTTGGGCATCGCGATCGCCGTCCAGACGGCACAAGGGAACGAGATGACGCCGCAGATGATGAAGAGCCAGCGCCAGCCAGGCATTCCCAGGCGGCCGTTCAGGCCACCGTAAATCGCCGCCATGAGAAAACCAGAGAACAGTGGTCCCACCTGGGTGCAGATCTGGATGAGGGTGTTCCGGCGTGCGAGCTCGTGCGGCTTGTAGTACGAGCTGCAGACGTACATGACGGCAGGGAAGTGCCCAGCCTCAAACAGACCGACGATGAAGCGCACAGCGTAGAGGTGGTTCGTGTTTTTGATGGCAGCAGTGGCGAATGTGGCGATCGTCCACGCGAGCTCGAGGAACGCGATGTAGTACGACGCGTTGACTCGCGTAAGGATCAGGTTGGAGGGAATCTGTCCAAAGACATAACTAGAGCATGAGTATGAGTTCCAGGAGATCTCTGAAAACATACGCCGCAGACCAAAAAGCGTTGGCGTAGTTCAACTCGTTGCCATACAACCCGAGATCTTCCTTCATTCCCGACTGTCGTCTTTCAGCGTTTTTCCAGGTCTTTCTGATCACTTTCCCGGCACTTTCAGAGCCCTTTTAAAGCATTCAGATACTCACGTTGAATGCATTAGTAATGTTTACTTGATCGAGATAGCGAATCATGACGCCGAGGGCTGAAGAAGTGATGAGAGTGATGTCGAGCTTGGTGAGGAAACGCGCCTCCTCCTTGGACACGTCGAGGGCTGGTGGGTCAGCCGAGTCATTTTCGCCACATACAGGACCACACATAGCTCTTCCACGTCCTCTTCTGGACAGATTCAGCTCCGGCAACGAGCACGGGCACTTGTTCGACGCCGTCGGCGCTCGCGAGCGGCTTTTCCTTGAAGTCGGGCATCTCAGTCGGAGTGAGTTGGGGAAACTGGTCTCAATCGCCCAACTTTATGCATCCAGGCCACTACTTCGGTCGGGAATCGGCTGCCTACCGTACCCCCGGCCGACGGAGCTCGTGCTTGACGGTGACGCCAAGGATTGGCATCGCCGGATATGGAGTGGCAGCCCTCTTGGCTGCAGAAAGGCGGCAGCCAGGTGGCAGGCGAGATTAGCGTCTATGCACCTGTCGCTGCGTCACGCCATGCAGTGTCTTACTGGCGTATACGTGGACTGAATGAGGCGCAGAAGACGGTGGGTTGGGCTGTTGAGCCAGCGATAGCCAGCCATTTGAGTTAAAACCCATGTTGTGATCCGCCACGTTGGTGACGTGATTATCGCTATCGCCCGTCCCGATCCTCCACTTCCCTTTCCTCCTCAGTCAGCGTGTCGGACCGGCCCGGACACGACGTGGATACGGACACGGACATGGCCGGTGCTTGGCGGAGGGGTGTGCACTGATTGGGTATGCATGCAAGGCCTTGGCGCCGAAGAAGGCGAAGGGGAATCGCTGTGGCGCTGCGGTGCCGAGCATGCCGAAGGCTTTCAGGCCCCGGCATGGCACCGAGGCGGCGCAGCCGCCGCCGCCGTCCCGGCCGTCTCTCCAGTCAATGATGACTCGGGAAAGCGTTGGTACAAGCATGTGTTCATGTGCGATTAGGCCTATTCGAGTGCATGGTGTGCGCTCAGGGGATGCTAAGTGCATGAGCAGTGCTGGAGGGGGTTCCGCGGCCCTCTTATCTCGGAGGCCCTATCGTTGCTCGTTCAGGACATATGTAGCAACTCAATACCTTTGTCTTGATGTTCGGTTTCTTCTGTGGGCGGTGTTGGGCTGCATGTGGAAAACATCTCTCCCTCTTCCTCCCCTTCCGACGGCCGTTGGAATGCTCCCTCCGGACTGAATGAACCTGAGTGTTCGGTCATGGCGCCGCCGTTCGTGAATCGTCGTATGACGCCTACACCTCGAAAGATGGCATGTCTGCTGCACCATGCTGTGGCTTAATGACGAACGTCGCCCCATACCAAATGATATGAGGAGATATGATCATACCCACTGCCAAGGAGTGTGCAGGAGCAGAGCCCGAGGCAAAACCGAGACGATTACTTGAAGTCAACACCTTCCCTGCTGACCCAATCTACATCTTGTCAGAGGACCTGCGGCTATCAGGAAACAGGCCAAAATGCAAGATATTCCATTCAAAGTCACAAGTACAACTCTACTCCTTTGCCTCAATCGCATCGTACACTGCTCGCTCGAACGCCTCGTGAGCGACGTTGAACGGCTCCTTGGCGGGGGGCTCAGGCGCCGGCGCGAAGATCTGCGCAAAGCACATGGCGACGATCCCCGTGGCGGGGTCGATCCAGTAGTCGGTCTTGCATGCGCCTCCCCAGGTCCCACTGCCCGCCTTGCGGCCGTGCGACGAGTCGACCGTGTTGATCGTCAGGCCGATCGAGTGCGCAAGGCCCTGGCCGTCGTTGGCGCACATGTTGTCGTCCGAGTACGGCTGGCTGTACACGACGCTCGCGAGGTCCGCGTACGCCGAGGTGCTGGGACCACGTGGGGGCAGCGAGTTCGTGAAGAGCTCTGCATAGGACTCGGGCGTGAGCAGCCCGCCTGGCTGTGCCGAGCGGAGGATCGCGCGAAGGAAGGACAGGTAGTCCTTGGCAGTGCCAAGCAAGCCGCCGCCGCCGGCGAGCTGCTTGATCTTCTTCTCGGGGCCAACGATGGTCCGGATACCGGTCGAATGGACGAGTTTTCCCTCAAGACGCCCACACGCCTGCTGAAGTCGGGAGCGGACGTCGTCGTCCGCGTACCAGACCAGATCTTGCAGCCCCAGCGGTGTAAAGATGTTCTTCTGGAAGAACTCATCCAGCCTGAGGCCGGACGCGCGCTCGACAAGGATACCGGCCCAGTCGATACCGATGCCGTAGACAAACCGCTCGCCAGGGTTTGCAACAAGTGGGATACCGACTTGTCCGCTCACGCCGCCGTCCTCGTCGTCGAAGAAGTGCCGGCTGTAGCTTTCCCGTTCCTTCATCCACCGCTCGAGCACCGGGGAGAAGAGACCATACGCCAGGCCAGACGTGTGGCTTAGGATGTGGCGGAGCGTAAGTGGAGTGGTACGTGGCTCGAGGATCTCGGACCCCGGCGCGTCGGATGCGTAGCCACGCAGCACGGGTTGGCAGGCCACTTCGGGGAGGTAGTGGTCAATCACAGCCGGGTTGTCGAGCGAGATGACTCCCTGATCGACGAGAAGCAGGCATGCGACGGAGGTTACGAGCTTGGTGCATGAGAAGAGCTGAAACACTGGTGTGAGATTGCCCAAACGGAGTGGAAGCGAGGTGGCATGTGGTTGGGGCAAAAGATCGATGGCGTATCAAGGTCGGTAAGTGGTCGGTCGAGGTTCGGTGAAGGCAGACGCGTCAGTTTCTCAGTAAACCGTCGGTCTCGCTCAGATAGTACTCACTCGTACGGTCATCGACCTGTCCCTTGTCCGGCTCGCCGAACACGCGCTCGCCTGCGCAGTTGAAGTACAGCTCGCCCTCGGCGTCGGACACCGCAAAGGTCAGCGCGTTGACCTCGCGCGAGTCGACCATTTTGTGGAGGATGCCGTCCAGACGCGCCTTGTCTTCGGGCGTGAAGGAGAGGCGCTTCTTGGTCTCAGGCTTGGCCCTGTTACTAGTCCGAACCGGCGGGTACACCTTAGGCGCGGAGTTGATCACCACTGGATACACCGGCGCGTCGGTCTTGGCGCCGCCGGCGCTGGCCTTGGCCTCGGCTGCGAGGCGGCGCGGGCTGATGTCGTGTGGCATTGCGGTGCAAGTGGGTGTAATGTGGTAAGGATAAGATGTTTTCACCCGTATATATACGTTCCTGCAGGTATGCACAATGGTCTGACGCCAAGTGGTGGAGTCGCGACCGGCCGGCGACGCCATGTCGGTTCGGCTATCGTGGTGTCTGTCGGTGTTGGCCGCGCGGCCGCTGGTCCCCGGAACCTGCGCGGCGAGCAATGAATGCCGTCACCCTGGCCTACAAGTGAGGGAGATTCGGCGGCATGTGGCGGCAGTTTCAGTCAGCAGTATCGAACGACTCTGCTCCCACCCTCGTGGTCCTCACCCTCGACTCTGAACGGCGGGGTTTCTGTGCCTCCGCATTCGAAAACGAGATTTCGAACCTCGGCTTGCAACCACGGCTTGCCGTGGCGCTCGCATCCGTATGATGCCATCACAACGACTCGATTGGCTGGAGATTGCCCAATGTCCAAGAATATTATCCAAGCAGAGTCTGGAGTAGCACGATACATCCGAGGCACCACCAGTGATTACATCTGCCGCCGGCTCAGCACCGCGCAGCCGCGTTGCTGTGAGTCGGACAGCCGCCGACTCGCCTAAATCTGCTTGACGTGATCAAGAAGCCACTACAGCTGGCGGTATCTCTTCCGCTCCGTTGACCAGACTGCCGCTCCCAGATCGGACCGGGTGTCATTGAGGATCGACATCTCGTGCAGCGAGGTGGAGTCCTAAGGCCATGCAATTGTTTCCCATGAGGATACCTTCAGCCATGACCCCAGCATAGTCAAGTCGTCGTACTTGTCTCAAGGCCTGTAGGACGACCTTTGTGATCGCGAAGTGCTGAGATCCCTGCCTGCAAAGTATGGCTTAGGCTAGGAGGCATCAAAGGCTCAGTCTTTAACCTTGTACTCGGGGGCCACCTTCGAATGCATCATTCAACTTCGAAGCCCCAAGTTTGGAGTCAGCTTTCATATGCGGATACGTGGCTCATTGGCTTTGCGCTCCAGTTTTGCCGTGCGCAGAGCGATCATCGAGTCGTTCTTGAAGCGCTCATCATCGACGTAGAACGGCAGTCATGTTGCTGCTGCCTTTCCTGACAACCTTACGACCACCGAAGTATGTTTTTTCGGCTCTTAGCAGTAGGAAAAACCAAGGTTTTCTCGAGCTCTGCGAATTATGCACTTTAATGTGACCACAGGCAAGCAGGGACACAGATGCGCGTCAAGCTGCCTCGAGCTCTCGGCCTCTTGCGTGTCCGATTTGAGGCCTGGTGCAATTAGCTGCATGCTAGTTTGTATTGGGTATTATACGAGGGTTACCACCTATTAGCGGCAGCATTATTTCTGGCTAGCCACTCCACGTGGTGTCAGAATTCCCACGGTCGCCGAACCTGGAAGCCCTGTGTCATCCAACCGGCAGAGATATTTTGATGGCCTGATTACCCGTTCCACAACCCGTTCGCATCCTCCTCGCCTTATTTCCACCGTCTTTCGAAGCAATGTCGGGTCGAGACATTAAGCCTCGACTTCCTGCGCACCCGGGACCTCGCCGCCGAGCTGCCCCGCTGGTTGCTGCCGCCGCGGCCGAGGCCGAGGGTGCGGCCGGCCCCTCAACCTCTGCCGCCCCTCCTCGCCCTCGAGCACCATCCGGAACGAGGGCAGCGGTGGCTGACCCAGACGCCATGCACGTTGACGCAGTGGCTGAGGCTGCCTCTGCTCCGGTATCTCGGCCTGCCGCCGCTCCTGCTGCTGCTGGTCCCAGCAGTGGGTCGAGGTCAGCGACACACAGCGCCCCGAACAGCGGAGCCAACACGCCTGCCCTCAGCGGTGGAGAGGCAGCGCCGTCAGGCGTGGCAAAGATGAAGTTCAAGCCCAAGATGCCTATCAGGCGGGCAGTTCAGTGAGTTGGCATGTTATGGCGTTTCTGACAGAGCAGGGAGCCAGAAGTCAAGGCGGAACCAGCACCGACTCCATCGACACGAGGACGAGGGGCCCCCCGCGGGCGTGGTCGAGGTGCCGGCCCGGGACGTGGCGGGCGGCCCCAGCAGGTTGCTTCGCAGACGATCGCCGCCGGTCCTTTTGGCGGCACGCGCCCTGGCGCATCTCGCCGCGCTGTCGTTGCGCCCCCACCACCCTCTCGCCACATGGGCGACGTGACCAGCGTCGAGGTGTACTCGGACAACGAGGACGGCTCGCGCCCCGGAGTTATCGATATCGACGCGGTTTCGGCTCTCAGTGAGAGCGCCCCGACGTCGCTGTACCGTGACCGAGACTTGGACGGCGGCAAGGCCAAGCTCAAGGAGGAGAAGATGGCGCGCCTGAAGGAGATCAAGAAGGCCCGCAAGGCCGAAAGGCGGCGCCGTACCGAGACCGCGGTGTCGCTTGCACGCGGAGATGAAGATACCGACATGGGCAGCATGCGCGTCAAGGCCGAGCCGATTTCGCCGTCTGCATCCCACTCCACGCTACCTGACCCGAACGCTGGTGTCCCTGCCCCTCTTGTCCGCGTCGGGGACCAAATGCTCCCCGCCGATGCCCAGCAGGACCGTGATGCAGACGGCCGACTTGTCCGCAACTTTGTTTCCGGTACGACTGAGACCACGCCCGAAACGGAAGAAGAGTTCAACAAGGCCCATGCTGTCGACCTCTCGGAGTCTGAGGAAGAGGAAGAAGAGGATGACCTCGAAGGCGACTTTGTGGAGAAGGAGGGAGGCGATAACCCCGAAGACAAGCTGTTCCTCTTTCAGTTCCCGAGCCAGATGCCCAAGCTTGTGCGCCGCGGACCGATTGACGCGACTGGCGACGTCGCGATGACCGATGAGAAGACCAGCGATGTCAAGCCGACTGCCGCTCAGCTCAAGGCACGGAAGAAGGAGGCTGCCTCCGCTCCCCCACCAGAGGGCAGGATAGGCACGCTCGTCGTCATGAAGAGTGGCAAGGTGAAGCTTGTCTTCGGCGAGGGCGACGCGGGCATTGTCATGAACGTGAGTGTGACGGGTTTCACGAAAGCTGACAGTCAGGTGTCCGCCGGTGTTCCCACCACCTTCTTGCAGCAGCTCGTCCATGTCGACACCAAGGCCAAGTCGGCCAACGTGCTGGGCGAGATCCACAAGCAGTACACTGTCACGCCAGACATCGACCGCCTTCTCGAGGAGTTATTCCTCAACGGTGGCGAGACGCCGGGTGACCGCGAGAGGCGCGAGATGAAGCGCATCAGGATGGAGGCCGGGCTTGTCAAGATGGAGCCTAGCTCCCCATGAGCTGTGGCACGACTGTGCTCCCCAACCCCCCTCGCTCAGCGCGCTATGTAGACGATATCTGCATGGCCGGATTCGGCTGAATCATTGTACATGTCACCCATGCATGCTGGTTCCCAGCAGCACGCATGCCGCGAGCACGAAACGTCGTCCCGAGTCACCCCTAGGCTGTACCCACTCCACGCCTCATCTGACCAGCCTAGCAACTAACTGCTTGACTTTCTCCCATGTCGTTATCAATTGCCGTAAAGCGGGATTCCACCTCGTCATGGCTAACCAACCCCCCTTCTAACGGTTGTCAACGTAGGCAGCATCGAATCGGGATTATGTGCATGCCATGCCCCGGGATGCTAGCTCCACTCTGTCCCGCCGAGGCTGGTAGGCTGGTTGTGGCAGAGTCTGCGTGCGGTCTACCACCACTGCACCTGCCGCTGCCACCACCACAGCACATCACGCCCATCACTTCTGTTTCTGCATACAACCGGCCCCCAGCTACCACCGTAATCTTAAGCTGTTGTCGTGGGAACGTCCATAGTACGGGGGTAATGTCCATTACGGAGGTAGCGTGCTTCTTGAGGGGGCGATTAGCACTTGCGCCACCAGCCGCCGCAGTGGCCGCCCCAGCCGCCCCAGCCGCCCCAGCCACCCCATCCACCCCAGCCTCCCCAGCCCCAGCCGCATCCGCCCCACTTGCACTTGTGCTTGGTGCGCTTCTCGTTGTTGACCTCGGCGTCGCGGTCGACGAGGGTCTCGGTGTCGGCCTCAGCGTCACGGGCCATGACGGGGCTGTCGACGGCGACGAAGGCGTCGGCGACGGCGTCGGCGTCGCGGGCGGCGAGGTCGGAGACCTTGTCGAGGCGCGCGGGCGCAGCGGCGACGGCCGAGGCGGCGACAAGGGCCGTGGCGAGGTAGGTGAGCTTCATTGTTATTGCTGTTGTTGTTGACTCTTGCGAGGTGGGGACTAAAGTGTCTTGAAGGCCGCTGTTTTATACCATTCTGACAGCGGCTCGATGCGAATCGCCAAGTCGGACTCAGTGTCCATCCCCAGCACGGCGAGCAAGCCTGAACCTTGCGAGTCACTGAAAGCGACATCAGCTCCCACCCATGTCGTCAGAGGGCGGATGCGACATGGGTGTGTTGCGAGGGTGCTGGCAGGCAGTGGGTGCTCGTTTCAAGGTTAAAGTGACGGGCTGTGACGGGTTTCATGATGCAGCGTGACATGCCAGACGATGAGGTGATGTGTCCCGGGAGGCACATGCCGATATCTGTGTCAGTAATTAACATCTCGAGGTCGACGATGGACGTTTCGAGCAGATCAAGCATGCCTTGGCACGTCCCGATTCTCTTGGCAGATCCCATTGCATCACGGCCGCGTCGAGTGGTTGGCTGGGAACATGGCGTAGTGAAGTATGGCTGTAAGATAGGACGCGGGAGGCACGGTCGCCAGCTGCGGCTGCTGTGCGTCCTGCGGATGCCCCTTGCCACTGCGGATACACCACTGCGGATGCGGGCAATGCACAGGCTATCCAGGCAGCATTAATGTTCGAGGGCGTAGCAATCACGCAAGTATGCATGTGGCAGTTGTGGTGTGTGGTGACCGACCGCCTCGGCCCGTGACGTAAGGCCTGACCTGCCATCTGGCATTTAGATTGTCACGGCACGCGCGGAATGGCCGATATAACGTGAAACGACTCACCAAGCGCCCGTTTCAGCAGGCAGGTTGTGCACGCCGGCGGAAGTAATCCCAGCGTGGCTACGGCATATCCAGCAGCGGCTGTGTCATGCGTCATGTTGGCCGGCACTGAATGGGAAGACGGGAGGCGGTGGCTAAGCTTGTAACATACGCGATGATGCATGGCAGTCAGCTCGTATCTGGTCCCTGTCAGGAGAGGCACACGCTCGAGCGAGTGAGCGAGCTGCAGAGCTGCAGAGGTCCCGTCCCGCTCATGGTGGGCATCGGTGTATCAGCCACTCAGGTCGTGTCGCCTCCGTCATTCAGTTGCGGGCCGATGTGATGGCGGTCACCGCGACGATAGGATGGAGGCGGAGACACCTCGTGGTAGGTCTAGAAGGGGAAAGAGGCACGGGGGCGTGCCGGCGGAACTGCATGAAGTGAGCTGTTAGCGAGCAGTTAAGTGCACTACCATGTCCCCGCCTTTCTAGACGACGAATGCAGAAGCTCACGGCCGTCTCTGACCTGCACAACGGGGGTAGGAACTGTACAACTCCGGCTTGTAGACGGCTCCGCCTCCTCGCCCGTTGTGGACAGAGCGGGGAGGTCGGCGCCCTCGCCACCTGTTCTTTCGTGGGGGCAACCACGAGGCACCGCAGGCCCTCCCGTGGAACACGCTCTGCGTGTCCGTAAGCTTAGTGACGTGTGCTTGATCTCGTCGTTCACACGAAACACAAAGGAGAAGGTATGGTTTCACCCGGAGGCACCGACGGAACAGCCACGCGCGATCTGAGCTGTAGCGAGGTGAGGAGAGGAGCGAGCGGGTCGGCTCCACCATCCCAGAAGGACAAGTGGAGGTGTCGGGCCGCCATGTACTGTTGTGAGAGAGCCACATGACTGGTTGGGTCGAGTCAGCCCCTCGAAGCTTGCGGTTGATGAGGGGAACAACGTGAAGGTCAGAGAAACGAGGCCATTGGTGGCATTCGAGTGCCACCCGCTCAGCGCGCCATTGTGGCCAAAGGGCTGAGTGCCATCAACACTGCGCCTCCTCACTACGGAGTTCGCGGAGGGTGAGTATGGCAGTTCACACGAAGGCTGATAGCAGCTAGACGAACATGTGCTGGACGGTTGGAGGTTATTGTCGCCGAGCCAGACAGCCACACTGCCAGATTCGTCCCCCAGACTTCGGAAGCGCCTTGCATGTCCCACATCGACAGTCTCCCAACCCCAGCTACGCCCCTCAGAAAATCTTCGAAAACATGCGCGCGAAAATGCTGTCCATCACCCAGACGGGCAGGGATGGGAGCAGGAATCGCCCCGACAGTGCTCCACCGCCCGCCCACATCTTGAGCGGGGGGTTGGCTGTGTCGATCGCGTCGGCGAGCTTGTGCGCAACCTGGCCGGGAGTGGGGATGTTATCCATGCTAGCCGAGAAGAGGTCGTTCACTTGCTTCTTGACGTTCTCGGTGTCGTAGAAGCCCGAGACGGTTGCGCGCGTCATGTCGAACGACTTCTGTCCTTCGGCCATTGCGGTCTTAACACCGTCTACCAGTCAGCTGGAATCCGGAATGAAACGGACAAAGCTCAAACGTCACGACGCGGATGTGGAGGTTCTTGAGCTCGCGGCGCAACACGTCCGACATGGTCTGCAGCGCGGCCTGGTGTCAGAAGGCCCTCAACATACCCCCGCACCTTGGAAGACCCGTACGCCCCGAGGCATGGGAGGCCGCTGACGGCAGCGCTGCCGACGTTGAGGACGACCGCGTCGCGACCAGCCTGTTTGGCCCCGGTGGTCAGCAGCCCTGCGAACGCCTGCACCAGGGCGAGCGGGCCGAAGACGTTGGTGTCGTACATGGCCTTCATACGCGCGATGTCCGTGTCGAGGAGGGGCGCGAGGCCCTGGATGCCCGCCTGGGGATTAGCACTCGCCCGTGCGCCCGGTTATCCACGCACGTTGTTCACCAGCACGTCGAGGCGCCCAGCTTCGGCCGTGATGTGTGCGAGCGCGGCTGCGATCGAGTCAGAGTTCACGACGTCGAGCGCGATGGTCTGGAGTCAGTGCTCGCTCAGTGCCACCAACAAGCCTACGTCTAGGCCCTCGGCCCGTAGCGCGTCCATTGTCGATACGCGGCGCGCGCTTGCAAACACGCGGAATCCCCGGCGCTTGAGCTCGAGCGCGAGGTGCGCGCCTAGAGAGGCTGGCTCCGAGCAGCCTGTGACGAGGGCGACGCGAGGGGTGGGCATGGCGGATGTGGGAGAGTGATGCGGGACAGTGATGCGGGACAGTGATGTGGGAGAGTGTGATCACGCCGAGGTCAGCAGTGCAAGTCAGTCGTCTGGACCGCTCGTCATGTCGTGACATCCACTCGGAGAGCGTGTAGAATCGCAAGCCCGGCGGTGGACTTGTCAGCAATCGGCATCCCGGCGGTGGACTTGTCAATAATCGGCAAAACGGCGGTGGACTTGTCAGCTGCCCGACGGGCAAGGAAGGTTGATAGGGCAGATGGTTGAATGAAGCATCGCCAGCAGCAAGGCCATGCGATTCGAGCAGTTATTATGAATCACCAAGGAGGGCTTGTACCCATTGGCTCACTCTAGTGAATGCACCCCTCCCACAAGTTGGGGCTTCCTTGCGGCCATGGTGCGCTGGGTCGTCGAAGTGTGGCATGGTGGCGCCCCCAGCCCCTAGCTCGCCGCGCGGGGATGATCACGAGCTCACGACTAGACTATATGAGCTGCATCACGATTACCACTAGCCACTAGAACTTGCACTACATGCTGTCGACGACGCCTTACCGCGCCTTGGCGAGGCCGATAGCGGGCGGGCTGAGGCGGTATGCCGAGTACCAGTTCTTGAGGAACGGCGCGCCGAGGATGAACGCGGGCGGGAGGGCGGGCGGCCACGGCGAGAACGGCTGGATGGCGCCGATGCACCACTTGCTCGCGGGCCCGGGCGGCGTGACGCCCTGCGCCGTGAACGTGCTGCGCGGGACAGCGTACTGGATCGCGTCGGCGTCCGCGAGCGCGTACTTGACACCGCCGAGCACGAAGCTGATGCCGAGCGCGGGCGCGCCGGCGGCGCCAGCGCCAGGCGACACGCCGTCGCACGGCACCGCGTAGCCCGCGGGCGAGCGCCACGCGCCAGGAATGGCAGCATACACCTCGGCGACGGCGGCCGGATACCCCGTGATGCGGGACGAGCCGCTGTCGAGCGCGGCCCACAGCGGGGCGCCGAGCGCGCTCGTCGCGACCGTCGTCGCGCCTATGGCCACCCCTCCAAGGGGCACGCGCCAGAAGTCGGTCGTCGCAGAAAGGGGGAGGTACGTCAGCGCACCGGTGTACAGCGCCGGGTTGGTGCCGCTGCCGGCTGTCAGCTAGCTTTCCCGGCCCACAACGCCACGACCCACCCAAGCGTCAGCGTGCTGCCCGCATTGCCGAGCCTCGAGAACGGCGGCGAAAAGTAGTCGGTCGGCCCGCGGGAAAGCGAGACACCAAACTGCTTGTCGGTCCAGCTGGCGGCGAGCTGCTGCCAGATGGGGGTGATGATGCGCGGGGCGAGCGGCTGGCCAAAGTCGAGGCCGAGGATGCCGGCGATCGGCGTGCCGTCGAGCGTGAATCCGATGGGATTGGTGATGAGGCCTGGGTGCACGAGCGAGCGAGCGAGCGAGCGTCAGCGAGCGCGCCCACTCCCCCACCCCATCCCACCCCACCCCGGCCGACTCACCAAACGACTGGCGCACACACTGCGACGCAACGCACACCACATCGCTCGCCCACTGGCCGCGCACCTCGCCCGCGCCGTAGCGATTATTGAACGCGCCCGCGGTCGCGTTGAGCGCGTACGTGCTCGAGCGGGACGAAACGAACCCGGGGCTCGAGGTGCCCGTGGACGCCGCGACCGCCGAGCTAAGCACCCACAGGTCGGCGGACCCCGTGTCCACAATAAACGCGAGCGTCTGCGCCGGCGTCCCGAGCTTCAGCTGCACAGTGTACGCGAGGTCCGGGCCATAGTTGATGATGCTAATGGCATTAGTGCACTTTCCCGGGTGTGGGCGTGGTGGTGGTCGCGGAGGGTGGTGGCCGCCAGCGCCGCCGCGCTCGGCGACTTGCCTGCGCCGTGAGCAGGGTGGGGAGGGCGGGTGGGGCGACTTACGACGTGCCGACGGCGCCGAGCTGGCGTGCGACGGGCGACGCGGCGACGCCCGCCGCCGCCGCGACGAGGACAAGGGAAGAACAGAGGACCATGTATGCGGTGCCGTGGGGCGGGTCGCAGGACTGCACACCGCCGCAGCGCTTATGTACCCTCTGTCGTCGGCGCCACAACGCAACGCGCAGCGCGTTTCATTGCCGCTTCCGGCCGAGGCGAAGGCAGTTTTCACGGCGCCGTCTGTGCGCGGTGCGTGACGCGGCTGGTGGGGACGACGACAATGGGTGCGGGGTGGCGCCGGCGCTGAGGCTGGCTGCTGTTTCAGCAGTCGTCAGAAGGCGTCAGTGGTCAGCAGTAGTCATCACAATGGGTCTCGCGGGCGCCTTTGGCGGCCGGCGCGCGTGCTCCTTGAGGCGTGGCCGACACATGTTGTGGTCGACAATGGGTCGTGGTGCTGATTGCAGCCGAGCGAGTCGGCGAGACGCCGCAAAGGAGGGCAACCGGGAGCCCTGTTGACAGCCACCCGCGAGAAGCGTCGGCGTCCATCTCTTACCCTACCCTCTCGCCAACACACGCAGCCACAACTCACACTACATGTGATACTATGCATAGCGAGCCCCGGGTCCCCTGTTGATTCTACTATATAACGAGCGTCATGATTCTGAGGTTGTCAGCACTGATCACGCTTCCCGTGCGCCACTTACCCATCGCTACAGAACGCGTCTACCGTTCGCCCATCGCTTGCCCCTTGCCGCAACTGGCTCAAATCCGACTCCTGACCAAAGCCCGCGAGAAGCAGCCCTGCGTCCTTGACACTCGCCACGAGCGACGGCACGGCGGCAAGTGTTGTCGCCTCGAGAATAACACCGAGGAGGTTGGTGACCTTTGCAAAGTTGACGGCCTCGCGCACCGACAGACATCTTGTGTCGGGCTCCTCCTCGGGTGGGCCCGAGACGAGTCTCGCGCCCTCGGCGGTTTGATTCCGGTCGATGCCGCAGAATGACGCAAAGAAGACGGCGTAGTTTGGCTGCTTCCAGTTCAGCGCCGTGCACACTGTTGGGTCAAAGGACGAGAACAAAATCTTGCGGCCAGGTGACAGCTTGCCAGCGTCGTACACCACCTGCAGCACCGCGTCGACGAAACCGTTGACCTCACGCGAGTAGCCGACACCCACGGCATGGGCATCAAACTTGCGCGTGTACATGAGGCAAAGGTTGATGCCGACGTCGGCAGGGACGAGGGCGAGGATCTGCTCGACTGATGCCATCGACTTGTCGAGCACCGTACGCCACTCCTGTGCGGTAGTCGCCGTCGCGCTGGCAGGTAGTGTGAGACCACGGTCCTTGGCCATGGCCTCAAACTGGGCGAACGTGACGTCGGCGACGCCCACATCGAGGCCGGCAACAGGAAGCTTAAAGTCGGGGTAGACAACGGGGACGCCGTCTTTTGTGACCTGCACAATCAGGCGGACATAGTCGCCCGAGAGCGAGCTGGCCGTGACATGCGCAGGCTCCACCTGCGATGGGACAACGACCGCGGATGGTCTGACTGCAGGCGACTGGGACGTGACGCCAATGGGGCGATGAGACTGGAACTGGTGGGCGTGGTCCTGAGTCGCGTTTGATGGCGTGACCTTGCTCTTCCAGTACGTCTCGACTCGGCCTCCAATCTCGAGCTGGGCGCCTTCGAATGGCCGGATACAGCTGACCTCAAAGGCCACCTCACCGATGGTCTTGAGGTGATGGTCGAGCAGAGGAGCAACGATACCCTTGTGGTCCTGGATACCGAGGAAGGTGGAAGGGAGGATGACGGCGCGGCCAATGACCTTGGAGCCGAAAGTCGGGTAGAGCGACACCTCGAGGGTGAACTTTTCCAACGACTGCACCTGGAACGAGAAGACCTCGCGCTCGTCGGCAAGAGGCAGGATGACGCTGTGGGGCACAACTGAAGTGTCCGACTTGGATGTCATGACCAGCTTCAGTGACGACCACAGGTGGAGGTTGTCCTGGCCGCTGCGCGAGTAGAGCTTGACCGGAGGCGTCTTCTCGTAGCCGCGCTTGAACGGGTGGCCGAGAGAGAGCTGAACAAGACACCTCTTGGCGAGGAACTCGTGGCCGTAGACACGAAGAGGAATGATGGGAGGTGGGAGGGAGAGCGAAGGGATGAGCTCAAAGTCGTCGCCGAGTGGAGGGTCGAGCTCAATGTCTGAGCCGGGCGACAGCGCATCCATCTGCGGGTCGGCAGCGAGGCCCAGGTTCTCCATGCCGCGGATCTCGGTCTCCTTGGTAGCGAGCTTGGCACCAGACGCAATCAGGAAGTTGAGCAGCTTGACGTGGCCGAACCATGCGGCATACCATCCGGGCGCCTTGCCGTACTCATCCTCGACATTGACGTCGCAGCCGGCAGCAACAAGGACCTTGATGCAGTCGAGGTGCTCCTGGCGACCACCAACAGCAGCGTGGTGGATTGGGGTCCACATGTTGTACTTGTCTTGCTTGTCCTTGCCACCGCCGTCGGCCCCACCGCACTCAACAAGAAGTCTGCAGATGGCCTCGTGACCGGCCTTGGCTGCAAAGTGCATTGGGAAGAGGCCCTCCGAGTTGGGCCTGACCTTCGCGCCGCGCTCGAGTAGTAGTCTAGCCACCTCGACGTGGCCGTACTGGCATGCGAGCGAAAGCGGAATCAGGTCGGTGGAGATGGCGGTAGGCTCGAGGTTGACGGGCTCGCCTGATTGGACAAAGATGCGGACAACCTCGAGGTGGCCCTGGGTGATGGCGTGCATGAGCGGTGTGTAGCCGTCCTGGTCCGTGGCCGAGGGGTCTGCGTGGGATGAGAGCAGCAGGGACACGATGGACGGGTGGCCGTGCATTGAAGCATAGTGGAGTGGGCGGCGCGCGTAGGCATCCTGGCGCTCGATGAGCTCGGGCGCCTTGGCGATACACAGCTCGACGAGACGGAGCGAGCCGGCGATGGCGGCCTGATGGAGCGGCGTGCGGTCGTTGATCTTGTCCACAAAGTCGAAGTCTAGGTTGGGGTTGAAGAGGAGGTCGAGGTAGTCGTCAGGGGCGGTGAGAGCTGCACGCCAGAGGATACGCATGGCACGGCCCTCGCCGCGCTTGTCCTTGTTGAGGACCTTGCGCGTGTGCTTAACCCAGCGAGCGAACGCGTCGCGGCCGGCCTCGATCGTCTTTGGAAGGTTGGCCTCAAGGTCGAACAGAGCGTCGCTGGCGAGCACCTCTCCAGGATCCGACTCGTTGTCTGGCCTGTCGAATGCCAGCCCATCGTCGCCGACAGCCTCGGGCAGCTCGGCGGCAAAGAAGGAAGCCGTGAGGTGGTCCGAGCCATTCTCAATGTCCAGAAGGTTGGCGGCGACAATGTCGGAGAGCTTGGCGATGAACTCGCGGTTGAAGCAGGGCTGGACCTCGACCTGGCGCTCGATGTAGAGCTCCTTGGTGTTGCTCTTACTCCGCTTGTCCCACTTTTTTAAGATCTTGCGGAATCCAGTCGCGTTGATCTCGATGAAGCCCTGGAGCTTGCCGAGGTCGCGCTCGAACAATCTCCATCCCTCCTCCAAGCTGGCCCACTCGGCACTTCGCTTGCCGCCCTCCTCGCCCATGTCATGGCCGTCGGCAACCAGCTCGCGCTGGGTGCGGAGGAGACGTTTCCTATTTGACAGCAGGGTGAGAAGGCGTAGTCGAAGATCCCTCTCCTTGATGAGGTAGAAGGCGTTGATCTGCGGGTGTTAGGGGCTGCGGGCAAAACAGAGATGGCTCGAGTAGAGGGTTAGCAGGGCGGCCTCGTGTGCGTGCAGCGTGGGTACGATCACGCCTCTGGCTGTCGTGACAGCCTCGAGCGTGCCAGCCCTGCGCCGTTGCCCACGCCACCGCGCCAGTCCCACGCTACCCCGCCTAGCCCGCTCCACACCGCACTCACCTTTTCCAGCTCTCTCTGCAGGGTGAAGAAGAAGACGTCGCGGTGCGCCTTGAAGCTCTCGCCTCTGTCCACTCCGCCGTTGGCGCTGCCGCCGCCCGAGAGCAGAGTGCGCGATCCGCCAGGGGCCGGGGCCTCAGCCTCTGGCGGGAGGGGCTCGAGGTCGCCGACATCTGTGGACGGGGGCTCTGTTGCCGGCGCGAAGACGGGGGTCGCAGTGTCGCTCGGCGCGGGGGAGAAGGGCGCGCTCGTGTCGGCCGGGAGGGCGTCCGACAGGCGGCGCTTGGACGGGCGGCCGCCGCGGGACAGCAGCGCGGCCTCGGACGCCGGCCGGCCGGCCGCGAGCGAGTTGATGATCTTCTTGAGCGCCTGCGGGAGGTGTAAGCTGCTGCTGCTGCATGCATGGGCGCGGTACGTGCGACGTCGTGCGCGTGGAGGCGACACTGGCCGGACACGGACGGGGCACGGTTGCGATCCGCCGTCGGCCGGTGGTCACAATCGCACGTGTTGGACACCCACCTTGTAGTTTAGATAGTAGTCTGCCCATCCTGGCACCTGAGATGCGACGATGCTCTTGCCGAACTGGGCGGGGGTGTGAGCGTGTGCTCGTGCGTGCATGCATGCAGCGGCTTGTGCAGCTTTTGGTGCTTACCTTCATCGCGCAGTGTTGTCAGGTGGAGACTCAAGGGGGAAGAGGGGTGGGGTAGGTGGAGATGACGGCGAATCGCCAGCGCGCTGGCTGGTGGGTGATGCGCGCGTTTGTTGGCCTGGTACGTGTAGCGCTGAGATGGGGTGTCGGGTGGGTGTGGTGTGATGCTTTGCCTTGCTGGCTGGCTGTCTGCCTTGCTGTGCGATGTGCTTGATACTTTGTTGATTGTTGCTTTGTGTTGCTGCTGCTGTCTTGGATGCGATGGGATGGAGCGAGCAGCACAAGCGAGGGCGGGGCTGGCGGAGGCGGCGAGTGCAACGCGCGGGCGGGAGGGGCCAGGGCGGTGGGCTGCCTGCCTGGGGGAGCGTCTGATTCCGGGTCAACACCACCACACCACCACTGATAGTGACGGCGATGTCGATTGCCTAGTCTCTTTCCGTCTTCTAGACGTTTTTGGATATGGCAAGACGCCGTACGTGGTGGTCGTGTGCTGGCACTCGAGGTCAATGTGCAACAACGGCAGAATGCGCGGCAGCACACGGGTTATAGCCTCGAGCATGCGGGCAGCTGGCCAGCTGGCCTGCTCCGCCTCCCGACCCGTAGTCGGGCTCGCACAGTGCATTGCACACCCGACATGACACCTCGCCCAGCCAGCACGCGCCCAGCTCTGGCCAGCCAGCCAGCCAGCTGCGTGCTCGTTGCCCGGCCCGTGGGCTTAGGAATGCATGAGAGCGATGGATGCTGCTGCTGCTTGTAGCATGCTGCGTGCTCACTCGTCGACACTTGCCACACGTGCGTAAATTCACCTGGGCGGTCGAGGCGCGTCGCGGCGAGATTTGATCCCGCCCACCGGCTGTAGCCACCCCGCCCGCCGGCGGGCGAGGTAGCCAGCCTCCTCCAAGCCGCTGCGCCGCGACATTCCACACCAGCTGCAAGATCCGGGCTAAGCATGCGCGATGCTGCGCCTGTAGCATAATAGCACGGCGCGTATATGCACCGGCACATGGTGACAGCCGCCAGGCGCAACGGCGGCCGGTACAGCCCTCGCTGACAATGTGGCGTCAGTCCAACACGCCCTCACCGACAAGATCCGCTGCCACTGACGTGCGGCGCTGCTGCTGCACCAGTACTCGCCTCGCACTGAGCTTGAGCTGGAACAACGCACGGCGGCCCATCACCCCTGTTCCTCGAGGTCGTCGGCAGAGGCGTACGAGCGCCGTGGCGGCGCGAAGGCTACGTCCAGCGAGCGGCAAGAGCGAGCCAGCCGAGAAAGAGCGAGCGAGCGAGCGAGTCAGCCAGCCAGCCAGCCTCGAGCGAGCCAGCCGCCCGCCCCCACGCCCCTCGCCACCCCGCTCCTCGCATCAGAGGCGTCTCGGGCCCGTCCGCAAGCGCAGTCGCCGAAATGTGTCGGCCAGCGCGCGGCCCTGGGCGAGCACTTTGGCCCTGAGGCTCGTCTCGTAAATAGACCTAGCGCCGGGGTGCATGTGGTCGCGTCGTTGTGATCGCTCGCGCTGTCGTCGTCGACGCGGGCAGGCTCCGGCTCGCCCCAAGCATTGCTCGCGCGACTAGGTGAGTACCTGCGCAGGTACGTATGGTCGCGCGACCATGGAATGGACACCACCGCGCGCCAGTGCACAGCGCGCCTGACGCCCGCGCCATGCCCCAGGCATCTGACGTGCCCATGTGTTGCTCGCCCGGCGTGTACCGGCGCGCCGGCGCTGGAACGGCATCGTCACACGACCGACCGGTCTGCCCCACTGCCGCCGGTAACCGCAGCGGGAGCTCGCCTCCCTCGGGTCGGCGCCTTCCGTCGCAGAAAGTAATCAAGAGAGGCGAAAGAACGGCGAAGAGAGAAGCAAATTTGTTGGCTCTGCCTCTGTACCGGCCCGCTCGGCCTGCCGTCCCGAACTTGTCCCAGGGACACCGGCGCACATTGTAATCGCACAATAGCGAGCCGTTGAGCACGCAGCGTAACACGTGTATACGCAGAGCAGGACGAGCAAATTACAGCACGTCGGGCGAGCAGCGGGCCTTGGCGCAGCGCGTGTCATGGGTTCATTACACCTTGTGTACCCGCCTGCCTCACTTGACGCAGAGTGCCGGGCCTTGTAACGACCACGCTGGCTGTCATCCTCTATGCTGACACGAGCCACCGGGTGTTGGTGTCCCGAGCAGACAGACAGCTGCGGCCGACACTGCGGGGCTCGAAGCGCGGCGTCGGCACGTGCCGAGCTGGAGGGCGCCGCCAGCTCTGGTGCGAGTAGGACACAACACTACGATGTTGGGGGGCGTGGCGCTGGCAGCGCACCTCTAGCTTCTGGGGTGCTGCTGCTAGGTTGCACGGTCCAGGCGGCGGGTAGAGGTGTGAGTCTCGGTCGTCGCTGTGGTTTAGCCGGCGAGTTGAGCGTCTTCCCCGTCGACACCATGAGCCTCGAGCAAGGTCATCCGCAGCTTCGTCTTCGTCTCACGCCCAGCCTCCCACCTCCCACTGCATGCTCCTGCGCGATCAAGAACGCGTTCCCCAGCCCCACCTCTGGCACAGTCGCGTCGGCGGAACCCGGGGAAGCATTGGCCTTTGACGAGCGTGAGGTGCTTGGCACCGAGTGAGCGAATAGGAGCAAACAAGGGCGAGGCGGGCAAGAGATAAGTCTGATAACAACGGGGTGGTAATAGGCGTGCTTGGGAAAGTGTGACAGGAGTGCCGTCATGACCTCCGCCTATATGATTTAGGCCTGCATGATAACGGTGGCCTCGATTACGGTGCAATGCCGATGTCGTCGGGGGTGGAGGCAGTCCAGCCAGGCGGCGGGTGCAGCAGCTCCGAGGCGATCGGGCGGCGAGGGGCGGGAATAGAGTCACACACCGAGGACCGACGACGACGACGCGACGACAACATGTGATCTATGATAAGACATGCGATAGAGTATATAGCTCGCGAGGGCGGTGGCCTGCACCGCCCCCCCCCCGCCTAACACTTGCCAGACACGCACGACACGACACCACCACCATACTAACTCACATTCCACCGCCTGCTATCTCACGCTTCGTCTCACGTCCCACTCGCACCGCGCACATGACCACAGAAACCATGACCGCCACAGCTACGGCCACCTCCACGGCCCCGGCCACCCCAGCATTCACGTACACGCCCATCCCGCCGTCGCCGCAGGCGGACGCAGCAGCGTTCGCAGACTTCGGGCGCGAGGTTCACGGCTTCGATCCCGCCAGCGTCAGCCAGGCGCAGTACGACGAGATCATCGAGAGTTTGTACAAGGTGGGCTCTACCTCCTCGCCTCCCCGCGCTCGCTAACCCCGCGCCAGTACCAAGTCCTCCTGTTCCGCAACACGACAATCACCCCCAAGCAGCAATTCGCGCTCACGCACGCGTTCGACCCCGCCGCCACGTCGTACGGCCACGGGAACAACAAGACGGGCAAGGACACGAAGAGTATCCTGCATCCCGATCTCAAGACGATTCCGCACCAGCCAGAGGTGCAGCTCATCGGGAATGGCAAGGTGCCGGGGGTGTATGAGGGGTTGGACGAGGTGAGTGGGGAGGCGGAGCCGGGTGGAGGGGTGGGCGGTGGCACGTTTCTTGATCGCGAAACGATCATAGGGGTGGGTGGGCGGAAAAAGAATCTCTCGCGCAGCTAGGTGGGTGGGCGGGCGAGCCATGTCGCGAGCATCGCTCGAGGGTGGGTGGCGGACCGCCTTCCTCGGCACAACCTTCCTGGCCTTCCTTGCCAGCCTGTCCGAGAGAGAGAAGACGAGAGACAGCGCGGACTATCTTCCGTAGAGTCCCCCACCAGTGACCGCCTCACCGCCCCACAGCCACTGACACCCACCCCAGCCCCAGCTCAAACACCCGCACCACCGCACGTTCCACAAGCACCCGATCAGCGAGGCCGACGAGCTCGAGTCGAACGCAACCCGCTTCTACCGGTGGCACATCGACGCGGCGCTGTACAAGCTCTCGCCGCCGCGCGTGACCTCGCTGCTGGCGGTCAAGGTGCCGCAGGGGCCGTGGCAGACGGTGCGGTACGACGACGGGAGCGGCGACGCTGTCGACGTCCCGAAGGGCTCGACCGTGTGTGAGTGGCGCGGCGTCTTCCTTTCCTGCTGACGACCAGTCGCGTCAGGCAAGACAATGTTCGACATCCTCCCTCCCCCGCTCAAGTCCCTCGCGGTCCGCACGACAGTCAACTACGCGCCGCACCCGTACGTCTGGATGTCGAAGGCGCACGCGCTCCCCACCGGCCTGGGGATCGAGAACGAGGGGCTCGAGCTCGGCCTCGACGCCCTGCCCGAGTGGGACGAGGCGCAGGTCAAGCACCTGCCCATGTGCTGGAAGAACCCGGTCACCGGCGCGCTGCATCTCCAGGTCCACCCGTGCGCGGCCAAGAGTCTCACGATTGCACCGTTGCCCGAGAGCGCGGCGCGCGACGGCGCGCTGTATCCCGACGGCGGGGAGGTGGACGACCTCACCGAGGTGAGAGACCTGTTGACGAGCATCCAGAGGCCAGGCATTTCGCCCAAGGTGAGCTATTCGTCGAGCAATTCGCGCCCCCAGCTCACACCCCAGTACCTGTTCGCGGCCGACTGGCGCGAGGGCGACCTCGTCCTCTTCCACAACCGCGGTGTCATCCACAGCGTGACCGGCGCGTTCCGCCCTGAAGAGCTGCGCATGTTCCACCAGTGCAACCTCGCTGCGTCGAGCGATCCGGTCGGGCCGGACGCGGCGGACGTCGCAAAGTACGCATAGCGAGTTCCGAGAAGTTGTACCGAACACTGTCATGGCGTTGTAGCGTGTCGCGTATGCCATCTTGTCTATAGTGCTGCTGCTGGCCTATCCATGTCTCTGTGCCTGCCACCTACATCAGCCGCATGAAGCGCGCCCAGTTACGCTCGAGCGTCTTCACCGCCCACACGTCGCCCTCGGCGCGCTCGAGCAGCCGGCCCTTGCTGTCGAACTCGTCGTCCTCCTCCTCGACCGCGTCCCACGTCTCGTCGCCCGTCTCCACCCGCCATCCGCGGCACGCCGCGACCCACAGCACGGCCGCCCACACGAGCCGCGTGCTCTGTGCCAC
Organism: Vanrija sp. TS_01; assembly: GCA_026725045.1. NCBI lineage: Eukaryota > Fungi > Basidiomycota > Tremellomycetes > Trichosporonales > Trichosporonaceae > Vanrija > Vanrija sp. TS_01. The sequence continues at coordinate 199,012 of JAPKIE010000022.1, read as the reverse complement.
CTCGTGCAGGTCGCTTTCCACAAGCACGCGGTCGCGCGGGATGGCGCGCACGGCGGCCGCGCCGGCCGGCGAGCGCGCGGTAAGCAGCACGCTCGGGGAGAAGTACAGATTCGGCATCGTGCGCGCCGCCTGCGCGAGGAACTCGAGCTTCCACCCGCCGCACGAGTGCATGTCGACGTTGATGGCCGACCAGCGCGCAGGGTCGTCGGACCGCACGCTCTCGAGCAGGCGCAGCGTCGGCCCCGACGCCGCGACGCAGTGCAAGCTGGCCGGGACGCCGAGCTCGACGGCCAGCGCGAGCTGCAGCCGCGCCAGCGCGGTCTGGTGCGCGAGCGTCGTGCGGAACGGCGTGAGCACCGACGCCTCGTCCCGCGTCCGCGGCCAGATGCGCACACGCGCCGCAGAGTCGAGCCCGATCTCGCCCACCATCGCGAGGCGCCCGGCCGCGCGCGCGGCGGTCACGTCCGCGCGTATCTTTGCCAGCCGGCCGCTGAACGCCTCGGGCTCCGGCAGGAGAGGCAGAAACTCGTCCAGCTGGGCGACGAGCGCAGGCTTCGGCGCGAACACCTCGGCGTAGTGTGCCGCCTTGTCGGGCGCCGGGTCGTGCAGCGAGAAACGGTGCGAGAACCACGGGTGGTAGCCTGGCGTCAGCGTAGCCAGGTAGGTGCAACCTCACCAAAGGCAGCGACGACGCGGCCCGCTCTGCCAGCGGCCAGCTCGCCGTGCTTCCACCCGCGCGCCGCGCCGAGGTCCGACACCGCACCCTGGTCGTCGCACACCGCCATAGCCGCCAGCCCGCCGAGCTGGACGGCCGCATACGTCTCCGCGCTGGGCGCCAGGTCGGTCGGGTGGCAGTGCGCGTCGGTCACTGGGGTCGGGGTGGGTCAGTGTTGGCTGGCAGACGGTGGTGGAGGTACGCACGGTGGGCAAGGATGTGCGCGGGCGGGAGCTCGAGGGCCTCCCCGTCTGGCGGGGTGTCGGCGTGCGCTGTGCTTGGTCCCGGCTGCGCGGGCTGCGGGTTGCACATTGTGCCGGCGGTGGTGTTGGGTAGAATGGAGAATCGAGCAGATCATGTTGCCGAGATGGGCGGCGCGGCGCGCGCTGGTGGAGGGCGACCACCGTGGCGTCATCGCCGGCTGCCTTCCTCGCCGCGGCCGTCTTCCTCGTCCTCGCCGTCTTCCTCACCCCCAAACATCATCCACATCAACAGCGAACAGCACCAAATGTCGCAGATGGACAGGGACACCGACCTGGCGCGCCTGGGCACCGAGCCCGCCACCGACCCCGGCGCCGAGCTCGCCATTGGCCCGGGCTTCACCGCCGACAGCAGCGACCAAGCCGCGCCCTCCCCGCCAGTCATGATCGAGGCGACGCCGAACACGGCTGTCGCTCCAGCAGACGCTGATACCATACCCACGCCGTCTCTGGCTACCACCCTTCCCGAGACGATGCCAGCCCCCGAGCCTACTACCCCGCTGGTGGCCACCGCCGCGCCGACGTCCACCGCGCCAGCCTCCGTCGCCGAAATCCACACCCCCGCCACCGAGCCCGACCCCGAGCCCGAGGCCCAGCCGCACCCCAACCCAAAGGTCGCAGCCCTCCAGGCTGAAGTTGCCCGCCTCTCTCGCGAACTGGGGTACGCCACCTGCGCTCGCCCTGCCCCCCCCCCCCCCACTGACAACACAGCGACGCCGACGCCGACACCATCGTCCAGCGCCACATCCGCCTCCTGCACACGTACAACGAGATCAAGGACGGCGCGCAGGCGCTCATTGGGCGGGTGGGTGTGTGCATTGGCGTCACTGACGCCAGTATGCGCTCCTTACTAATACCACTGTCACCGGCGTGCATCGCGAGCTGGGGCTGTCGCTTCATGAGTAGGGTGTGGGGGGTATGTAAGGGGTTCGTGGCAGTGTGTTCGTCCTTTCGGTCTGCGCGACACGACGCAGGGGTGGGGTGTGGATCTGCGCAACTGTCGCCGGCCGTCAGCGATCGAGGGCCTCCTCCATTTGCCATGACATCCATGGCCTCTATGCCGACCGCTCTGGCAGCACGCGAAACCCGGCCACCAGAGCCTTCACAACCACATCGCGGCGAACTCGCGGCGAACTCTGTGCCTTCCCACCGTCGTTGAGTTAGTTTCCATCAGGTCCCGAAGCCTGCTTATGTCTCTGTCTTGTCGCATTGTTGCATAGCGAGCCGACCGTCAGCAGGAATCCCTGCTGCTCTCTGGCATTGTGGGCGTGTGGTCCCCCGACCGAGAGCTGTCTTGGCAGCAGCGACGCTGGTGACGGTGGGAGCATTCTCCGCGGTGTATCCTCCGGACCGACCTTGCCGTCTCAACGACCATCGCTGCCGGCTTCCTCCTCCTCTCATCGTCTCCACACGACCTCGGGGTGTCCGACGCAGCTCACCTGCTCGTGCGTGGCCAGTACACCCTGTATCACGGCTATCCCCAGCTTCCAGCCACACAGCGGCCCGTACTCCGCCGGACATGCTGACCACCGCCAACGATCACTGTGCCCACCGCCGTCGCCGCTGCCAAGCGTGAGCACGCACGCATAGTCGCCCACTACCTAGTGGGCACCGGGCCATCCCGTGCCAGGCACTGAACAACCCAAGCGATGCATGAGCGATACAGGGTAGGTGGGGTTGGTGAGTCCCAGTGACGCTCGCTCCTTGGCGAGATCTGGGTTGAGTGGCAGAAGCATACTGCAGATCGCGTACACGCATAGCGCGTTGCGTTGCGTTGCGTATCCGCCCACTGCAGCATGAGGCACCGTCTCTTCTCCCACACAAGCGCAGCACGGTCTGTGGTCGCTGGCACGGCACACTGCGGCGTCGGTAACCACGCCAAGAAACCGGGATCCCAAGCCGGCGGCAACCACCCCACCGTCTTCACGACCAGCAGAGATAGTCGCCGTGTGTGCCTTCGGGAGCGTGGCGGTCTCCATCGGCCACGAACAAGACACCCGTCGCGAGGACGTGCAGCGCGCATCGCAACGACCGTGGAGCACACCCATCAAGCTGCCCAAGTTACCTCGCCTCACAAAGGCATATAAACCCCCTCCCCTCCCAGCGCCACCTACACCCACCCCCACAGACTACAACAACCATCAACACAATGAAGCTCACCTACCTCGCCACCGCCCTCGTCGCCGCCGCCGCCGTGTCCGCCTCCCCTGCGCGCCTCGACACGGCCGACCTGGCCGCGCGCGACGCCGCGCCCGCCCCCGTCCCCGAGGCCGCCGAGATCCCCGCCATCGCTGAGCGCGACGCCGCCCCCGAGGCCGAGGCCCCCGCCGCCGAGAAGCGCTGGTTCTGGTGGCGCCGCCCCAAGGTCGTTCACGTTGTCGGCGGCCCGGGCTATGTCGCCCCGTGCCGTGGGTGGGGCTGCCGCTGGAAGTAGTGGGCCAATGTGCCGCTTGTACTGTACTCTGCCTCGCGGCGTGATGAATGTTATGTGCAGGTAACCCCGCCCGACGACTGCATGGCCCCTGCTGCCCATGACGAGAACACAGCGTCCGTCCCCCGCAACCGCGTCCCCCGTCCTCCGCGGCGCGCGCCGCGGTCTACTCCGTACTCGCTTTCCGTCTGTGCTGGTGGACGGCTGGCCAGCCGGCCGGCCGCGGGCGCCGCTCTGCCCTCCACCGCCACGGCGCCACACTGCGACAACTGCTCGACGCACAACTGCCCACGAACGTCGAGCGCACCTCACCTTGCCTGACAGGTTCAGCTATCTCTGCCCAGCTCGCACATATCCCACCCAGCCCACAGCTATATCCGTGACCGCCAAGCCGGGCCGCCGCCGCGCCGCGCACACCGAATCAGCCTCAATCCACCATCACGCGCCAAGCACCATCCACCCGCCACGTACGTACGGGCGCCCGCTGACGAGAAGTCGCGGACACTGTCCACCGGCCCGCTGCCAGCCATCGCCGTCGCTATCTCGGCCCGCGTGCTCGTGTGCATGTGCATGCGTACTTTCCCCGCCGCTGCACGTGTGCTGTGCATGTGACTGCGATAAAGTTAGGTCGCCGAGGTGGGGAGCGGCGTGTACATTGTGGGTGTCGTGGCTGCGGCCACGGTTATCGCTCGATGCAACACACATCGGCACCGCAACACACGATAGCCGTTTCTAGCATAGCCCACACCCAGCCTATCTCATGAAATGCATCATTGCCCCGCCAAGCAGAACAGTCTACATTTTATGCTGCTGACTCCTGCACGCTTAAGCCGAGCCCGACGAGATGAAGAACGACTTCGAGACCGAGGGGTCAATGGGGGCAGGGGGCTGGGGAGCGTTGGGGGGGATGGCAGCGTACTTGGCGTCCTGGACGCCGACGTTGCCCGAGGTGCCCGAGAGGGTGGTGTTGGCAAGCGAGATGTCGCCAGCGGGGGCCTCGCCCTTGACGAGCTTCTTCCAGGCCTCGTGGGTCTCGAGGATGATCTCCTGGGCGCTGAGACCGAGTCAGCAGACCGCACGCCAAGCCCAACACATCCCCACTCACTACTTCTTGGGCTTGGCCTCGCCGGAGAAGGCGAAGACGTTCTCGGGCTTGCCGTCAGGGATCTTGTAGATGCGGAACCACTCGTTGGTCGCACGGACAAGGCCGGGGAGGTGGCGCTCAACGTCCTCAATGTCGTTGAGGCGGGCGGCAAGGGGGTCGTTGACGTCGACGACAATGACCTTCCAGTCGGTCTCACCCTCGTCAAGGAGGGCCATGATGCCGAGGACCTTGACCTGCTTGACCTGGCCGACGTAGCCGACAGCCTCGCCGATCTCGCAGACGTCGAGCGGGTCGTTGTCACCGTTGGCGCCGGTCTCGGGGTGCTTCTGGTTGGGGTCCTCCCAGGTCTGGGGGAAGGCACCGTAGTTCCAGATGTAACCGTGGTGGGGGAAGCAGTTGCGGACGTAGCGGAGCTTGCCCTTCTTGGTGTCTGGGGAAATCAGCCTGTGTACAAACTGGCGGAAAGCTGTACCCACCCTGCTTGATGGGGTTGAAGGCCTCCTCCTTGGAGATCTCCATCTTGGCGTTGGTCCAACGGGGGACCTCGACGACAAAGTTCAGGACGGTCTGCGAGTCATCGGCGTAGAGGGGGATGTCGCTGGTGGAGGGTTAGTACGAGTGTGGGGTGTTATCGGAAGAGATCGAAAGAGATCGGGGGGGGAAGAAAGGCCGCGAAACCCGAGCTTGGCTTGGTTCAAGCAAAGCGCGGGGGAGAGTGCGTGCGCCACAGCTGGGAGTGGGGCTTGTGATCACAGGGAGTGTCCTCGTCGTCGCGAGCACCGTCTCGGCAGCACTGCTCGCCTTGGCTGCTTTGCTGACAGCAGAAGGCCACGCTGGCTGGCTGCCTCGCCTTGAGTGGGGGGCGAGCTAGATCGCCGATTCATCCGACATGGTGCTCGAGCAAGACGTCGTCCAGCCAACGAAGCCCTGGCACTCGCTGCACAAGAAGCAAGAGGTACGAGGCCATGCACCTCTGCTCTGGCCCACCGCTCGACCTCGACAAAGCTGATGTCTTCCCCGCCCACTCGCCCTGCTGCGCGAGCAAGATACCGCCCGCCCGCCCACCCTACTGGCGCGAGCGATACGTTGCCCGCCCACCCACCCCTATGATCGCTGCGCAAGATGTATGCCATCACCCACCCCTCCTCCCGGCTCCGTCTCCCCTCAACCCGCCCAACTCTACTCACTGGAAAGGCGAGATGACCTTGCCGTCCTTCTCGAGGTAGACGCGGTGCTCGAGAGTGTTGGCGGCGCCAACGGTGCGGGTGGAGTACTCTGCCGAGGCCATTTTGAGTGGGTTTAGGTGAGAGACGGTTGTGGATAGACGACGAAGGGCGGAAAAGGACATAAACGTGGAGGGTAAAGGGGGTGAGTGAGGGGGATCGGAGGGGGGGACGAGGGGTCTGAGGGTTGGCTGTGGGCTGAGGGCTGTGGGCTGAGGGCGTGCCGGAGGCGCGTCAAAGGCAATGGTGTGGGTGGGATGTAGGCGAAACGGGAGCAAATCGGGAGTCGCTGGTTGCAGCAGTGGAGTGTGTATCTCGGAGTGCGTCGTGATGTGGTTGGGTGGGTGGATGCGCGCGGGCGGACAAAAGTCAATCTACGAGTGGGGTGGGGGCCAGATGGCCTGCAAGCGGTTTCTGGAATTATAGCAGACGCTCGTCACAGCACGCAATGGATTTGATGGGCTTGGTGCTGGCCCGGCTACTGGGCAGTGGCATCCGTCGTCTCTGCCAGTCAAGCTTGCCGGTACAGTTCCGTATGCATCTCGCGATCGCAGTCGTCTCTCGCCTATCTCTCTGCATTCATTCCTTGGGGTTGCAAGTATCAGCTGCATGACACACAGAGGGTTGTCCGCAAAGCCGACTTCGGTTTTAGTCAACCACTCCACGCCAATGGCGGCGGCATTTAGGTGGGGGTAGGCGTGGACAGCCAGCTGCACCGTGCCTGTTTCATCGCCAGACGCTGTGCGCGCGCCTACTTTATCCACGCGACGGCTTGAATTGGTCCCGCGCCTGCTCAGCCCCCGCTGATGTCACTCACGTTCAACGACAGCCGCCGCCACGGCTTGCATCGCCAGCCAGCAGCACACCTAAGCACTATCAACAACAACTATCTCCTTACACTTCTCACCACCACCACCTCAGCCCCCACAATGGCCGAGGCGTCAGAGACGAGCGCAGACGCGCCCAAGATCTCAATCGAGGCCCTCGACCAGCTCGACCCAGCAACCTTCAACTGGGAGGCCTTTGCCAGCACTTACAAGGGTACGCACTCGTGACCAAAGCGCGCCTTCCTCGCCTTCCTTCCCTGCTGACCGCGACCAGGACGCGCCCTCATCACACGCTACCTTGCCATCCCGAACCTCATCTTCACCGCCACAAGCCCATCACCGCGCGCGCTGGAGTTTGCGCGTGCCGCGGCTCTCCGCGCTATCGCGCTCCTCAAGGCCGACACCTGGGACGCCGACTCGTACCTCCGCGCCGTGCACCAGGTGGACGCCTCGGCACACCCCGAGCGCCTGGACGCCGCCGACGCCCCGTCCACCGACGAGCCGATGGATATTGACGCTGCGTATGGGGCAAAGGGGGAGAGTGAGGGCCGCCCGGACGGCGCGTGGGTCGAGAAGGTCCGCTCGGCTGCCGAGGCGGAGAAGGCCAAGCTCGAGGTCGAGCTCAGCGGGTATCTGAGCAATCTGATCAAGGAAAGCATTCGAGTGAGTTGAAGGTAGCTTGGTTCCGACTAGCAGCTCACGACCAGCTCACGTACCTCGCCCTCGCGCAACTCGCCCTCAAGACGGGCTCCTTCCCTACCGCGCAGAAGACGTTCCAGCACATCCGCGAGTACTCGAGCGGCCCGGCACATCACGTAGAGCTGGGCCTTGGAATCATTGAGGTGAGCTATTCTGCCTTGTACATCTAGCTCACACCTAGGCGGCCCTCGCGTTCAACGAGTCTGGACCTCTCGCCGGCAACGTGACCAAGGTGGAAGCTTCGCTCGACCGTCTCCACCCGCCAATCTCCGGCAGCTCGCAGCAGGCGAGCGCGACGATGACGACAACACAGGTGGCGCAGAACCGTGAGATCCAGGCGCGTAGCCAGGCTGTGCGCCGCGCTGTCGGCGTCAAGATCCGCGTCGCCAAGGCCGTCCTCGCGCTCAGCCACAACGACTATGCCCGCGCTGCGCGTGAGCTGGGCGAGGTTAACGAGGAGGGTGGCCTCCAGGAATGGGAGGGCCAGGCTATCTCGACGGCCGACACGGCGTTTGTTTCGGCCATCTGCGCGCTGGCCACTGGCTCGCGCGAACAGCTCCGCCGCCAGCTCCTCGACCGCGCCAGCTTCCACTCGGCTGTCGACGACTCGCAGGGCTGGGTGCTTGACCTTGTCAGAGCGTTCGTCGACGCCCGCTACGGCGAGGCGATTGTGATTCTGCGCAAGGCTGAGGTGGGTCTCCGGTGCTTGTTGATTGCTGACCCGCCAGCCGTACATGCTCCTCAACCCACTGCTCGCGCCGCACACTGCGCGTCTCGTGTCTCTCATCCGCACGCGCGCCATCAAGCAGTACATCACGCCATTCTCCAGTGTGCGCGTCAGCGCCATGGCACAGGCTTTCGGGTCCACAGAGGAGGAGATTCTGGCCGAGGTGGCTTCCCTGGCCGAGGCAGGCGACCTCAAGGTCAAGATTGATCTCATCGACCGCATCCTCACCATCAAGGACAAGGTCCCGCGCGCCGACGCGTTCCGCAGCGCCCTCGACGTGGGCCAAAAGGCCAACGCCATTACCCAGGCGTCCACGTTGCGCATGCGCCTCATCGAGGCGAGCATCGTTGTCGACCCCGCACCGCGCGACTACGACGAGTCGGAGATGGGGCGCGGCGCCAGCTGGGACTTGGATGGCAGCGGCCTGGGCGGTAGCGGTGGCTCCGGGCGCCATACGAAGAGCCGCCTGGGCGGGTTCGGGCAGGCCCTGGGCAACCTGGCAAGACGTACCAAGGCTTAGAGGTGTAGCAGTGTTGTATTATATGCATGTGAATGGGTGGACGGGTAAGGGTAGCCACACAGGATTCATGTCAAGAAGGCAGTTGCCACCGCCGCCACCGAGCACAAGACGAGGAGGCCGATGACGCAAACCACCCACCTCCACTCGGAACCACCAACACCACGACGCGACACGACCCACACGACTCACGACACGACACGAAACAGCCATGGCGACCGCGACCTCGACCTCGTGCCAGACCTGTTCCTCGGAACTGCGCCCCAACGACGAGCGGCACCTCCCCGCGTGCTGCGGCTCGCCGATCTGCGGAGCATGTCTGGCACGCAACCCGCGGCTGAGGAGCTACGTGCCGTGCCTGCGGTGTGGGGACGTGCGGAGTGCGGCGGGCGCGGCAGAGGTCGCGCGGGGGGCGAGGCAGCGCGCCGAGGAGATGCGGAGGGGCGAGGAGGTGTTCGTGCTGGAAGACAGCGATGATGAGGGGGGTGAGGGTGGGGACGCCGAGACACAGCAGCAACCGCCGGAAAAGGTCACGCCGCCGAGCCTGCCCCAAGCCCAGGCCGAGCCGGAGCCACGGAAAGAAATCGAGATCAAGCACCTCGTTGCGCGGGGGGACACGCTGCAGTCCATCGCGAGGAAGTACGCTACAGATGTGAGTGGTGGTGTTGCCTCGTGTTGTTGTCGACCCCTGCGCTCTTGCCTTCCTTCGCCTTCCTTCACCCCTTCGTCTCGCTCTTACTTCACCTCGCCCACCCATCCACCCGCTCTGGAGCCAAGAGCACAGTTGCCTTCTATCCCCCACCCGTCTCCCTATGTGTGTTGTGCGAGCGAGCAAATCTTGGGTAGGCCGCGCACCCACACCTACGCCTCCCAGCTCCACCCGTCCTTCCGCCCCCCCCCCCCCCCCGCGCGGCCCCCAACCCGCGCACCACCCCGCTAACACGCCAGCCGCACACCCTCCTAACCCTCAACAACCTCCCCCACGCAGCACTACACGCCAACCCCGCCATCCTGCGCACCCGCACCGAGATCGTCATCAGCCGGCGCACGATAGGTACGGACGGGGCGGCGGACGACGAGACGGCCGAGCGGGCGGCACAGCGGGCGCTGAAACGGTTCCAGGTGGTTAGCAAGGAGGCGGACCGGGGGGTTGCGGCGGCGTATCTTGCGCTTGCGGGCGGGGGCGAGAGCAGTTCGGGGTCGGGCTGGAACCGGGGTGGAGGGGAGAAGGGAGGGCAAGGAGAGCAGGAGAAGGGAAGGCGCGGAGGAAGCGAGAAGGAGAAGCCGGCCGGCCCGACGTCCGCGCTCGACGCATACTTCTCGGATGACGAGTGGGAGCGCGCCGCGCCCCGCCCCGAGAGGGGCAAGATCAAGCGCTGGACTGTTGTCGGGGCTGTTCTGCCCCCTGGTACGGGGAAGGCATGAGGGCTGCAACGTCGCAACGGCGGCCAGTGGCACAAGCATGGTGTGTTGCGGACCGCTGGCGCAGCCTCTCTGCGCTTTGGCTGTTCTGCTGAGCTGCGATGGGTCGCAGGCAGTGTCATTTCTCCGTGGATGTGGTGGGCCGCTGGCTGCGCCCAGTGCATATGCTGCGCCCATCGCCACTGCTCATCGTGGCCGTGGAGAGACAGAGGTGATGCCGGTGATGACTGTACATGGTGTCGAGAAGCCGATGCCATTGTGCACACACCGTGTCGTCATTATCAAGCCCAGCAACGCAGGATGCATGTCACGTCGGTCGGCCCAGCGGCGGCCAGCGGTGCGCGGCGTCGGGTGCGGCGCCTCGGCGCGGCGTCTGCGGATCTGGGTTTACCTTTCCTGGCTCGGTGCTGCCCTGACGCGAACAACACTGCAGTGTGTATTCTTAGCCCAGGGCGGGTCATGATCGGCTGCGGCGGGACACGCTCTGCTCTGCTATGCTCTGCTTTGCTCTGCGCGCTGCGCTCTGCGACAAGACAAGGGACAGCAACAACCCACCCCCGGGCGGTGCATCTGCGCATCTGCCCCGGCCAGGACATGCACGTCGCGCTGCGGCTGCTTCTGCTGTGCTGCGCTGCGCTGGGGCTGGGGCTGCGCACACCCGTGTTGGAGTCGCCGTGTCGGTTCAGGCACAGACACGGACGGACACGATCTCACACCACACACTATTAACCACGTCCACCCTCGGCAACGAACGAACGACGACTGCGACTGCGACCACGACAGCGGCTACCGACGGCACCCTAGTGCACTACATCCCTCGCTCCTCGGCTTCTCAACACTCTCATCTTCTCCACATCCTCATACCCATACCCATACCCAACCTCCCCCTCCCCCATCCCATCCCACATGCTGCCCCTCGCCCTCGGCGCCGCAGCGCTCGCCACATCGGCGCTGGCAGGCGACACGCTACACCTCACCAGCAACCGTGCCCGATCCGCACGCTTCAGCCCCGACCCCGCTGTCCGCTTCGCCTGGGCACAACGCCAGGTCCTCGACGGGCAGGCAAAGTATGCGCGCTACGCGGGCGTAGACGAGAGCGAGGTGCTCCGCCGCGACATGGAGCAGCGTGACGCGGCAGAGGAGTTTGCGCGGCGCGCGGTCGGAAGTACCCAGTGAGTGTTTGAGCGCCGAGCCGGTCGTACGGGGTGCTGGCGACGATGGGGAGAGTGGCGAACGCGAGCTCGACGGTATCGACGACGGTGCTCGCTGGCAACAATGACTGCGGCCGCAGAAGGGGCTGAAGGGTGACTCCGGGGCGACGTCGACCGGGGCGGTGCTGCCTCGGTTGGGCCGCAGCGACCGCGGCGAAGCGACCAGACGTTGCGAGCACAGTGCATGGGGCGCAGCTCAGCTCACTGCGTACTGCGTGCTTGTCGGTGTCGCCGGCATGGATACGGGAGCTATGGACGCAAGCAGACTGCCCCCAGCGTTTGGCCTCCGAGGCGCGGTACCCCCCCACGCCCCTCTTCGTCCCCCCCTCGACGCCTGCCCTTACCCCATCCACCCGAGCGGCAACTGACGTCGCAGGATGTACGACTGGGGCCGTGACTCGCAGTACACGGCCAAGATCCAGGTCGGGTGAGTGCTGCTGCCTTCCCCTTCCACCTGCTGACGCAGCTAGCACCCCGCCCCAGGAGTTCGATGTCGTGGTCGACACCGGCTCGTCCGACTTGTGGCTCCTGACTGCCTGCAACAACGCGACAGAGTGCGGCGGCATCCCTCTGTACGACCCGAACAAGTCGAGCAGCTACCAGAAGAACGGCACTGCGTACTCGATTCAGTACGCGCAGGGGTCCAGCACGGGTGTTTGGGGCTCGGATGCGGTCACTTTTGCGGGCGCTTCGAAGAGCGAGCAGCTGATGGGTGAGTGGCAGAGCTGCAAGTGGCAGTGTTGGCGACATTTGGACAGTTGTTATGTCCGATCTCTCGCCTCACCATCAGCTCCATTTGTCCGCATACTCTCGCGGAACTGTTACTAACCCCCGCGCCAGGCCTCGTCGACAACGTCGAGTTGTGGAACAACGCCGGCACCGACATCTCCGGCCTCATTGGAATGGGCTGGACAGCCACGGGCAGCGGCCCAGTGCCCTTCTGGCAGAGCCTGGCTCCTTCGTGGTCCGACAAGCAGTTTGGCATTTGGCTCGCTCGCGAGACGCAGACGCTCAACGGAGGCACGGTTAACGGCGTGCCCACAAAGCTGATCGAGAACGGCGGCTCTATCACCCTCGGCGGCGTCGACACTTCCCTCTTCACCGGACAGCTCAACTACCTCAACGTGCCCATCGCCCAGGATGGTCAGCCGACGTACTGGCAGGTTCCCCTCGACAACATGGTTGCGTTTGGACAGACGATCAACACCGACTCGAGCTCCGGCTTCTTGTCGTCGTCGACGTCAAAGACGAATGCTGTCATTGACACCGGCACCACGCTCATGTACGTGCCTTCGGACATTGCCAACTCGTTCTGGAGCTCGGTGTCGGGCGCCTTCATGGTCCAGGGCATGCCCTTCTACCCCTGCGACACTATCCCCAACTTTGATATCGGCTTCACGTTTGGCGGCCAGACGTACTACATTGCGGCGACCGATCTCGTTGCGTCGACCTACACTACCGCAGAGCTTGAAAGCCTCCTGGGAAGCCGCCTCAGTGGCAACCACAAGCAGTGGTGCCAGGGAGGCATGGTTGGTGGGTCAAGCTCGTCGTCGGGTTCCACCCCGCCTTTCCTCCTCGGCGACGTGTTCATCAAGAACGTGTACACGGCGTTCCGCTACGACCCGCCCTCGATCGGCTTTGCGCCTCTGTCGGCGGCCGCGAACAACTCGTTTGGACCAAACGGTGCTCCCAACACGGCTGCGGGCGGCGGCGCAGCGGCTACTGGTGCTGGTGCAAGCAGCACGGGCTCTGGCAGCGGCTCGGGATCGGGCTCGAGCGGCCAGTCAGCTGCCACGAGGGCCGAGGTCGGCGTCTCCGCGCTTGCCATCGGCACCGTCGCTGCGCTTATGCTGGCATTGTGAGCATGGCTGCGGCGTAACCCTGTAGCAGATGATACCCTTGTTTGTTTAGCTGTGCTTGCAATGTAATGACTTGTTCATGTGGAGGTGGGCGGCGGGGTGGTGTGGCGAGCGGAGAATGAGCGGTGCCTCGGTGTCTCCGTCTGCGCGTCATGCGGCATCCCGCATTGTGTGTGATGAAAGGCGACGACGCCGTGCTCGGTCAGCCGGACTGGCGCATGATAGACGACCTGACATGCATATCTCGATGCGATCCGCGGCTGGGAGCGGCCGGCTGCAGTGACTGACCTACATACAGTACTTGCAGATCCGGTCCGTGTCGGACCGGGTGACAGTCGTCGCAAGTTACCGAAGCCACCCCACAACATCATAATCTCCGCTGGCAGCTCGGTCTGACGTGCTCCAAACCGAACGACCGAACATCATCTCACCACGACGACCAGACGACGACGACCACCACCACCACCACACTCGTCTCCTCTCACACCACGCACACGATGCTCGTCACCAGGCAGCATCTGCACCATCTGCACCATCTCCGCGCGCACCTCTTAACAGCCACCACTGCCGCCGCAAGCACCCCCGCCGCAATGCGCTACACCACACGGCGCGGCATGACCTCGTACCCGCCCTGGACGCGCAAGTCGGCGCACCCCGCGCCCGTGGTCCCCAGCGCTGGCCAGCACGGCGGCGCGCGCTTCCCCCTCCTCCCTCCGGCGGGCGGCGTGCCGCCCACCTACCCGGCGACCGAGGCCCTGCCGCCCCCGCCGGAGGGGTATGAGCGCAGCCTGCACTCCTTGCCGGCGGCGTACCCGCGCCAGCTGGTCGAGTCGTCGGGGACGCTCACGCGCGCGTCGGCCCCTTTCGGCGAGCCGCCGGCGAACGAGAGCAAGGAGGAGCGCACGGCGCGCATCAAGCGCGCACGCGATAACGCCGTGCAGGTCCGCGCTGATGCGCGCGCGTGGGACGTCGACGACAAGGGCGAGGTCGAGCCCGAGGCGCTCAACACCGTGCCCCAGTGGATTGCGGCAGAGCGGTGGCGCCGCACCGCGAGCACGGACGACGCGGAGGGTGTGACGCTTGTGTTTGTCCACGCGAACGGGTTCCAGAAGGAGGTGAGTGGTGTCGAGGGGGGGGGGGGGCCGGCGGCTGACGCCCGCCGCAGCACTTCCACCCGATGGCGAAAGCGCTGCTCGAGCGCGGGGCGGACCCGACGACCGCGTTTGGGAGCACAGCGGCGCTGGCCAACCCGGTCCCCGTGCCGCCGATCGACGACATCTGGTTCATCGACGACGTGCACCACGGCGACAGCGTGACCCTCAACGAGGGGCTGCTCGGCGCCGCAGTCGCATGGGAGGACACGGCGCGCGACGTGGCCAACTTTGTCAAGCACGTCGCGCCGCTCAGCGACAAGGGGGCGCCCGAGCACATCCCGTGGCGGTCGTCCGCGCAGCCGCGGCGCGTGATCGGCATCGGGCACAGCTTTGGCGGCAACGCGCTTGTGCAAGCGTCCGCGGCGTACCCGCAGCTGTTTGACGCCCTGTTCCTTGTCGAGCCGATGACGATCCCCGTGCTCGTCAACGACCCGGGCAAGGGGTGGCCGTTCACCCTCGGCGCGCTGAAGCGGCGCGACACGTGGCCTTCGCGCGCGGCGGCCGCCGAGGCGAACCGCGCGTCCCCGCTCTTCAAGAGCTGGAGCGACGACGTCTTCGCGCTGTGGGTGAGCCACTCGCTCGTGCCCGTGTCTGCTGAGGACCCCGACGGGGCAGTGACCCTCGCCACGCCGGGGTGGTGCGAGGCCGCGTGCTTCTCGAACGGGGAGAGCCCGCAGCGCGGGTGGGACGCGCTTGCGGCCGTGCGCGTGCCGACGGCCTTCGTGATGGCCGGCGACCCGGTCTGGATGGTCGGCGAGGACAATGCCAACGAGCTCGTGTGGCGCCCCGAGCTGGCGCGCAACGAGGTCATCCCGGACGCGGGGCACATGGCGGTCCAGGAGAAGCCGGGTGAGCTGGGCGATGCGTTGGCTCGGTTCCTCGCTACTATCGAGGCGGGTGAGTGGACAAGAGGGGATGAGACGGCGCAGGCGAGGTTGTAGAGTGGCATCGTGGCACTAGGAAAATACGTTGTATACAGTATGAAGCTTCTTGGAACGGCGTCTGGCGCCATCTAGTATTACTCACTCGCATCTGCGGCAACAGTGGGCAGTGTGGGTCGTCGTGGTAGATGTCACTGCTGGTGAGGGGTTAAGACGCCGAGTGCGCAGTGTGATATGAAACACCCGGCACAAGGAACCGCCACGACGACGCTGTCTCGCCTTCTGGCGACAAGAGCTGGCAGCTATCCCCACCGCGCCTCAGCCTCCCCTCCCCGGCACCTCAGCACCAGCCGAGAGCCCAGACGACGCCCCATGCGAGTGTCGCAACGACTGACCGCGACGGCCACGACCGCCGCCTGCAACGCGCGACTGACTTTCCCGCACCGCCGCCGCCGCCGTGCCCCGCGTGATCGCCGCTCCGCGCAGATCGCCGCACGGCACGTCGGCTAGCCCGCTCCACTCACTAGTCCCTCCGTTTCTGTCGTGTTCCAGCCGCGCCGGCCGCACCAGGCCTCCCAGGCCCGCCCCCAAGCGAGACAGCGTGATTCCCACGCATCGTGACGCCAGCACGGCGGGGATGACGCCATGGTGTTGCGGGGACGACGTATATAATGCGGCTGGCGGGCGCTTCCCAGCATCCCACCAGCACCACCAGCACCACCAGCATCAACACAATGTCGTCCAAGGTTCTCTCTCGTAAGTGTCGCGTCCCCCACGTGCCGAGCTTCCTTCGCCTTGCCCGCTTCGCTCACCCCCACCCACAGTCACTGTCCCGTTCAAGAACGTCGCGTGGACCGCCGAGGGCGACGACACGGCCGCGTCGGGCGTCAAGACGGGCACCGCGTCGGCCGAGTACGACTTTAACGGGCCCGATGTCGTCGGCAAGGGGACTGGCGGGTACATTGTCACCTTCCACCCCAAGGAGGGCAAGGACTCGTACTGGTATGGTGAGTCGCTAGGCCTGGCCGCGCACCCCCCGGGGGGGAGGGGGGGGCGAACCGCAATGCCCCCCTCGGGCCACAGCACCGCGCCTGCCACTGACACCCACCCAGACGGCCAGCTCGTCTTCGCCGGCACGATCGCAGGCAAGAAGGGCGACGTTGTGCTCCGCGAGCGCGGGCGCGTCGCCAACGGCCAGCTCACCGCCGAGTGGCTCGTCGAGCCCGAGACGGCGAGCGGCGACCTGCAGGGCATTGTCGGCGCCGGGTCGTACTCGCTCGACGTGCGCAGCGTCGGCGCCACGGTGAAGGGCAAGCTCGAGGTGGAGTTCTAGTGTTTCGTGCGTCGATAGACGTTGAAGGAGAAGAAGAACAAGAAATGCATGTGTGTCGAGTGCCACGAGGCCGCAAGTGGGCAGGCGCGGCAGGCAGGCTGCGGGGTGCGGGGCGCCTGCCTGCGCCCGGTTAATACCCTTATCGCTGCGCTGCACGCCGCCGCCGCAGCCGCCGCAGCTGCAGCAATGCATGCAAGCGACGCAGCACTGCAGTGCAGTGCAGCTCACCCCGCAGCTCATATCGACCGACCCCGAAACACACTCTATTTCCAGCACGAGTCTGGCCAGACACGCCTGCGGCGGCAGCAACTCGTCACCGTCAGAGCCGCGGACGAGGACACGAAGACGACGACGAGGGCCTAAAGTGGCGGATGACGACTGCGGCGTGACGTCTGTCTGATTAAAGAAACCCCTCCCCCCAGATCTACCGCAGCGCAGTACACCCACCACCCCAGCCCCATCAGCGCAGCATGTGCTGCCAGTCGCTACTCGTGCACAAGGTCAAGGCGGGCTTTGGCCGGCGCAGCGGGCACGGGCGGAGCAGGCAGCCGCTCGCCTCGTCGAGCGACCTCAGCGAGGACCCTCCGTCGATTGTACAGACGCCCGGAACGTCGCCCGTAACACCAGCTGCAAGGTCGCACATCGTGACGCCCTCCCAAACAACAAGCCCGCACATCGCGACGCCGACAGCCACCCGCTCGCCTGAAGCAATCTCAGCAGGCCTCGCCACGCCCGGCATCACACCCACCTCGACAGCCACGACCCCCGTGTCCCTCGCGACGCCGGCCACGACCCAGTCCTCGACGTACGCGGAGATCGCGCGCACCCGCATCGCGTATGCGCCGCCTAGTCCCCGCTCTAGCCGCTATGGCGATTCTCTGGCTTCCTCCAGTGTCGTCGGCGGCAGCCTTACCCCCCGGAGCAGGGGGTAGAAGCGGCGCCGTCACGCTCCCGCTGGCGCGGTGGGAGAACGCCGGGGGTGAGCAGCACTCGGTCGAGCTTGCGCTCGGCACGCCGGCGGAGCGCCTCGACGTCGTGGTGGACACCGGGTCGCCCGACCTGTGGGTGCTGGGGTCGTGTGCGGACGCGGCCGAGTGCGAGGGCGTGCCCCTGTTCGACGGGGCGTCGGCCGTGCGTACCGGGAGGCAGTTCAGCGCGGTGTACGACGGCGGCAGCGCGGCCGGCGAGGTCGTCGCTGACGCAGTCAGGCTCCCTGGTGGCGTGGTAGGATCGTTCGGTACGTTCACGTCCACGTCTACGTCTCCCGCCTTGCGCCCCGCTGACCGACCCCAGGCGTGGTGAACGCCACGAGCGAGTGGAAGGCAGCCAACACAACCCTCTCAGGCCTGCTGGGTCTCGGGCTTCCCTACGCCGACGGCGACGAGCCGCCGCTCTGGCTGCAAGCAGCCGCGCTGTGGCCTGAACCGCTCTTCAGTGTGCGCCTCGGCCGGCGCGCCGACGAGCCAGGGGCAATCACCTTCGGCGGCATCGACACGGCCGCGGTTGCAGGCGAGGTCACCTACCTCCCCCTCGTATCCCCGCATGACTGGGCTGTGGCGCTCGACAGTGTCGTCATGTCGGGCCGCACGCTCCCCGCTGGCGCCGCCTCCATCGACACGGGCACGTCGCACGTTCTTGCCCCGCGCGCCGCGTTCGAGGCATTCTACGCCGCCGTCCCCGGCGCGTTCATGCACCGCGCCGCCGTGCCCCTCTTTCCGTGCGACACGCGCCTCGACGTAAGCTTCACCCTCGGCGGGCGGGCGTTCGCCGTGCGCGAGGAGGACCTCGCGATCGCGGCCTACGCGCCGGACGAGCTCCGCGCACTCGGCGTCACGCTGCCCGCCGACGCGGATACTGAGTTGTGGTGCGAGGGCAGTGTGCGCTTGAACGACGGGTAGGTGTTGTGCAGCGGGTAGCGCTGACCTGAATTAGCGACGACTGGATTCTCGGCGACGCGTTCTTGAAGAACGTGTACACTGTGTTCTGTGCCCAACCGCCGAGCGTGGGGTTCGCAACGCTGGCCCCCGCGTCGGGTTCACTCACGCCTCTGGCGGCGGTCGCTGGGCCCACGCGCTGGCCGCCACAGCTGGCCGCTGCCACCCACCGCGCGACGATTCTCGCCCTCGTCGCACTCTTGGCCGTCCTTTCTCTCGCCACCCGGCTTATCAGCCGACGGAGGGAGCGGGGCCGTGTACGCCTGCACTCCCACAAGCACATTGCGTAAACGACCAATGCCGGAGCGCTGCCGTCGACCCCTCGCCTTGGCGTCATGCGATAGATACACAAACCCAGCCTCTCTCCTTCTGCGCCAGCCTGTTGTCCTCTTCTACCGACCTCGAGCGGCACCCGACTCCTCGGCCCAGACAGCCGACACACCCCACAGCGCTACCACAGCCCTCCGCCAACCTCCGCAGCGACAATACATCCCACTTGCCCCACATGTCCCCATAGAGACGTCCCCAAAGACCAGTTGTATCTCCTATGCCAGATTTGCACGAACTCAGATCGTGCCTCAGCGCCGTGCCGTGTTGTGGCACCATGACGCCGCCGCCACGGCAACCTTAAACAGCTGTCGCTCGCGTCCTCTTCGGGCGATGCGATGTCGCGCTCGAGCCGCCGCTGAATAACTGATAATCGCCACACTCACGGCCACATAACAATGCAGCGATGATTTCTGACGCATCTCATCCATCCTAGCCCCCACTGCTGATAGATGAAGAACGCGGCTGTGATCATCCTCCTCCTCGCCGGCTGGGTCGCCGCCGAGCCCGTCTCCCTCCCTCTCTACCACCGCCATGCCGTCGACAACCTCGAGAAGCGCGACACCGCGCGCGCGCCGTAAGTCGCCCTTTCTGGCTCGCTGACCCCAGCCTCGCTGCATGGGGCGCAGACGTCGTCTACTCGGTCCCCGTATCGTTTGGGTAAGCGTCCAGTCCCCTGCATGCGCAAGCTCACAGCAGCACGCCGTACCAGCTGCTCGACCTCGCGCTCCACTCGACCATTATCAACACGTACGTGTTGGGGAACACGTGCACCGAATGTACCGGCTTCATGACCTTCGAGGCGAACAAGAGCTCAACGTGGCTCCCGGCGGCAGACAACTCCCTCGCCGGCGTGGGCGAGGCCGGCTCTGACACGGTCGGCATCTGGGCGCTGCCTGGCCAGAGCGCGACCTACACTTTTGGTATGTGGCACTCCGCTTACCCAGACCACTGACACCGCCCACCTTGCCACAGGCGCACTCAACACCACCGTCGCTACCGCTCTGCCCCGCGGCGTCGTCCTGCCCCGCAACCTCACCGTGTCAGGTAACTTAGGCCTCGGCCCGACGCCCGCCAACGCCAGCCTCCCGAACCCGCTGCTCTACGAGCTGGCGCGCAACTGGACCGACAAGGTGTACGGATTCAAGCTTGACCGCGCGCGCTCGACGGCGGGCGACGACGCGTTCACCAACCGCCAAGTCCCAGGCGGCATCCTCACCCTCGGCGGCGTAGACAACACCGTCCTCGCGTCCAACGTCACCTTCCTGCCCGTCGCCAATGTGTCGCACAGCTACAGCGTCTGGGCGGTCCCGCTCGAGGGCATCAACATCGCCGGCAGCGCCGTGCGCGCCGTGCAGACCCAGCCGCTCGTCGTGTTTCCCGACACGATGGGCCAGGCCATCGTCGGCACGCACGCCGTCGTCGGCGAGCTGTACTCACACGTGCCCGGCGCGCTCTTCCTCCGCTGGGGGCTAAACACCACAAGATGGACGTACAACGTGTGGGTGTTCCCCGCGGCCGCGGTCGGCATCGGGCCAGACGCAGACGGCTCGAGCACGGCCTCGAGCATCGGCTTCGAGATCGTGCTCGGCGGCACGCGCTACCCCGTCGCCGATATCGACTTTGTGCTCAAGCTCGTGACCCCCGACGAGCTGGTGCGCGGCTTTGGCGCGACACGAGCCCAGGCCGACAGCGCGAGCCTGTGGGCTGTCGGCGGCGTGCAGGAGATGGATCCGTGGCCGAAAGCGCTGCCGATCGGGTTTGGCCTCGGGCTGGGCTTCCTGCGCAACGTGTACACCGCGTTCCAATTCAGCCCGGACGCCGTCGGGTTTGGCCATCTCACCCCGCACGCCGGTGCTCCGCGTGTCGTCGGCCCGGGGACACCGAGGAACGTCACTGGCGTGGCGCTGTCGCCATCTGCTCCGGTCACGCATTTGGCTCCAACAAAGGCCAGCGGGGTGAGAGTCGAGCGCACGGCAGATGTGATGGCCTGTGTTGTCGCCGCTGTCGCAAGCTTGGCCGTCATCTGATTTCTGTTTTGGGACTCGGCGAAAGCAGCGAGCAGATCACTCCTTTTGTCTTGTTGCCAAACTTCCTGACGAGGGCGGGACCTGTGGCGTGATCGCGGCTGTCTGTGCCCGACGTGGGATGTGGCGTGCCCCCCGAAAGGACTGTCTAGCATCCATTGTATCTTGTGAGCGTTGTTCGTGCTCGGCATCCGTGGCTGAAACTGACAATCGCCGAGGCTGTGGCGTGAGCGCGGCGTGGACTGAGCTCAACTCCCTCCTTTGACAAGACAGCCTCGGCGCCCGTCTCGGCGGCCTCCTCCCTCCTCCCGCCGTCAAACGCCTTCAATCGCAACATTCTCGTCCGTTGACCCACGCCGCCGCTCTCGCAATGATGGCTTGACTTGACCCCAGCCACCCGCAACCCCGCTCAGCCAGTAGATACCTCCATACCCTATAACGCTGCCTTGACCTGCAACCCGTCGTACACTGCGCGCTCAAATTTCTGGTGCAGCTCGTGGAAGGGCAGGTCGGGCCCATCCGTGTTGATCTGGACGCCGCAGTATCCCTGTATGTCAGCGACCCCCAAATCACCGCACTCACGATGATGCCAGACGTCGGGTCGATCCAGTAGTCCGTCTTGGCAGCGCCGCCCCACGTCCCGCTGCCGGCCTTGCGTCCCCATGCGCTGTCCGACGTGTTGAGCACCAGGCTAACACTGTGGTCGAGGCCGTTGTCCTCGAGCATAGCATCGTCGACAAAGCTCAAGAACGTGCAGAGCGTGCGGAGGTCGTTGCGCATCTGCTCCCCCTCGGGCGTGCTGGCCGGCGCCAGGCTGCTCTTGAATAGCTCGGCGTAGCTCGCCGGCGAGATGATACCCCGGTCGTCGCGCGAACGCAGCACGCCCTGCAGGAACCCGATGTAGTCCTTGGCCGTGCCGACGATGCCGGCGCCGCCGGCGAGCTGCGCGATCGGCTTGTCGCGCGAGGGCAGGTCGCGCAGGCCGCGCCAGGCAATCAGCTTGCCCTTGAGGCTCTTGGGGCGGACCGTCGGCGCCTGCCACTTCTCCCGCTGCTCTGGTGTCGCGTAGAAGCTGAGCTTGAGCCCCAGAGGGTCGAAGATATGCTGCTTGAAGTATTCGTCCAGCGTTAGGCCGGTCACGCGCTCGACGAGGATGCCGGCCCAGTCGAGCGCAAGGCCGTACGCCCAGTGCGTGCCCGGCTCGGCGATGAGTGGGATGGTGAACGCCTTGAGACCGGCGTCGGGCTTCTGGAAGTACGGGAGGTTGTTCACGTCGAGGTACCGCTGGAGCAGGGGCGAGAGGAACGGGTAGCCCACCCCGGCAGTGTGGGACAGGAGGCGGCGCACAGTGATGGGGTTGCGGCGCGGCACAAGCACAGGCTGTGGCGAGTCGTCCTCGGTGAATTTCAGCAGAATGGGCTGGGACGCGAGGTCTGGCAGGTGCTTGTCGACCACGGCAGGATCGTCGAGGGTGAGCACGCCGCGGTCGACGAGCTGGAGGACCGCGACCGACGTGATGAGCTTGGTGCACGAGAAGAGCTGAAGCACTGGCGTCAGCCACGCCACGGGCAGCACACGTACCCGTCTCATCGTTGATCTGCCCAAGCTCAGGCTTGCCGTACACCCGCTCGCCCTTGGCGCCGAAATACAGGATCTCGTCGGCGGTCGCGACGATGGCGGTCGGCGCGTTGACCTCGCGGCTCGCGGCCGCGCTCTCGAGGAGCGTATCCAGCGCGCGCTTCGACGCGGGGGTGAGGGATGCGCGGGGCATGGTGGCGGAGGCGGAGGCGGAGCTGTGCAGTGTGCGAGCGAGCGAGCGCAGGCGCATGAAGTAGTGGTTGATGTATCGCAGCAAAGGGTTATTTACGCTGCTCGTCCCTGTCATCAGTGGAACAACGCCGGCTATCAGGTTCGGACATGGCCGGATTGCTGTTGCCGGCTTTCGGGGAGTGCTCGCGACGCGTCAGTGGCGGTTGGGGTTAGTGGCGACGACGAGCATGCCGCGGTATGGCTTGGATGCACCAGAGCACATGCAGGCGGAAGGTGAGTCGCGCAGTCTGGGATGAATGGTGTGGCATGTGATGACAGGTTGATCTTCATATGTTAATAATGCCTGCTGCAGAGAGATGGATGAGTCGTTGAATGACAAGAGATGTGTGCGTCTCGACGTGCCGGGGCGCTTCGTGTCATGTCCGGCCACCGCACCCGCCCTCGCTCACCTCCCAGCTCTTCTGCAGCGCAACCTCACTCCGCAGCACAATCGAAATGTCAAACCTCAGGCCCCTGCCTCCAACACGTGCTTGGTGGGTCTGCTGGAGGCTGCTGGCGGCTGGCCTGTGGCCGCTCCCAGATGCCCCTCCCGTCCGTATAATCAGCAGCAATGGCGGGCGCACGGGCATGAGGTCTGCCTAGCCGCGGCCTGTATGCATGCACACAGTGGGTAGTGGGCGCACGAGCGGCCGCCCATCCTGTCCCGACTTGCGACCCGCTCCCGCCACCCGCGCGCACGCCGCCACTCGCCACTCGCCACTCGCCACCGCCGTGCGCGTCTCCGTCGCCGCCGTGGTCCAAGCGCAGCGCGTTATTGACACCTTGTTCCGCCGACTTTTTCTTCTCAACTTCCCACTCCTTCCTCTGGCCTTCTGCATCTTCCACGTCCTACCATCTCGACGCCGACACCACACCACACAGACGCGCAATGGCCGACTACCTGGGTGGTGGCGATCAGCCCGGCGTGTGCACCCATCCCTCCCAAGCCCAAGCACCAAGCGACGACCAGCTCGCCTTCCCCGAGCTGCAGACGACCCGAGCTCCGGCCGGACACGACACCCCGGACACCGTACTTGACCTCCCGGGCCGCCGCCCAGCCCACTGGCACCCCACCCTCGGCGCGCAGCACCACGCCGCCGCGTCGACCTCGCCACCCGCGTCCCCTACCCCCCTACCGCGCTGTACGCGCGCAACGCGGCCGCGCCGACCCCCACACCTGCCCCCGACTCGCCGACGCGGCGCCTGCGCGCCATACACATCAAGTTACCGAGCACGACGTGGTGGCTCGACGGCACGTCGCGCCCGTCGAGCCCGCTCGCGGCGCTGCACCCCGAGCTTGACCCCGCGGCGCGGCGCCCGTGCCTCAGCCCCGCTAGCCCGGCCTCGTATCCCTCCTCCGCGAGCTTCCCTACACCCACCTCGTTCCCCGGCTCCGGCTCGCTGCCCTCTTCACCGTCGTTCGCGTCCTCCGCTGCGCCGTCGAGCCCGTCCACACCCCCCATTGACCCGACCAAGCTCAACAACGTCCCGGTGCACACCCCGCCGCGCGACTCGCCTCCTGGCGCCGCACGCAGGCCGAGCTTTCCGCGCACGCCGTCTGGCTCGATCAGCGACGACGGCCTCGCGGCGCTCAACCTCGCCCTCGCGCGCACCACGTCCCCCACTGTCGCAGAGACGGGCCTCAAGCTCGCGCCAGTTGACGGGCCGAGCAGCGGCCAGCTCGAGCGCAAGGAGAAGAAGAAGGACGTGATCCGCCTCGACTCGTTCGGCGGCGAGGGCCTGGAGCGCAAGCCGTCCGGCCGTGCGTCCTTCTCCTCTTCCTCATGAGCGTATACCCGGTCGCTGTACACACGCGCGATTGCAAATGTAAAATGTACTACTACCACCCCCCTCTGCAACACCCCTGATGTATCTGTGTTGTCATTTGTACATGATCAGAATTGTGGTGGACGATGCGTCGGATATCTACACTCTCAAATCTCCCGCTTCCCCTCCTCCCACACATGCTTGATGCGCGGAAACCTCAGGCTCTTCTGCTCCTTGTCCCGCCCGGCACCCGACGACTCGGTGAAGAACTCGACCGTGACCTGTTTCCCGATCTGGCATCAGTCCCGCGCCCAACAGCACACGCACAATGTCCTCGGGATGCCGACCATACCGCAGGCGCTGCTCGGTGCTGAACCCTGTCCCCACGCTGACCCGCACGCCGTCGTGCGTGATCCACACGCTCGCGCACGCGTCGTGCTCGCCGTACAGCCCGTTCACGGACAGACGCTGGCGCGAGACGTCGACCGACTCGATGGTGTACTCTGCGTCCTGCCACCGCTTGCACTTGTAGATGTCGGCGCTGGAGTCGGGTCAGCGAAGTCGATGGGGGGAAAGGCGGGGGGGGGGAAGGCACGCACCTCCGCTTGCCCTTGTACCCTTTGTCCGCACGCAGGATGATCCCCTCCCACCCGTGCTTTGCCGCGTTCTCAGTCAAGCGCTCGACCTCGGCCGCGCTCGTCACCTCCGTCTGGGAAAGCGCACGCACGTACGGCCGTATTCTCTGCTCCTCGAGCAGGCGGGCCAAGCCCACCGCGAGTGCCTGGGCGTCTGCCGCGCGCTCGCTGAACACCCGTGTTCCCCGCTCAGATACCACCTCGCTCCAGGTGAGCACGTCGAAGAGGAAGAAGTGGGGATCGGGCATTTGGTCACGCAGCCGCCGCATCCACGATACTGTCTCGTTGAAGTCCTCAACGCCGACATCACCCATCGCAGGCGTCGCCCAGTCGTCACCGCTGCTTGCTATCTCGTCTGGAGGATCCTCGCGGAAGAGACACACCTCGCCGTCGAGCACGATCCGCTTGAGCGCACCCCCGGCGTCAGAGCGCAGCGGCGTATCCCGGTCAACCAGTCCGCGAAAGCCCGGCACGTCAGGAAGATACCCCAGCTGCCTCTGAAGTCTCGAGAGCGACCTGAACTCGTTCCCGGCGCGCGAGACGAAGCGCACGTCGACAATACTCGTCGACGCGGGCGACACCTGCACGTCGATGACTGCAAGACACCGCACGCCGTCCAGTTTGCGGGAAGCGAACCATCGGGCAGGTTTCACCCGCGGCCCGGGGGAGAAAACTTCCTTAAAAGGCGGATGGATCGGCTTGCCGAGCGCGCACGAGAAGCGGGGGATCGCCGTGTCGTTCTGCGGCTGCGGGGCGCTGGCGGCGACCCCCTCCTTCTCCACCGCCTCCTTCGCCACCTCCTTCCACGGCACCTTGGCAAGAAGCGGGCCCGCAAACCCCGCCTTGAGGTTACGGTCCAGCAGGCGCGCAAACTCGTCCCACAGCGCCGGGTCGATCAGGTGTCCCCCGTTGACGATGCCGTGCGCCGCCAAAAAGCGCGCAACGACGCCCCGTGCGCTCGGGTCGCCGGGCTCACGCGCCGCCAGGACACGGAACAGGCCCGTCAAAGTGGCAGGCGCCTCACCGTCGAACTTGGCGTCGAGCGCGTCTCGCATCTGCCCCGCCTTGACCCCGAACCGTGTGGACGGGGCGTACACGCTGCGGGTGTCAGCGAGGTAAAGGAAGCGGCGTACATCTCCAGAAGTTCGCGCAGGTCCGGGTAGTCGGCTATCACCGAGGCCTTGGCGCTCCGGCTGTTCTCGGCGCCTGCGCGCCGCCGCAGCTCGCTGACGCGCAAGAGCTCGTCCTTGACGGTGCTTGGTGGAGGTTTGGATTTGGGCGTCTTGAGGGCCTTGGACGACTTATACGCCTTCCGAGACATGTGCCGCCGGGTTGTGCGTGATACAGTGAGCCCTACCACCGACGATATTGCCTTTGCGCGGGAGGCGATGGCGAACGCAGCCATCGTGAGATGAGCAAAGTTACAAGAACCCGGTTGACTGGACGCGAGTTGTGTTTTGTTCGGGTGGAGGCGAGTGCGGGGTCCCCAGAGATCAGTGCATTACGACGAGTTTGTAATGCCTGGTTGGCTGACACAAGAAATTTGTTGCGGCGCGCTTCGACCGCGCCGCCGACACCGACGACGACGATGCCGGCGGCAGAAGCATCATGCGGCGCCTCACACACTCATCCTGCCCCCCCCCCCCCCCAGCCCACTCTAAGCATGCATATGCATAATCATACACTCTAAGTGCGGCGCGCGGCGGCCGGCGCCTGCGGCCCAACCCTCTAGAGGTCCTCGACCTTGGGGTTGTTGACGCGGAGCGCGTCGTGCTCGTCAATGTCGTCCTCGCACTCCCATGGGTAAGCGAGCCAGACGTCGGGCGTGTCGACGGCCGAGAAGTACTGCACGCCCTCGGGGACCTCGCCGGCCTTGGGCTTGAGCCTGGGGTGGGTGTGAGTTTGGCTGACAGGTGGGATGAACACGGCCGACTCACTTGTTGTGGACGACGAAGATGGCAAGCTTGGTCGCCTCGCGGAGGCGCTCGCGCTCGGCCTCGTCGGTAACGAGGGCCAGCTGCTTGTTGATGTCCTTCTGGAGCTCGCGGATGGTGTAGCTGGGTGTCAGGTGGAGCCAGACTTGGTCACCTACACAAGGGTGGTGCGCGTGTCGTCGACCTCGTCGACAACGAGGATGCGGCGGCCGAGGAGACCGCCGTGCTTGAGCTTGGAGCCGAGCTGGGCGTTAGAGGGGTCATGGGGAGCACACTCACAGTGCTGAAGTCGATCCATTGAACACGGACGACCTCGTTGCCGATCTGCTCCTCGATCTGAAAGCGTCAGCGTCAGCAGCAGTCTACGCATCCCCCGGGCAACACTTACACCGCCGAGCGACTCGTACAGCGTCAGGCCGACGGCCTGGATGGGGATGTTGCGCTTCTTGCCGTCCTCGGTCGTCTTGCAGAACGTGCGGAGGATACGCGCTGGGATGAAGCCGCCGCCGCCGATGGCGATGAAGAGGTCAGGCGCTGGGCGGTGAGCTCACGACCGAACAAAAAGCAGCTCCACGCACCAAAGTCCTTGATGATCTTGGGGGCAGAGGCCTGGATAGCCTTGTGGACGTCGTTGTACGACAGGCGGACCCTGGGGCGTGAGATGGGCGCTGGAGGTGGCCGGCGTCGACCGCGTGCAGCGGCGCGCACTGCATTCGGCCCACGCCCCGACCACACTTACATAGGAGGAGCCATGATGCTGATTTGATGCGAGTGATGCGGTGGAGATGGAGGTGAGATGTAAAAAGCCAAAGGCAGGCAGGTCCTTATCTCGCGCGTGCTGCAAAATTCCATTTCCGAGATGATCGGTGGTGCGCGCGGCCACTCAAAGTCACTTGCTGACGTTTGCCGGTCTAGACCGGGGCAAGTGAGACTGACCAGACTGCCTTTGCAGGCGACTCCCGGCACACAATCATCTACTGCAACGCTCAGCAGCGACACGCACAACAACGCCAAGCCAACATAGAGTCAAGAAAATGCATGCCCATGCAATGTGGTGGCGCCTCAGGCCCTATGCTTATCTCCCGCCTTCCTTTCTGTCCTACTACTCCTTGTCGCCGCCCTCGTTCTTGAACTCGAGCGGCGTGTCCAGGCCCACTCTCCTCGCAGACGCGTGCACGCGCTCGTCCTGGCTCATGCCGTGCGTGGGGTTGTAGCGCTTGACGAGTTCCTGCGGGGGTCAGTTGTTTGCGTCTCGATGGTTGTCGGGATCGGGGCGGAGCTAGCCGCCCGTGGCCAAGCTCGCCGGCCTCGTCCCGCAAACCAAAGCCCGCTCACGTCGTATATCCTCGACGAGCGGAGGAAGTCGCGCGCCTCGACCAGCGTCTTGTCGAGCGCCTCCTTGCTCTGCGCGCTGTCGACGAGCTGCCGGACGTGGATGGCCACGGTGGGGTTGCGCTTCGCGCGCGGCTGGTTGGACTGGCGGGTCAGTGCTGTACGAGCAGCAAGAAACCCACACTAAGGCGCAGCTCGCGCAGGAGGGAGCGGTAGATCTGCTTTGTTTGGGACATTGTGGTGTGGACGGTGTACAACGTCGTCGGAGAGCGAGATTGCAGGAACAAGGTCGCGACGGTCGCAGCTGACATTTTGATCCCGCAGGGCAGATGAGTGTCTGGGATGAAGTGACGTCGGCGTCGGCGTAGAGGCTGCGAGCCCCGCATCGACGCTAACTCGCTCGTCCCACCTCCATCGTCCGCATCCACAACACCATGGTCCCCTGGAACGCAGCGCGGACAAAGGTGGGTGGTGTATTTCTGGCGCAGCACCCGCTCACACCCCCAGGTCCAGATCAAGCTCTCGATCCAGCGCCTGCGCACCCTCCAGGAGAAGAAGCATGCGCTCGCGAAGAAGTCGCGGCGCGACATCGCGGATTTAGTGCAGAAGGGGCGCATCGAGACAGCCAAGCTACGCGTCGAGGGGCTGATCCAGGACGACATCTATGTCGAGCTGCTCGAGCTGCTCGAGGTGAGTTCGGGAGCTGTGGACTCGCTAACCCGCCAGTTGTACGCCGAGACGCTGCAGGCACGCTTCGGCCTCCTCGATGCGAGCGTGTGCGTGTGCCGTGTGAGACGCGAGGCTGGACTGACGCCTATGCAGCGGAGAAACCCCCGAGCCGTCCATCTCGGACGCGGTGTGCGCCATCGTCTACGCCGCCCCGCGCACCGAGCTCAAGGAGCTCCACATGCTGCGCGAGATCCTGATGCACAAGGTGGGTTTGCTGCTTCTGGTCGCCGCGCTGACCCGCCAGTTTGGCCGCAACTTCTCCCTCTCGCTCCTGCAGAGCGAAAACAACCCCAACCCGCCCGGCGTGCCGCCCCGCATTGTGTCCAAGCTCAAGGTGTTCACGCCCGGCGCCGAGCTCGTCGACGCCTACCTGTCTGAGATTGCCAACAGCTACGGCGTGTCGTACCTACCTCTTCTGCCCAACGATTCGGCCGAGGCAACGGCTGCCGACGCTGAAGACGGGGAAGACAACGACGAGAACAGTGACGACGAGGGTGGAGCGAAGGAGCCCGCCGAGCCCAAGCCCAAGGAGGCGCCCGCTGCTATTGCTGTGCCTGCGCCTGCCGCGCCAGCCCCGGCACGCGAGCCCTCCCCTGTCAAGTCGGCCGACGCTGAGAAGAAGGACCCGGTACCCCTCGGCCAGATCCGCGTCGTCAAGAAGCCGACCGAAGACGACGAGCTCGCGGCACGGTTTGAACGTCTCAAGAACCTGCGTTAAGGACTAATGTTGTATCTAATGCATCGCACATGGGTGTCATCGCAATAGGGTGTACAGTGTGGGGAATCAAATGCGGGTATACAGCTACTTGTCCTCGACGTCGCCGATAACGTCCTTGCCGTCCGCCCACACGACGTAGTGCTTGCCCTTGGTCACGTGGACCGCCTTGAGCCAGTACTCCTTGCTGACGATGCCGTCCGCGTCTCCAGGGGTGAGGACGACGCCGTTGGCAGCTGTGAAAACTGGGATCGGCGGCTGCGCGGCCAGCATGGCGGGGAGGTCGAGGTAGATGAGGAGGGTGGAGCCGTTGCGTGGCACTGTAGTGGGTTAGTGTGGATGGAGGCGAGTACTCACGGATCCGGTGGTCCTTGAGCGCGGGGGCAAGGTGGACATGTTGCCTGTTCATCTTGGACAGGCCCTGCTGTTCTGGGAGGGTTAGCTGCATGATCTGATGCACTAGCTGTACCCACTCAAGGTCTCGAACAGCTCCCACCGCGTGCCGTGCACCATGAGTCCGACGCGTTCGCGGGTCGCGGCGTCGTCAACGACAACAGGCTCGAGGTGTCCTGTTCCCTCCAGCGCGATCGAGTGGCCCTGCGTCGCGCGGATCCACCACTCGCCGCGGGGCTCGGACGGCTCGCCCTCCGCTGGCGGGGGGAGGGGGACGAACGGCAGCTCAACCCACTGCGGTTCTGGGGCGGGCTCGGCAACGCTCGCCTTGGAGAGCTGCTCGGCAACCGCATCCACCGGCGGCGCCCCCGGCGCGCCGGGCACCGCCTTCTTCTTCTTGGGCACGGGCTTCTTCTTCGGCTTGGGCGGGGACGGGTCGTACCCGAACGAGAGCTCGAAGCGCTTCTTCGCGTTCTCCTCCACGAGCCGGAAAACGGTAGCCTCGTCGATCTCCTTCATCCGTGGCCGGGCGAGCTGGCGTCAGGAGAGCACCGCCGCGCCACTCGACTTACCACCGCCTTGAGCTTGACCAGGCCGTCGGAGCGGATGTACAGCCCTTCCTTCTCGGCGCCGTGGCGGAGGATGTAGGACAGCGCCTTGGAGGCCTTAACGTCTGGGCTGTCGGTCGGGCGGGGCGCCATGGTGTCGGGGGTTGGGGGTATGGGTGTTGTAGAGATGTTGCGGGTCGTTGGACTCGACTGTATGCACGCTGCACGACTCGCGATCCGACTTTTGGATCATCACTCATCGGATCCGCAGATAGCCACGTGACCGCCGGCCACCAGACCACGTGGCAAGATTATCTAGCCCACCCTCATAAACTCTCCTTACGCTTTCACCGCTGTCCAACAATGAATGAGTGGAAAGGAGACGATCCGTCAAGCGACCATCTGGCAACTCACTCTCGACCTCGTTCCATCACACGCAGCTCACGCAGCACACGATGGACATGGACGACGACGACTCCTTCCTGTACGGCGACCAGCCGTCCCCGGCCAAGGCGGCCGCTGAGCGTGGGTCGATTGTGTGGCGGGCGAATCTGACCAGCAGCAGCAGCAGCAGCAGCAGCAGCAGCAGCAGCAGCAGCAGCAGCAGCAGCAGCAGCAGCAGCAGCAGCAGCAGCGCCTGCGCCGCCAGCCGCAAACGGCAGCATCAGTGACTCGATGGCTGCGTGAGTCGACATAGCTGGCATGCATGCTGACTGGGACAGATCGTTAGCTGCCTATGGCATCGCCCCGACTGATGCCGTCGCCGAGGAAAGGGTGGTTGACGAGGTGCCCGAGGACGGCGGTGTCGAGGAGGAGGGCGACGATGATGAGGACGACGACAGCGACTCGGACGACGACGACATCAAGCTTGTCTTCACCTCTGGCCCTCAGCGCACGCTTGATCTGAGGTCAGTGGGACGGTCGTGGGAGTGGACAGCCACCTGACGACCAACAGGAAGCCCCAGCAGCCCCAGTCAAACGTCATTGGTATCGGCAAGTGGGCACACACGTCGACTGGTGCTACTGCCGCTGCTGTCTCACCCGTCAAGCCAGTGGCCGCAAGGTGTAAGCTGACTTATTGCTGTTAGATGCACAGCTGACAACTGCAGCCTCTACCGCCGCCTCTACCGTGCCAGACGCGCTGACCGACTACACACCCCCTGCGCGCCCCGGACAGTCAACCAGCACCCCTACGCCGGCTGCGTCCAACGACGCTGCCCCGTCCCAGGTCATCGTCGCTGGTAACGGCCCGCCCCCCACTACCTATCTCCCCCACTCCAATCTCCCTGTGCAGACCGCCCCGTCGTCGTCGGCGCCGATCGACCCCACCAACCCCACCGGAATCATCCCATCGACCGGCACGTCAGTCTACGATGTCGACACTGCGCAGTTCGAGGGCTCTGGACAGATGTGGCGCCGCCCGGGTAGCGACATCTCGGATTGGTTCAACTACGGCTTTGACGAGGTGACATACCCCAAGTTCTTGAAGTTTAGGCAGGAGATGGAGCAGGGCGCGAGGGCTTTGGTGAGTGGCGACGAGGCGACGAGGCTCAGCTCTCGACGAGGTGCGGCTCGCTGACACCCCAGGCATCACTCGGTCCCATGGGACAGATCACGCCCGAAATGGCCCAAATGCTGCAGGTGCAGATGGCGCCCAACCCCCAGCAGCTGCAGCAGATGCAGCAAATGCAGATGATGGCCATGCAGGGTATGGACCCGACGGCCATGTTCGCCATGCAGAACGCGCAGAACATGCAGGGCGGCATGGGTATGGGCATGATGGGGAACGCCATGCAGCAGCAGCAACAGCAGCAACAACAGCAACAGCAGCAGCAGCAGCAGCAGGGCATGCAGCAAGGCTTGCAGAGGCAAGGTATGTGGGGCTGAGAGCAGTGGAGCGTGTGCTAGGTCTAACGCCCGTGACAGGTCAGCAGGTGCCCGCTCCACAGATCAAGCAGGAGGAGGGAGGAGCGGATGGTGCTGGAGAGGTGAGTTTCGGCGTTCACCAGTACAATCGCTGACATTGTGCAGCCCCAAGGAGACGGTCAGCAGCAGGGTCAGGTTCCTCCCGCAGTGGCCGGACGCGGCGGGCATGTGGCGGCACGCGGTCGTGGCGGCGTGCCATTGCGCGGCCGTGGAGGAGGTGAGCTACATCACCCCCGACCTTAGCTCACACTGCAGTTCCTGTTGGTCCCCGCGCGGCAGTCCTCGCTGGCAACATCCCCAAGGGCCCCAAGGCCGGCCGCTTCAAGGACAAGGACCGTGTCGCAGAGTCAGCGGCAGCTGGTACATCTTTGGACTATGGCGACGACATGTACGGCGGTGGCTCTGGCCCTGGATCGCACCACGAGCGCAGCAGGTCAGCGTCGCCAGCACGCAGCGAGTACCGGGAGCGCGAGCGACGGGATCGGTACGAGGAGCGCGATCACCGTGACGACCGATACGAGGAGCGCGACCGATACGGCGACCGCGAGCGCGACCGCAGCGAGCGCAGCTCGTCACGACGGGACCACGACGACCGGCATGAGGAGGGCAGCGAGGGGGAGTATGACGAGCGCGGCGGCGGCGGCGGCGATCGGTACGGCGAGCGCGAGCGTGATCGCGAGCGTGACGACCGGTACGGAGGCGAGCGCGACGACCGTTATGGCGAGCGCGATGACCGCTACGGCGAACGCGATGACCGGTACGGCGAGCGCGACGACCGGTACGGCGAGCGTGACGACCGCTATGGGGAGCGCGATGACCGCTACGGCGCTAGCTCTGACCGGAGGTCGTCGCGGCGCGACAAGCGCAAGCGCGACGACGAGGGGACGAGCACACCTGCGAGCGGTGCGAGCGGCAAGGCTGGGCTCGGGCCGGACGGGTGGGAGTCTGGCGAGGAAGAAGAGCAGCAGCAGCAGCGGCGGTCTACGCGGCGGAGGCGGTAGGTTAGTGCCGTGGCATAAGTAGATTGCAGCAGCATGCATGTTTCAAGCGAGCCTGGCGCGACGTGTGTATCCACTAATCATGTATTCATTCTTAATAGCTAACTACAACCGGGCCTTTGCGGCCTTCTTGGAGAGGTAGCCGAGCGCGAGCTGCTTGGCCTCCTCTGCGATGCCCAGGCTGGCCTGGTACCCGGCGGGGCCGATACCGTAGCAGTGGAGCACGGCGACGCTGCGGGGTGCGCTGGCCCTTCCTTGTTTCGGCACGAGGGTCTGGCGCTGAGGGGCGATCTCGCGCTCCTCAATCTCGAGGCGGAGGCCGCCCTCGCGCGCGGGGCGCAGCCCGACATTGTGGCTGACGATCTCGATGTCCTCCCAGCTCTTGCCGTTGACGCCGGCGAGCTCGGGGCAGATAGCGTACGCCTTCTGCAGGATGCGCTGCGCCGTCTCGCGCTCCGGCAGCAGGCTGTAGTTGTGGGGCAGGAACGTGCCGCCGACGATGACGCACCCGTCCGTCCCCGGGCGCGGGATGATGTAGCACGACTCGCCGGCGGGCAGGTCGCGGTCGCGCACGCCGAAACACGTGTTCACGCCCGGCGCGCGGACGAGCACCGTCTGCCCACGGATCGGGAAGACGGCGGGGTCTTCGACGCCGAGGAGCGTGCGCGCGCCCAGCCCGGTAGCGTTGACGACAAAGTCGACGCTGCCGACGGCGGCGAACGCCTCGTCCAGCGACCCGAGACGCGCGCGGATGAAGGGCACGCCCCGCGATTTGAGGCGCGCGACGAGGTGCGCGTTCAGGCGGGCGGGGTTGAGGCAGAACGAGGTGAAGGACACGCCTTGGGTGTAGGGCTTTGGCACGGCGGCCGAGTCGAGCGGGCCGAACTGCGGGCGAGTTAGTACGAGCACGAGCGCAGCGAGTGCGAGGCAGCTGATGGTGGCAGGGCAAGAAGCCACGCCGCCACGCCGCCACGCCCCACCCCCCCACTCACGTCCTCCACGACATCCTTGTACCACGGACTACCGTATCCCACGTCCGTGTTCCAGATATACTTGAACGGGTAGCGGCGCACAATCTCGGGGTGCGCGACCGACAGCTCGGAGAACCGGCGGAAGGTGAGCGCGTCGCGCTTCTGCTCGGCGGCGTTGGCGGCAAAGGATGACCAGTTTGCGCCCTGTGAAGTGCGCAGTGAGCAGTGAGCAGTGAGCAGGACGGGCGGGCGGGACAAGGCCGAGGTATCGGGACCGGAGACAACATCAAGAGGGCAACAATACCGACGTGCCAGGGCGATAAGACAAACGTCAGCTTGCGTCGTGTCGGAATGCGCCGCCAGCCCCACCGCACTCACCGCCCACGGCGACGCAAACTGCGCCGAATGCGCGTCCTCAGGCAGATCGCGCGCGACGATGGCGACGCGCAGCCCGGCCTCGGTGAGCGCGTCGGCCGTGGCGACGCCCAGGACTGGCCAGTGTCAGCGCGGCTGGGTACCTCGGCCAGCTCAGCTCAACTCACTTCCCGCGCCGAGGACGACGACGTCGAACGGCGACTTGTTGTGCTGCTGCGGCATTGTGATGCGAGAGAGAGAGAGACAGAGAGAACGGGGGAACGAGTCGCTGCGACGACGGCGGTGAAGTACCCGTGCCATTGTGCCGATCGACCCACTCTTCAGTGGGCCGCCGCGGCGAGATCCGATACGAGTCGTGCCGACACTGGTATTGGGGCATCCGGCATGCCGACGTGCGCTTCAACGTTCAGGCCGCGCCCGCGCCGCTGCTGTACTCGTTCCGCGACGCTGCGCCCTCGGCCTTGCCCGCTACGGCTACAGATACTCGACTGCATAACGGTGACGCTACAAACGAGTGAGGTGAATGAGTGTGGTCTATATGGCGACTGCTCGCCAAGATTATGTGTGCAACAAGGACGAGGCCGGTGCGCCGTGGGCTCGCACCGCTCCTAACGTGTGTGGAGCAAGCTACCTAGCATTGTTCAGAGGGCAGACTCGATGCGGCGGAACTAAGGACGGCCAAAGTTGGGGCCGTGGCTCGGGTTGGTCACATGCAACGGGTCCGGCCTCTCGAGCGGCGTGTCAATGCTGCCCTCGCCACCAGAGTACGCTCCGTGGCCGTACGGGTCGTCCTCGTAACGGCCGTACAGAGGCTGGCCCGTAGGCGGCGAGTTGTCATTGTACTGCGTGTCGAGAGGGTCGTAGTGGTGTCCGCCAGAGTCGTGGTCGTAGTAGTAACCCTGGTGGTCGTCGGCACTGCCATAGTGCTGCTGGTGGTGGCCCATGTGCTCGCCAGCCTGGTAGCCGC
Source organism: Vanrija sp. TS_01 (assembly GCA_026725045.1). Taxonomy (NCBI): domain Eukaryota; kingdom Fungi; phylum Basidiomycota; class Tremellomycetes; order Trichosporonales; family Trichosporonaceae; genus Vanrija; species Vanrija sp. TS_01. The sequence goes on along the minus strand of JAPKIE010000022.1, from coordinate 163,261 downwards.
CGTAAGCAGCAGCACCGGTAGCCGCGCCCTCGAGCGAGAAGGGGTCGTAGCCGCCGGCGTTGCCGTACGTCGCAGCGTACTGGTTGTACTGGGTCATGGGCTGCGACATGGTCGACGGGTACGACTCGGACGTCGGGTGGCTCGAGTGCACGTCGTCCATCTCATCCAGAGGCGAGCGCGACGCGGCCGCCGACGCAGCGGCAGCGGCAGCAGTAACCTCACGGTCAATACGCTGGCGTCTGCGGCGGCGGTAGAAGAGCAGGCCGAGGGCTCCGAGAATCGCCACAACGGCGAGACCGACGACAACAAACACACCGGCGACAGCACCGTGGTTGTTGAAGAAGGACGACGACGATCCGCCAGACGAACCCTGGTCGAGCGAGCCCGATGGGTTGTGGATCACCTGGGTAACAGTGTAGACGATACCATTCGAAGTGGTCGGAATGGCCGTAGTGAATGAGGACGGGGCAGTCGTCACCAGGCTTCCGCGCGAGTCGGTCGTGGTCAGCTTGATCAGCGTCGACGCCGTCGAGTCGGGTAGTGTTGTCGGCGTCGTAACGAGACCCGGGGTAACAAACGTCGTGGAAGTGGTAGGCCCGACTGGCGCGCCAGTGGGGGGTGGTGCTTGTCCAGTCGTGGTCGGGGGAGTCACAATAGTGGTCGATGTGACGACGCCACCGTCACTGTGGCGTCAGCCATGATGGCCAAGAGTCTGGGTCAAGATTGCGTGCACAGAGTGTGCCCATGCTGCCACAGGAGCACGACGCTAGGGATTGGCGGAGCTCGCTCCCTGGGGCGACACACTCCCTTTATCTCCCGCCGAACCGAAATGCTACCGTACTCACACTGGCGGGGTAGTAGTAGGTTGTACCACACCCGGTGTAGTGGTCGGCTGCACCACAACAGTAGTAGTGGGCTGGACCGGTGGTGGTGTGGTTGTCGGCTGCGTGGGAGGGGTGGTAGGCGGCTGCACCGGTGGGGTGGTCGTAGTCGTCGGGTCCGGGGGCTGCTGTGTGGTCGTTGTGGGGCTCGGCGGCTGTTGTGTCGTGGTCGTCGTGCTCGGCGGCTGTTGTGTCGTAGTGGTCGTCGTGCTCGGCGGCGATTCAGTCGTAGTCGTAGGAGAGGGCGGTGCCTCTGATGTCGTTGTCGTTGTCGTTGTCGTTGATTGCGTTGGTTCGGGCGTGGGCGATGGAGGCGAGACAGTAGTAGTGGTCGTAGACGGAGAAGGTTCTGGTCAGGCGAACGTTCGCATCAGAATAAAGGGGTGTTTCTCGCCAGTGGAGGCGGCTACAACAACTACAGCGTGGTGGGGGAGCTGTACTCACCGGAGGGAGATGGGGGGGCTTCGCTCTCCGAGCCGTTCTGACGAGCCTGAATGTGGGGTCGCTCGAAGATCATCCTTGAGTCGTGAGGCGACGGGACTGGGGCTGGGGCTCGTCGTCCACGAGGGCCGCGAGCACGCCCTTGGGGCGAGTTGGACATGGCGAGGGAGGGGGAGGGGTGTGTAGTTGAGTGATAGGAGGCCGGGGCGGTTGGGGCTGTGCCGTGACGGTGGGTATGTGATGTGTGCTGTGTTTGAGGTGGGGGGGGGGTCGTGAGTCGATATGCTTTTGGGTCGTCGACGGGGCGGGTGGATGCTGCGTTGTGGGGTGCAACGAGCGATAGAGGAGACAAGAGAGAAGTGGAGAGCAGAGGAGGGAAGCAGCAAGCTAACGAGGGAGGTGTGTGTGTGAGTGTGGGTAGGAGAGTAGGTAGTGTAGGTAGTGCACAGGATGGTGGTGGTGGTGGTGCAGTGGGGAGCGGCGGACGGAACGCTGGCTGGCTGGGCCGAGGGAAGCAGCCCGGCAGGTTGGATGACCACTTGGCGCGCAGCGCTACGCTGGACGCACCAAAGCCAAAGGGGCGCGCACAGCAACAGGCGCACGGGCGGGAGGGACAGCAGCCAGCAGCCCGTTGCCGCCGCCGCCGCCGAGGTCATCGTCATATTGCGCCCTTAAGCCTTAACCTCAGGGACGGGCATGGATTCGCCCACGGCCCTGACACTTTGCCGTCCGTAGCATTGTACCGGGAGCCAATGCAGCGGTCTGTGCGCTCAGGGTCCAGCTGGCTAAAACCTGCTCATGCATTAAACTCTCTGGCTGTCGCACCTGCATGCCTGTTTGCACCCCCGAAAAGAGACAGCAGCAGCCTCCCGCCAGCGGCGGACGATCAAACGAAACACGGACAGGTGTCACAGATACACACACACCAAGTCAGTCCATAGAGCACGCAGATGCGGGAGGGGCTGGCGCCGGCGCGCGGCGCAGCCAGCACGCCATGTGGCAGGCAGGCCGCAGCCTAGCCGTGCAGCAGCAGGCCTCCGGCTCCCAGCTCGGCATATACACCGACTGGGCCTAAGCATGCCAGCATGTGTACAGCATGCGCAAGGTCCATGGCCGCTCATTTTCGCACTCTTGTTGCACTCCAAGGCAAGGTTTCAATAGTCGCACTCTCTCCGTTGTCGCCGTCTGTCCGTGCTTGGCCCTGAACATTACGGGAGCAAGGTACAGCTCGGCGGAAAAAAAAAAAATGACGGCGGTGGCGATGGACGTCCTGGGTGTGTGATTGCGGTTGAGTCACGTGACTCGGGGTCTGCTGGACGGGGCATACTCCTAAGCGCACGGCGATCAATGATGGGCGGCCACTGTATCGCTTGCGCAAGACGGTTTCCCAGCTCAAGCAGGTGGGAAGGCGAGTTATTCCTAGCCGTATGGGCGGGGTGGAATAAAGACATTGTTTCTTCGCAAGCTTTGAGGCACCAGCGAGATGAGTCTAGCCGGCCAGCAGTGTCCTCCGCCACTCTCACCATCACGTGCGTCGCCGAAGCGTGCAACGGCAGACGCCGCACGGAATGGCGCAGCACGAAACACTGTGCGACATTGCCAGACATGGACATGGCATGCCACCACGCCCGATCTCGCAATCGCGCGCCGACGCACCCCGTGACCGCTGCCTCGGCCGGCCTTAATCCCCCCTGCCGCCTGCGCTCCACCACATCCCAAGATATCCCAAGATACACACTGCTCGTCGTTCGTTGCCATGGTCGCGGTGATTGTGGCGGGGCATGGATAGCTGTCACTTATCAAAGTCGGGTGGCCCGAGGACTCTGCTGGTTGCGATAACAAGACCTCCGAGGGCTGGCATCGCGACGGTGCAAGACTGACACCGCTGCCAATCGGCCGCCGCATCGCACTCATACAATTCATACTCGGTACTGTAGTCCCAGAATCGAGCCGGGTCGCGCCTACGCCTCTCACACGTCGCCTCTGGGGCCTCCGCACTGCCTGCAGTATCTTACAGCGCGCATCCTATACAGCATCGCAACGTCGTTTTGTAGTAGTTTGTCGTCGTCGTGGGGTTGGGTAGGGTATCATCGCATCCGTCGGGGTCACAGACTGCCTTGCACCGCAGACTGCCTAGCACCGCAGCTGCCTTGCGCCGCAGCTGCCTTGCGCCGCAGCTGCCTTGCACTGCCGCCGCCGCCGCCTACAAGCGATAGTTGTCAAAGCTCGCCGGGGCGCCGGCCGACACGCCGCCGTTGTCCGTCTCGACGGCGCTCTCGGACGCGACACCGTCCACCTCGCCGGCGTACGCGTCGCCAGGCAGCGGGACCGGCGGCTTGATCTTGAGGCCCTCGCCGCCAAAGCTCGCGAGACGAATAATGCGGCGCTTGACGTCGCTCTCACGGCGCTGGAGCTGGCCCTGCACCGGGCCGTCGCCGTGTCCGAACCCCGTGGCGAGCGTGCCCGTCTCCGCGACGGTCGGGTGCGATGGGGGCTCGACCGGCCCGTCCCCGGTGTTGAGGTACGCCGAGTCGGCGGCCGCGGAGGGCTCGGGCGGCGGGGGCGACGCCGGCTCGACGGCCTGCGGCGGGAGGGGAGCAGGCGTGTTGTTCAGCTTGCTCGGGTCGACGGGGACCGACTTGCGGCGCTCGAGCGGCGGCGGCGGCGCGAGGGCGTCCGACGCCGTCGACATCTGGGAGGCTAGGGGCGACGTGGCGGCGGAGTGGGCGGGGGACGTGGGCGAGGGGGCAGCGCCGGGCTGGGGTGTGAGCGCTAGGTCGGAAGAGATGTAAAGAAAAGACAACGAAGAGATGGGGAGTGGAGCGTCGTCGGTGTGCGGCAGGCTTGATCGCGAGCACGAGCACGCGTGCACGTAAATGCAGGTGGCGAATAGAGCGAGCGCAGCGGTCCAGGCACACGGTCGGGCTCTCTCCACTTACCTGGTTCTGTATAAGGTCCAGGTCTGGCAGACTGAGATGTACGCCGAGAGCTGGGTGTCAGATGACGAAACAGGCTGGAGGCGAGTCGAGTGACGGAGGTCACGGCGAGCGGGCGAGGGTCACGTGCGGGGCTGGAGAGGGACACCACGTGGATTTGGTTCCGTCAACTCGCCTGCGGGGGTGGAGGTGGGGTATGAGTGAGCGTCACTTGGCCGACCGTGCTCGACCCGTCGACGAGTCGACTCGAACACTAACTCACACTACTTACTACCCGCCTCGCGGTATACCCTGTCTCACGATACTCTCTCGCGCCGGCACCTCACAGCTAGGCCGACACCTGCTGGCCCAGTACACCGTTCCCCGCACAAACTACCGCGCACGGCACCTCGCCATGTCAGTCGTCAACGAGCCGCCCAACCCCGCCTCGGGCAGCGCGACCCCCGCAACCGGCACCGCCACGCCAAAGGAGCACGACCGCATCTCCGCCTTCCGCGCCGAGCTCGCGACGCGCGGGGGACAGGGCGAGGTGCGCGTCCTCCCGGACTCGGTGCACACGGCGCAGCTCGCAGCCGACGCGCTGGCGTGCGAGGTCGGCGCGATCGCCAACTCGCTGCTGTTCGTCGACAGCGCCGGCGCCCCCGTCCTCCTGCTCACGTCGGGCGCGCACCGCGTCAACACGGACGCTGTGGTTCCGCGCCTCGGGCTCGAGGGCAAGCTCAAGCGCGCGTCCGCGGCCCAGGTGAAGAAGTTCACGGGGCAGGTCATCGGCGGCGTCAGCCCCATCGCGCACCCCGCGCCGATACGCACGTGGATCGACAGCTGGCTCCGGAGATACCCCGTCCTCTGGGCCGCGGCGGGCCACCCGGCCGCCGTGTATTCGACCACGTTTGACGAGCTGCAGCGCATGACGGGCGCGGTGGAGATCGACGTTGAGTGAGGGGAGCGAGATGGGCCAGCTGTGGCAGGTCATGCGGCCGAGCCGAGCATCGGCACGATGTCGACCCGGTCTGGTCCGAGTTTCTGGGTTGCTCTGCAATTCAGAACGCGCTGTGTGCTGCGCCTCTCCCACTCCCGACCAAGATAGGGGCCGAGTGGCGCTGCCAAGCCACGCTGCGCTCATCGGCTCGCTTGCCGAGGTGCAACGGCACGTACCGATGCTGTATCAGTCATATGTGGCATAAGTTCGATGTAATAGGCCCTATACGGACGGCAAGTATGCCGTGCCAAGCCAGCGATGGATGTGGTGCGAGTGGCGGTGAACGCGGCGGTGGACGCACCACACCCGCGGCGGCCGGCGTGGCGCCATGCAGCTCACGCCCAGACCCCGCCTAATGACCAAGAATACATACGTGTACGGAGGTATACAACTATCGAAACATTACTCGGTGTCGCTGACGCCGAGGAGGCCGCAGTCTATCACGCCCATGCAGCACTTGCCCGAGCCGCCGGGGACGAGCTCGTCGGGGCCGGCGGCGGCCTGTGGGCCGTGCTGGTGGGGCTGGGGCTGGGGCGCGCCGTGGCCGTTGGCCTCGGCGTGCTGGTGGTGCACGAACGGCTGTGGGCTGTGGCCGTGCACCACGCCGCCGCCGCCGCCGTACCATGCCGGCTGGTGTGTCGGCGAGATGACGGGCGAGACGAGCGGCGAGACGCCCGGCGAGTGCGCTCCGCCGAGCTGCTGCGGCGGCGGGGCGAGCTGATGCGGGGATGGGGCAGGTTGTTGTTGTTGCTGCTGCTGCTGCTGCTGTTGCGGCGGCTGGCGCCACGACGACCGCATGTCGCTCATCTGCACGCCCGGCATCTCGGAGCAGTCGAACAGGCCGCTGCAGCAGTTGGGGTCGAGCTGGGGCTGGGGCGGGCCGGGGCGATGCGTGTGGGGCTGCTGGTGCTGCTGCCGCTGCCGCTGCTGCTGCTGCTGCTGCTGCTGCTGGGGCTGATGCTGCACCGCGTGCGGCGACGGCTGGTGCTGCGAGACATACGACGAAGCGTACGATGCGCCCGAGATGTCCGTCATGGCCGAGAGCGCCGGGCTGACGGGCACTGTAGCGTCTGCGCTGCCGCCGCTGTCGGACACGTGCGACGACGGCGGCGGCGGCGCAAAGTGGGGCGGCGGCGGCGGCGGCAGCAGCAGCGGTGCGGATGCCCGCGGCGCAGGCGAGCTGGGAACGGCACCGCCCGCCGCCTCCGGCGCGCCTCCCACCAACGCCGCGACCTGGTCGAGCGAGTCGAGGCCGCGCAGCGCGGTGACGAGCTGCGAGCGCGCAGCCTCAATCACGCCCTGCTGCGCGGCCGTGAGGCTGTAGTTGGACGGCACGCACGCACGCAGCTCGGCGACCTCGGCGCGCAGCGCGGCGTTCTCGGCGGTCAGGCGGGTGACGGCGTCCTCGAGCTCTTTCTGTGCGTGGGTGTCAGCGGCTCGCTAGCGGCAAAACGAGGGCCCTCGGGCTGGCAGGCCCTCGGAGCCCGGCTGGCTTACCAGCTTCGCCGCTCGCCGCGCGCGGTAGTCGCGCTGGTTGATGAGGCTCCGCGTCGGAACCAGGCTGTGGTCTATTGAGCGTCCGCGCGGCATCGTGTCGGCGTGATGCGCATCGCACGGCGAGAGGGCGGATGGGTGGTGCCGCGAGGTGTGGGCGAGAGTTAAATGGTTGACGCCAGCGCCATGGTAGCTGCGATCGCGGAATGTGTATTTTGAGTGAGATGGCACGCGGGCACAGGGTGGCTGCAGCGAGCGAGCGCCGCCGCCGCTGCACCGCCGGAGGCAACTCGTCGGCGCCGCCGTACAGCCCACGCAAATAAATGCTGACCGAGCGTGGCGTCGACCACCATGCGCCAACAGACGTGCAGCCGAGGCGAGCCCGACCACCACCGCAGCACGTAGCCGAGACACCCTTCCGGCCGTCCGTCCATCCCCCTGACACCCTTCTTACGCCTTCTATTGTTCTGAAAATTACATATGGTACTTTACACGCAGTGTCCGTCCGTTTCTGCTTTCTGCTACCCCCTAAATCCAGCCAAAGTTGCTGAACCCCTTGAGGCGCGCAGCTGCCGCCGCGTGGTTGTCGTTGAGCGGCACCATCGTCGCCTTGGGGCTGTGCGTCGGGCTGTGTGTCGGCGTGTGGGCGGCTGTCGGCATCGAGCTCGCGACCGACGACGCGGGGCTCGACAGCGGCGACCATGTGGGTTCGGGGTTGGGCGAGCCGTTCACCGAGGGGGACGCAGTTGGGGCGGAGGCGGCGGTGCCGTTCGCCGGCGTTGCCGGCGTCGCTGGCCCGGCTCTCAGGCCATCGTGCGCACTGCGGTCGCCGGCCGGCGTGCCGTTCACGCCGTTGGCACCGCTGGCGTGGTGGCCCTCGGACGCCGCGTGCGACGGCGTCGTCACGGACGCCGCCGACGTCGGGCGCGTAGGTGTCGCCGTCGGCTGGGGGCTTGGCGTCATCGCAGGCGACTGGGTGAACGCCGCCTGCAGCTGCTGCGGCGTCTGCTGCTGCTGCTGCTGCATCGGCGCGACGGCGTACGGCAGCCCCTCCGCCGGAACCAGCGCCATGCCGCCGTTGGTCGTAGGCACCTGCACCACCGCAAAGCTCACCGCGCGCCTGAGCGTTCTCTCCTCGTCGTCCTTGCGCGGCGCGTGCACGAGGGCCACGGGCGCCGTGACCGGTCCGTACGTCAGCTTCTTCTTGTAGGCGCGGCTGAAGATCTTGCCGATCGCAAGCCACATGTGGTACGCCGACCAGAGGTGCTTGATCTGGCCCAGGATATCAGGCTTGACCGTCATGAGCAGCAGGCCGCGCGCACGGTTCTCGCGCTGCTGCCAGTCTGTCCACTGGGCCTGCATCTCGGCGTTCCACGTCGGCTGGTTGGGCGCGCGCGCGCTCGACCGCGGGCGGTGCACGCCAGCCACCTCGGCCGAGGGGTACACCACCCCGCGGTCCTTGGGGTTCTCGGGGTCCACGCCACGCCGGAACGGCTCGCGCTCGACGCCGAGCAGGACAGGCTGGATGCCCCAGATGAGCGACAGGCCCTCGATCGAGTGCGCCCATTCCTCGTAGCCGGCAAAGTCGACCGAGAGCGCGAGCTTGGTGATGAGGTTGGAGATGTCGACGCTCATGGCGACTTGGTGGGGGGACGCGGGGCGGGGCGAGCGAGCGAGGGAAGGTGTTCAGGCTGGCTCGGGCCTTGCCGGCGGCAGCGGCCTAGCGGGACGGGGGAGGCGGCACCGGCGGCACGGCAAGCGGCGTGGCCTGGCATGTCAGCGAGGTCGTCGGTATCTACCACTCACTCTCTGCGTGATGAGTGTGACCGGGTCGTCCGAGCCGGGTGGGTGTGGGGATGTGTCTGTCTTCCCTGCGCTCGCTGCCTGCTAGAACAGGGAAGGTTGGCAGTCTCCGCGACGTCGCTACAGTGTCAGCCGGCGGGAGATGCGGCCTGCACCTACAGTACCTACCTACGCTAGTCGTGTCGGGTATCGGAGAATGGGATCGCGAGTGCGCTGTTGTTGAGAATGCTAGAGGTGAAAAGTTTGGGACGTCAATGCACATGCCTCGCGGCGATGGGCAGCATCTGCACGCATGGATCTGCATGCGTGCTGCGGGCTGCATGGTGGTGCTGGGGGGTGGGTGCACCGGGGCGTCGGGTGCACGACCCGCGCTGGGCAGGCAGGCAGGCAGGCAGGCCGGCAGCCAGATGGGGATCCCGGATGAGCAGCCAGGCAGTAGTAGGTTACAACAGGATGATGTACTCGCCGTTGCTTGCTCTCGCGCTTGCCTTTCTTGTTCTCGTCAACCCCTTTGGGACCCCTTTGCCCCTCGCCCTGCATCAGCACCACCGACAGCCCACTACCGCCCACCATTGCGGCAAGGTTAACGCGTGGCGTCATTGTCGACGACGCTCCGCTGCCGCCACAAGGGGTAAGGCCAGCAATCAGCCAGGGGAACGGCTCAAGCTAGCAACAACAAAGCGTGACGTGGTCACCGCGCCGCCCGTAACGTTTCGGATATCATCATGCTGCCGGCGTCGTCGCCGCCGCCGCACCATACTTGCCCCGCAAGTACCCGTACTCGTCGAACGCGCACCACAGCGCCGCAATCTCGGCATAGTCGCCTGCGCTCACCGTCGCGCGGATGACTCGCCGCGCGCGCGCCTCGCGCACCGCCCACGCCGCCCACGCCGCCGCGCGCACAGCGGGGGTGGTGACGAGCGTGGTGGCCGCCGCCCCGGCGGGCATGTGCATCCCGGCGATCTATCTCGTGCGCCGGTGGGGCGGGCGCACCTGCCGATCCTGCCGCCCCGTCTTCATTGTCTGCCTCGCTGTCGCTGCCGAGCGCGTACGGGTGCGCACACGCCGCAGCGTGCGCGTCCATCGTCGTCGGGCTCGTCGGAGGCGAGGCGGCGGTAGCGCGCGGGGGCGTGGGCGTGGGTGTGGGTGTAGCCGGCACCACGAGGATGCGCGGGGCGTTGGCGTCGGCATCGGCGTCAGCGCCGTTCGTCTGTGGCTTGTTCGTGCCTCGAACACAAGGCGAGCTGGGTGGGCCCCGGCGCCCCGGCTCCGTGTCCCGCCGGTCGAGGATTCCGCCGGCGTCCATCACTTGCAGGAAGCAGCGCACGCCGGCGGCCCAGACGTGCACGTTGGCCCGCGTGAGCGTCGGGATGAAGCCTGCTGCCAGGGCGTCGGCGCGCGGCGTGGCGGGCGCGACGGCGGGCGGTGGCATGATGCGTGGCCGAGGAGGCGTCGCGAGATCGCAGTTGTTGGCGACGAGAGCCGGCGTGCAGACGCGTAGGGGGGATGCACGGCCGTCCTCGAGACAATGCTTAGATATACCTTCGTGCGACGCGCCGCGACGCCCACACCGCGACGCCGAGAAGCATCTGGCCCAGCGACAAGGGGAAAGCGCTGCACTCGCCGTTTGAGGCGAGCAGCGCCGCAGCGCCAAAGGACGGCCGTGACCCGTCCCTCGTCGATCCTGTCGACCCATGCATTATTATATAGTCTATGACACGATCACCCTACACCGGCGACGGCTCGCCGGCGGCAGCGGCAGCGTCGTTCTCCGCCTTGGTGCCCCACCGCAGCTTACGCTTGAGCCACACTGAGACGTATGTGAGCGCGAGCAGCACCGGCACCTCGACCATGGGTCCGAGCGTGGCGGCGAGCGCCTGGTCCGAGCCGACACCGAACACGGCGACGGCAACAGCAATAGCGAGCTCAAAGCTGGGCGAGCGTCAGCGTCGCTCGTTACACCACACCCACTTGTTGCTGGAGGCAGTGAACGACTGCACGACGGCCTTGTCGTAGTCGTATCCTGCTGCGATGCCGCGCTTGCGCGACAGCCAGTTGAAGAGCGCGAACGTCAGGGTCCACATGATGGCAAAGTATAGCGCGAGGGGCACCATGACACGGAAGACGATGCCGATGTGCGAGAGGATGCGACTGGCTTGCTGCATGCAGATGAGGATGATGCTGGGGGCGAGTGTCAGTCGGAGTTGAAGCGTCTCGGCTTGCGCCACTCACGTGTACAGCAGGCCGATGAGCGCGAGCGGGCTGAACCACGTCAAGAACGGGCCCTCGAAGCGCTTCTCGCCAAGCAGCGCGCGCATGGCGAACCGCGTGATAACACCCGCGGCCAGCGGGATACCGAGGTAGATGAGGACGTCGATGGCCGTCTTGCCATACTGGAGCCTGATGCTGCCCTTGGAGATGACGTTGATGAAGAACAGCGACATGGGGGAGAAGAGCACCATCTGCAGCAGCGAGTTGATAATGACGATAATGGCACAGCAGTTGGTGTCGCCGCCCGCGAGCGTGCTCCAGATCATGACCATGGCGATGCAGCGCGCGATGCCGACAAGGATCACGCCGTCGCGGAACGTCGGCTGGTCGGGCAGCGTCGCGAACGCAATGCCAAGCATGACAAAGGGCGCGATGATCCAGTTGATGACGATCGACCAGGCAATGTGCTTCCAGATCTGCCTGCTCGAAAAGATGGCGGGGAAGCGTTCGTATTGGACTGGCAGTCAGCACGCTCCTCACGGCAGTTGGCCTCACCTTTCGTGAGAATCGGCCACATCATGACGAGCAGCCCAACGACAATGGCTACCAGTCAGCTCTGCGCACACACGGCGCCACGTACGAATCGATACCCCGTTGAGCGTGCCGCCGCTGAGTACGCGCTCGACGCCGTCCGCGTACTTGCCTGTCTCCGTCAGTGCCGCCCCCACGCCTCAAACCCCACCAATAACGATACCGAGCACGATGGCAATAAAGATCAGAAGAGGGAGGAGGCGGTCGATCCACCCCAGGCCGGCCGCGATACGCGCTGCAAGTTAGCCGGGGCCAGCCAGCTCAGCACACCCACCCGCACTCGAGCGCTCCTCCACCGCCGGCGCTGCCGAAGCGGCCACTTCCTTCGGAGGCAGGTCCTTGACGCTCATGGTCGAAGCTGCCGAGTTCATAGTGTGAGAGTGTGTGTGACTGAGCTAGCCGTTGCTGTCGCCGGCTCGACATTTTATGTTGTGCCAACTTGGCACGGGCGGCGGATCATCAAATTCGCCTCGCGGAATTTGATGGTTGCGCGGAGCGAATTTGATGATGCAGAGTTATCGGCGCCGGTTGTGCAGGTGGACGAGCTCACACACAACCAGCGAGCGAAGGACAACGAACATGCCAAGCGCGCATGCGGCGATGAGAAGAAGCCGAGAATTTGATGGTGCTGATGCTGATTGTCGACAAGCAATTTGATGATGCTGACTGTCTGACGGCGAATGCGTCACTGACAGCTTGCTGGCTGCTTGGCGTCGGCGGCGGGGCTGCGGATCGATGACAAACGCGTCGCGGAGGGGTGGCGACACGGACCTCCGCGCGAGGTGGGTGTCACTGCAGTGTGTGTCACCGGCACACTGTTCGGTCTTGGAAGCTGCTGGCATTATTCTCTCCGTGACGACCAGAGCATCGTGAAGGGGGAGACATGCTCCGTCACTTGCGAGTCCTGCCCGCCGCCCCTCACCTCCATTGCCACCCACTGTTGCCATTGCCACCGTGCTGCATCTCACCCGCCCAGTCCTACACCAGCATTAACGAAAGAGCCGCCCCGAGGCACCCAATTATCAGGTCTATCGCACAAAAAACACCACACCTACGCCACGACCTTCGCGTCCCGCGCCTCAAGCTCGCCCAAGCTGCCCGCCTCGCCACCAAACTGCTTCGGCACGTCGGCCTTGTCGCCCAGCTCGGCAGCGAGGTTCGCGCCATAGCTGACCACGACAAACTTCTTTGCCGTCTCGGCCGAGATGAACAGCCGCACGGCGGAAAACACCCAGCTCATGAGCAGCGGGACGCCGACGAAAAACTTGCGGCTCAGCGTCTCGGGGTAGTGCGCGGCCATGAGCTCGATCGTCGCCTTGGATGCGGCCTTGACGTGCGGGTCCATGCGGAGGAACGACACGCCGTCGTACACGTGGACCTGCGCCAGGCGGTGCGGGTCCTCGCCCTCGCCGTAGTTCGGGATCGGGGTGGTCGTGTGCGCCAGGTCGAGCTTGGCGACCGCGCGCTCCATCAGCGCCACGCGCCAGTGCAGGAAGCTGCGTGTGGGCGTCAGTGCGTCTTCTAGCGCCGTTACACCTTGCCCACTTACCGATCAAGATCGCCGAACGTCACGCCGAGGTTCTTGACCGCGCCATAAACGTTCCAGGTCACGACCTCGCGCTGCCCTTTACCGATGCCGACAGTCATGACGTACCCCAGGCCCTCAAAGTCGGGGCCGTACTCGCGCGCGTCGGCGCCGGCGTCCAGCCCGAACTCCTTGCGCCACTTGAGCGTCTTCTCCAGCGCAGCGGCCGCGGCGTCGACGTCGTTGGCCACGCTGCGCAGGTACTTCTGCAGCACGAGCAGCGTGCTGAACGCGGCCGGGGTGGCGGGGGACAGCGTCACGCCCCAGATGTGCGTGTGGCCTGCGGCGGTGAGGATGTCGAGCAGACGCGCGAAGAGCTTGGCGAGCGGCGTGTCGGGGGTGAGTTCCCAGGCGGGGGCGGGGGCTGGGGCGGCGACGGCGGGCGCGGGCGCGGGCGCGGGCTCGGTGACAGCAGTAGTAGCGGTGGCGGCGGGCGTCGCCTCGTCGGCGACAGGGGCAGCAGCAGACTCAGCGGCGGCGACCACAGGCTCGGTGGCGACGGCGGCGGCAGGCTCGGCCGCGGCCGTCTGCGCAGCAGTCTCGGGCGCAGCAGCTGCCAGCTCGGCCCCGACATCCGTCGCCGCAGCAGCGTCGGGGGCGGGTGCGGGCGCGACCTCGGTCGCCGTGTCCGTGGCCTTTGTCGTAGTCTCGGCGCTCATCTCTTGGCGTACGTGGGTGGCGAGTCGGTGGCGAGAAGAGCAGAGTCAACGTGGAAAAGTCTGCGCTACGGCGCGGCGCGTCGTCGCGTCGGCCGAGTGGCGGCCAGGGACGGAGCCTGTCCGACGTGTTATCAGATTAGCCGCCACGCGGGAGTATTTTGGCTCGCACGCAGCTTGCGAGCCTGCGCCGACAACTCCGACTAATGATGCCATGCGTGCTACATATGTACAAGAATGATGTGGTTTGGTTTGGTTTGGTTTGGCTAGATGAGAGAGAGGGGGGTGAACTACACCCCGCCTACTCGAGCACCGGGACGGGCGGCTTGAACGCGCCGAAGCCCTTGGCCTCGTACAGCAAGTCGGTGCGGATGACGAGCTTTCCGCCGCCGGCACCAACGGCCGACCCTTCGTGGAGGAGCGAGCCCATGGTGTCGCCGTGCGCTGGGACAGGCGTTAGCTGCTGCTGCTGCTGCTGCTGTTCCTCCCGCCTGCTGCCACTCACGGAAACACAGCACCGCGCCCTGGATCGGCCGCACGCTCGTCGCGTCCATCACGCCCATCTCGCTGGACGGCAGGAAATACGTCGTGCTGCCCGTCCCTTCCGGGATGTCCGAGTTGAGGTACACGAGCAGCGTGTAGCGCGACCACAGCGGGTCGTCGGGCGGCTGCGAGTCGTGCAGGTACTCGCCGGCGTCCGACAGCCCGGCGGCGGGCCACGCGCCGTCAATGTGCGGCCGGTACAGCTGGTTCTCGGTGTACTGGTACACCCTGAAGCGTTTGTTGATTGCGCGCACGGCGCCGCCGCCGACGCCGTCGTGGATCTGTGCGTGCTGCGGCACGAAGTCCTTGATCTGCGCGTAGAAGTGGTCGTGGAACGCCTGGTCTGCGAGCCACACAAAGTTGCGCGCGAGGATCTGGCGCGCGTCAGCAAAGCCACTAAGCCACTACAGCGGCACACCCACCGAGGTCTTCTGCAGAGCGCTCCCGTCGGCCGCCTGGTCCTTCTCGAACCCGATCGCCGTGGCGGCCTGGATGATCTGCAGGCACTCGTCGGGCGTGAACACGTCCAGCACAATAAACGCGCCCGGGACGCCCGGCACGTCCATCTTGCTCGGGGCGCGGCGCTTTTCTTTCGGCGTGAGCGCAATCGCGCCGTCGACAGAGGTGTACACTGTCGAGTCGTACAGGTTCGGAGGGCGCCGGTCGGCGGCAAGCACCTTGTGGCATGCGCGGAAGCCGGGGTACGGGTTGGGCGGGTCCGCGCCGCCCCACAGCGTGCCGGCCTGCATCTTGTCCCAGATGGAGATCTCGCCGTCGACTGGCCCGCGCGCACGCCAGAACTTGGGGTTGCGCACGTGGTCGCTCGCGTTGGCGCTCTCGCCGGCGGACACGGCGCTGCCCGCCGCGCCGATGTTGGCGATGCGCAGGATCATGTCGAGGCACCGCAGCGCCTCGGGGTCGCCCGGCGTCCCGTCCGCGTTGGACGTCGCGTCGCACTCGCGCACCCAGCGCTGCAGCGCGCCGAGTTTGGGCGGCAGCCGCCGCGTGTACATCTCGAACAGGAGCACCAGCGCGTCCGTGAACCGGTAGTCGCGCAGCGCGGCGGAAATTCGGCTCGTCAGGCTCGTGCCCAGCGTCGCGCCCTCGGCGAGCACGCGGTGCAGCTCGTACACGGACCGCTTGAGGTCCTTCATCTCCTTGCCGGCCAGCGCGTCCGGGTTCTCGGCCAGCGTGCGCAGCGTGAAGACGGTCGTCTCGAGCTCTTCGGGCAGGACGAGCTCGTCCGAGGCCGAGTCGGTGGGCGGGGTCGGCGCCTGAGGAGCGGGCGCCGCGACGGGTTTAGCCGCCGGTCCGCCGTTGTTCAGGCGGCGCTTCTTCTTTGCTTGTTCCGAACGCTTGCCCATGGTGTGTAGTGGGTTGAGTTGGTGGTCGCAAGTTTCATTTTTCAACGTTTTGAGTGGCAAAGTGGGAGGAGGATGCGCGACGCCACGGGAGTAAATCCTCTCCACCTTCTACTTGTGCGGTTGGTTGCATCTGCACAGTACAAATACACTGTATGATATTGACCGGACCCATGTCGTGGCTGTCTGATGAACAATACTAGAACTAGAACTTTTGTGGGCACAGTGTAGACGTCTAACGTCTCTCGACCCCTTGCCGGGGCCGAATCGGCAGTACACTCTCCGCCGATGAGAGCTTCTATAACGTGGTTGCGCGGTATCATGCCGGCGTGCCCGTCTCGGGCAGCTGGCCACCCTGGCGGATGAGCACCTCTGGTGGGGTGTTAGCTATGGGACGCGGTCGGCACAGCTTTACTCACTGAAGAACTCATATGACATCCAGGAGATGGCAGTGCTGGGCGCCACGGTCAGGACACGGGGGACCAGGCCGCGGCGCAGGCCACGCCATCCGTCGCGCTCGACAATGATGCGGAGAGCCTCGCCCATGCCTCGGGCGTTGCGTATCCTGTCGTCGGTGGAGGAGCCACGAGTCTGCAGCAGAGTCTTGGCGACGTCGAGGGGAGTCGTCACGGCAGCGGCGATACCACCAGCGATACCACCGGCCGTGACGTGGGTGATGGGCGAGTACGCTCCGCTGGGGTTGAAAAGCGACTTGAGCGACTCGTAGACGGAGAACTGGACAGCGGTGAAGGGCACGGTCATGGTGAGAGTGGTTGGGTACGACACGTAGAAGGCGGTGAGGCCCTCGGTGCGGTACACGGTTTTGGCGCACTGCCAGACCGAGCGGAAGGGCGAGCCCTGGATCTGCATACGCTGCTTGATCACTGCGTGCGAGTCAGCACTGAAGGTACGACGCCGATCGCGTTACTCACCGTCAAAGGGGTTCATCAGAGCGTCCGAAGTGATGGTGGCCGAAGCACCCGCGAGCGCAGTACCGGCCACACCCTTCATGCCCTCGTCGTGGCCACCAGCGATCTCCCTGACAAACTCGTACATGCCAAAGTGTGCGGCATGGGCAGGACCAGCGCCGAGGATGACCGACCCGACACCGCGCCAAAGGGAGCGGACGCCCTCAGTCACCGACGCCAGGCGCAGGTGCTGCGTAAACGTCGTGACCGGCGCCCGCGCAGCGGCGGCAGCGGTGCCCTCGCCGGCGGCCTGGACCGAGACTGGTGCGAGGACCTGCATTCGGGTCTGAGTGCGAAGTTAGCGAGCTACTCTGTAGGAGCTGGAAAAAAATGGTTCCGCTTGGCGTCACCCGGCAAGCGCTCGGCAACACTTGGCCATGTCAACATACCTTGATCGAGTCCACGGGGAAGATAGCAGCGTGCTCGGAGATGCCAGCCTGGAGGTGTTAGCTGGTGGCGAGGGCGGGGCTAGGTAGCAGCGATAAGGCCGGTGGTCGGGTGAGCGTGGAGCAAGCCGCCGTCGGGCAAAGTCCAACCCATGTGCTCATTGGATGCAGCAACGGCACCAGCGACCAAAGGAAGACGCGACTTACCATGGCGCCGGCGATCATGTTCGTGCCCCAGCCATATCCGAGGGGAAGACTCTCGTAGTCGTGCTCATCCTCCTCGAGGGCGTCGAGCGCAGACGTATGTGTCTGAGTGGGGTGCGCGAGGTGGGTCACTCCATGGGGGTGAACATGGAGCCTTGAGCCGGTAGACGATGTCGACGGGGCAGCAGAGTCGGTCATTGCTGCCGTCGATAGAGATCCCACGATAACCTGCGGTGGCTGGAGGGACATGTCAGTTGTTGCTGACGAGACTGGGGGTGTGGTGGAGACGGGTGGTGGTGGATGAAAAGTCGGCGAGCTCGACGGGGAGTAAAAGTGTGGAGTGGGTGGGTGTGCTGGGCAGGCATTGCCAGTGTCGCCTGTCCGACCGATCAAGGCCGAGGGGGGGGGAGGGGTCGGAGGCGTAGGCGCACGGGTCAGGCAGTCAAGTGTGTTTTGAGTAGAGGGGAGAGTGTCGGCCGATCGGAGCGAGGGAGGTCAACGGTGAGTCACTTACGGTGTGGGGGGAGGTGCTGGAGTGCAGAAGCGTGTGGAGTGGTTGCGATGGCCTCGAGGGTTGTCGCTATTGTTGTTGTTGCTGTGTTGACTTTGGTCACACGGCGATGGGATGACGGTGGTGCGTGTCGAGAAAAAGACGGAATGCAGGCGCGCTGCGGGAGGTGGACGTTTCAGTCGGATGCAGTCTGTCGGTTAAGCTGCCACCACGCCGGGTGACGAGGTGCTGCATGGCGCCGAGCAGCCAGCCAGGCAGACCAGGCAGCATGACGGGACTATTTTTTTTTTACTTCTGGCAGGCAGCAAGCAGCGGGCCTACTCGGGCCAAACTGTTCTTGAATATGATTCAGCCGATCAACCGCCTATTCCGATTAGGAATATGACACGCTGCTAGCTCGGGTCTTGCAAGGATGTGCAGTGCAATGGCGGCCCTATAGCAGGCCGCAGAGCCGCAGTGTAATGACTGGCTCGCAGCCAGACTGGACTGTCCGGCGCCCGGCCAAGACAAACAGCCAGAAAGAATTCATGGCGATGATGCTGCTACGTATCAGATAAGCGCGAGCCTCGTACGCCGCCTCGCACGCCATCGATGCATGTCTCCATGTACCTCGGGCAGCACAGAGATGCATCGCAGGTGGACAAACACACACACACACATGAAGCATACACACACGCACGCACACATGGTGTCACCCGCTGCTGCATTGCATCCATCCTCGCCCGCACAACTGCCCGCCCGCTGCGGCCAAAGCCTGCCCAAGGGTGGGCTGGGCGGCTTGGCCACACCGAGCCTGGTCGGCCGAAGTGGGTAGGTGCCGCCGGCGGAGTGGTTGCGTATGCGTGTTGGTGCAGCACGAGGGTGCGCGCGGTGGCGTTGGCGTGGTGAGCTGGCTCGCTCTGCTCGCTCGTCGTGCGTGTGCCGCCCGGCCGCCTGCCTGATAATTGTTCATTCCACCTCGCTTGCCTCGGCGCCGCGGCGCTTCGTCGCTGTCAGCACGGCCAGCACGGGTTATCCGACCCCGATCGGACTGCATACAACGGACAATGCTCGCCGTCAGACTCTGCTCAATGTAAATACGCTGGCCGCTGGACCGTCCACAGCTCAGCGGTCGGTCAAAGTGAGAGCCACAGCACGACGCAATCTCCGTATCTCGGCGATGTCGCGCAGCCATGACAACATCGCGCGGCGCCAGAGCTGCCTTGTACCATGACGCAGCAGCATGACGCACAACAACATTGACACAGCAGCAACAACCTCGCCACCACCACCCACCTCCATCAACAATGCCGCTGCATCCCCTGCTCGCGGACATCTTCAAGGCAGCAGGGCACGACCCCGCCGCCCTCCCGGCCGCGCGCAACGGCGTGATCCACGCGCCCACGGGGAGCTACTACGCCAAGGTCGTCCGCGGCGCGGCAGCAGCCCAGGCGCGCGGCGAGGCCGCCTCCCTGCGCGCCATGGCGCGTGCCGCGCCCGCGGGCTTCGTGCCCGCCTTGCTCGGGGTACGCGAGTCCGACGGCGAGGTGGCCATGGTGAGTGGGTACGCTGCCGACTCGGCCTCCCGCATGCCAGAATTCCAGCGCGCGCTCGGCGCCGCCCTGGCGGAAATGCACACCCCCTCCGGGCCCGCGTACGGCTTCGAGTGTACGACGCACTGCGGGGCGACGGCGCAGGATAACGCCTGGAACGAGAGCTGGGAGGCCTTCTTCCGCGACCAGCGGCTCGGGGACCTGGTCGCGCGTATCGGCGAGCCGCGGGTCACCGCGCTCTGGGAGGACATGTGCGCGGGGTACGTCGGTGCGAGCGTCGGCGCGAGCGTCGGCGCTGAGTGCTAAAGCGAGAGCGGGAGCACGCACTCACGCACCCCCAGCGCCGTCCCCCTCCTCCTGCACGACTTCTCGCCCCCGCCCCGCCCCGCCATCCTCCACGGCGACCTGTGGTCTGGGAACGTGGCGGCGAGCGGCGCCCAGCCGGTCGTGTACGACCCCGCCAGCTACTTTGGTCATGGCGAGGCGGATCTGGGCATCACGCACATGTTTGGCGGTGAGCTGCGAGCGCACGCGGGCGGACGAGGGCGAGCGCAGACCACTCACACACCCCGCGCCAGGCTTCACGCCCGCCTTCTACGACGCGTACCATGCCACGCACCCGCGCTCGGCGCCGCACTACGACCAGCGGATGCAGCTGTACGAGCTGTACCACCACCTGAATGTGCGTCGTCGGTCGTGTGTAGGCTCGGCTGACGGCAGCATGCGCTCATGTTCGGCGGGGGTTATGTCGGGGGTGCGGTGCGGATCATGCGGGGGCTTGTGGAGTGGGCCGAGGGGGTTGAGACGAGCAGTTCGCCCAAGTAGGCGGATGGGGAACTCTGACGATGGCAAGCAGGTTGTGCAGCACAGTTGTAGTATCAGAAACCGGAGACATGTAATCAGTGAAGCAACTGTGTCGTCGGACATCATCACTCGTGGTGTGACGGGCCGGGCCGCATCGACCGCTCAACATCTGTAACCCCACATCGCGTCTCCGCCCTCTCCGGCTCTCCCCCTACACAACCCTCACCCCCGCCTGTTTCTACTCCATGCATCTTATCATTTTTACCCCCAGCCAAGCACGTGTGCTTAAAGAGCCGAGGCACCGGTGATAATGTCGATAAGCTCGGTGGTAATGACGGCCTGGCGACCACGGTTGAACTGGAGCTGGAGCGAGGCCATCATGTCGTTGGCGTTGTTCGAGGCGTTCTCCATGGCAGTACGACGAGCCGAGATCTCGGCGGCGTGGCCCTCGACAAGGGCGGTGTAGATGCCGTTGGCGAGCGAGAACTCGGCGAGGTCCTTGGACACGTCCTCCTCCATCTCGTACTGCTGGAATCCGGGCGAGTTGCGGAGAGCCTCGGCCGAGGTGAGGGTGACAGTGTTGGCCTCGTACGAGAGGGCCGAGATGTAGTGGTTGGAGATGATGCGGATCTCGTCGTAGTCGGGGGTGACCTTGAGGATCTCGTCGGCAATGGCCGAGGCCTCGGCGAACGTGGGCACGTCCTTGCCGACACCGGCGAACGAGACCTTGATCTGGTCGGCGGCAACACGGCCGAGCTGGGCCTTGGGCTTGTCACCGACAATGGCGAGCTCTCCGGGCTGCGCGGCAAGGGCCTTCTTGGTGTAACGCGAGATCGAAGAGTGGATACCACCGCAAAGACCACCGTCCGACGAGATGGCGAGGTAGACAATCTTCTTGCCACCCTCGGTAGCGACCTCCTCCTCGGCCGAGGCGTGGTTGTAGAGCTCTGCGGGGTGTTAGAAGGGTTTGGGGTTTCTTGGAGGCGAGTCGGATTGATTCAATGCCGAAGAGGGTTGCTCAACGAAACAGGTTCGCAAACGTCACGTATCACAATCCCTGCTTCGAGAGTGATGCTTCGCTGGCTTCGCTGCTCTGTTGCGCGCGCAGGATGTGGTTCTCGCACACATGCCATGCGCACAGCCCGAGGTAGAAGTACGCCGTGGTGCACACCCTTCACGGCGCCCTCCATCTCGCCTCATTGTCGGCCGCATCATTGACCCCTAATCCAATGTCACGTACCGTTGTTGGCGGCACCGTACTTCTTGGCCTCCTTCATGGCACGCTCGGCACGGGTAAGCTTGGTCGAGGCGACGACCTTCATCGACTGGGGGGATGTTAACGAGGCCAAGCAAGCCGCGGTGTCGAGCAACAAACCTTGGTGATCTTCTCGATGTTGCGGACCGACTTGAGACTGCGCAGTGGGTCAGTATGCATCCCGGAGTGTGCCCGACAGCCTCAGCGACCGCCGGGCCCGGCCTCGGCGACATGTCGTAGCGCGCGCCGAGTGCCGGGTGTCGATGACGGCCGGTTTAAAGGTTTGTCGGGAGCCCACGGAGGGACGCACCGCTGGTCAATCTCCTTGAGGGTCGCCATGCCGGCCTGCTGCTGGCGGGCCACGCGGGCGACGTTGAGGGCGGGACGGACGCCACGGGCGAACATGGTTTTCGGGGTGAGGCGGGGGAGGGGGGTGAGGAGGGGGGAGAGAGTGGGGAGGTGAGCGTTGTAGGTGGTGATGAGATGGTTGGCGATGGGCGCGGCGGACGCTGGCTGGCTGGCTGGCTGGCTGGCGGGCAGCAAGCGGCACAGCGAACCACGGTGCATGCCTGGCGATTCCGACCCGCCCCGTCGGTGCGCAGAGGGCCTCCGTTGCTGGGTGCTGGGGTGCAGCCTGCGTGAAAATGCTCCCGTCTACCAGCCAGACCGCTCAGCCAAGCAGAGACTGCAGCTCTGGGTGACGCCATTTAAACGCCGCTATTGCCGCACCACCATACACGCTCGCTGCAGTGTGGCATTTCCTTTTCAGCGGAAGCTAATAGGGTGGATATTTCGCTCGACTTGAGTTTTGAGTGAGCGACGCCGCGTGCAACCAGCAGCAGCCAGCAGCAGCCAGCAACCACAGCCAGCCAGCGAGTCGAGTCGTCGGCTCGAGCGGCAGTCATTGACACACGGCCACCACTCCTCTCGACGTGGTCATCATCCTCTCAACCACAAAGGTCATTGTATCCACGTAGACTACATCTACACGGCACTCTCGACCGACTAAAACGGCAGGACACGACTCCAATCGCCGAACTCGCACGACCGCCTCGACACCGTTCGACCCCTTGCACATCCCCCGCTTACCCCACCCCGCTCCAACAGCTCAAGAGTACGCCGCGACTCTCGCCACCCACCCACCCATGACCGCTAACATGTCCGCAGTGGCCGACCCCGAGGTTGACCTTTTCGCCGGGATGAAGAAGAAGAAGAAGAAGGTTGTCGTTGCCGAGACTGAGGACGCCGCGCCTGCCCCCGTCGCCGCCGAGGAGCCCGCCCCCAAGGCCGCCGCCCCCGTCGAGGAGCCCGTGGCTGCCTCGTCGTCCACGCCCGAGCCTGCTGCCGAGAAGCCTGCTGAGGACGCCGGCGACATGTTTGCCGACCTGAAGAAGAAGAAGAAGAAGAAAAAGGACATCCCCCTCGACCTCGAGTCGGCTGAGCCCGAGCCTTCTGCCGACGGTGACGTGCCCATCGTGAAGAAGAAGAAGAAAAAGCCTGCTGCCGACTTCGCCAGGGAGGTGAGTATCGTGTTGTGCTGGGTGGCGACAACAGGGGCTTGGGACGCGCTCGGCGACCACGACCGCCGGGACAAGGGGCACGCTTGGTGATCAACTACCACCGCCCCTGCGCGCGCTTGCCTTGTCTCCTTGCCACCCAGCAAACAGCTACACCCCACCATGGCGCGACTAACACCCACTAGCTGAACGAGCTCGACGCTGAGCGTGAGGCCGAGGCTGGTGATGGCGAGGACTTTGGCGACGACGTCTTCAAGAGCGGTGACGGCGAGTCGGCCGAGACTGGCGGTGTCGACGCGTGGGTCGCCGAGAACCGTGACCCCACGTACCCCGAGGTGAGCAGCTAGCGCACGGTTGAGAGCCACCAGCTGACACACGCAGCTCCTCAAGCGCTTCTTCACCCTCCTCCACCTCAACAACCCCGAGCTCGCTGGCGAGAAGAGGAGGTACACCATTGTTCCCCCCCAGGTCGCGCGTGACGGCACAAAGAAGACCATGTTCGCCAACTTTGTCGACATCTGCCGCCGTATGCACCGTCAGCCCGAGCACGTCCTCGCCTTCCTGTACGCCGAATTGGGTACTCAGGGTTCGATGGACGGTTCGCAGCGCCTCATCCTCCGTGGTCGTTTCAACCAGAAGCAGATCGAGAACGTGCTGCGCAAGTACATTGTCGAGTACGTCACCTGCAAGATCTGCAAGTCGCCCGACACCCTCCTCGGCAAGGAGAACCGTCTGTACTTCCTCACCTGCGAGTCGTGCGGTTCCCGCCGGTCCGTCTCGGCCATCAAGGCCGGTTTCCTGGCCCAGGTCGGAAAGCGTCCCAAGGCGCCGTAAACTGCCAGTCGTCATACGCATGTGGAGGGTCGGTGCCGCGCCGCGCCGTGCCCACGAGAGAGGAGACACAGGCGCCGAGTGTATACTATGCATTTCTGCACAACCAGGGGGGGTGGGTGAGGCGAGGAACATCACGCCCGAGCCACAAGAGTTGCATTCACTTCACTAACCGCAGGCAGCAGCAGAATGCCTCAAGCTAACACTGCTTGCCCTCTTAACTTGCGGCCGCTACGTCCTAACCCAACCACGGCCTGTCGTTTGCGTCCCTGCGCACCTTCTCAAGCCTAGCAGCCGTCGTCTCAAACACGCGCGGCAGCCTTACGTCCCACTCGCCCGTGCGCAGCTGGTGCTCCAGCGCGCGGCAACACAGCGGGATACGGCTCATGCCATGGCCTAGAATTAGCGGTGCAGCCCAGTACCACCCACCGTGGAAGCCGACAGCCGTCCACAGGCCAGGCTGGCCTGGCACCGGCCCGACGAGGGGCAGCATGTCTGCCGACGCGCCCATGATGCCTAGAGTCAGCTTGCACCTTTACTGTTCTCACCAGTCCACGCCATCGCGAGGCCGTCGCGCGGGCCCTCGTCCCAGGCAAACACGTCGCGGCAGTGGCGCGCGAGCCAGGCGCGGAACTTGTTCGGCACGACGGTGTCGTCCTCGACGCCGTAGATGTCGTCCCAGTTGGCCGGCGTGTCCCACGTCAGCGCGGAATTGTGCGCGCCAACGACAAGCCCGCTGTCAGTAGGGCAGATGTACGCTCCGCGCTCTAGGCCGAGGGTGTGCCGCAGCGCGCCGGACCCGCTGAACTCTGCAGGCGGGGTGACGAGCGCCGCGTTGCCGCGGTACGGGGTGACGCTGGCGTCGGGGATCAGCTGCGCCAGCCGTGGCACTCACAACTTTGCGACCCCGCGCCCGGCCGTCAGGTCGTCGGGGAACAGGTGGCGCGTGTACCCGTTTGTGCAGAGCACGACTGTCGGCGCGGTGACGGCGCCGCGCGCGCCGCAGTCGAGCACCCACCCCCCGGCTTTGGGGACAAGGGAGAACACCGGCGTCCATGAGAAGTAGGCGGTCGATGCGTGCGGGGACTCGAGAGCGCGGCGGAGCAGCGCGGTGGTCAGCCGGTGCGGGTGGTTCGAGGCCGCCGGGACCGTGTTCGCTGCGAGCGCGTCGCGCACACGGGACAGCGCGCGCGCGTCCTCTGCGCCGTCAACTAGCTCCCAGCCGATCGTGCGGCCGGCGTGCCGGCTGCTGCGCGCGTGTGCGGCGTCAAAGGCCGCCTTGAGCTCCTTGTTACGCGCCCGCCCCTCCTCGGTACGCAGGACTGAAGTGTGAGCGTCTCACGCCACAGCCCCGCCCACCTACCTTCAACACGCGTAACCACTTTCAGGTGCACATCCAGCCCCTCGGCCGCCACAATCTCCTTGACAAGCTGCAGGTTATCGTGCTCGCTAAAAATGACATCCAGCGCGTCCTCTTCGCTCAGGCCGGCGCCGCCGGCGTCAAACGAGTGCGTGAGGTAATCGATCCCGCGCCACGAGTACGGCGCCACATGTCCGCCGTTGCGGCCGCTCGCGGCCGACGCGACGTCCGCCGCCTCGAGGACGACGACGCGCTTGCCTTGCCCGGCAGCACCTGCACGCGTGAGGAAGTACGCGAGCGACGCGCCGGCGACCCCCGCGCCGACGATCACGTAGTCGGCGTTGCTGGGGAGCGGGTCGTGCCGCCCGTGGTTCCAGAGCGAGGAGGGCCCGCGGTTCTGGTGTTAGCGGGCTCCCCGGTGGAACCCACAGAGGCCTGCCAGTAGGAGAGGGTTGGCGTACCCCGCGACGGGAAAGGGAAAGGCGGGGTAGCGGTGGGCTTGGGGGCGGTGGGCTCGGTGGCAGTGGGCTGGGTGACAGTCATGGTGGTGATTGATGCGTGCATGCTTCAGCCTAGACCCTGCGATCAGCTGTTTTATGCCCTGCTGTTGGTACCGATCTGCTGTGTGATGGATGCCAAGTGCCACTCTGCGACCAGTCGGCAACCATCCATCGGATGAGCCCGTGTGGCATTTGCGTCGGCTGTCATCCGACGCTGCCGCGGACCGACGGTGCACCCACTCGACGGGCCTGCGCAGCACAGAAGTGGAGGGGGTGATCTGCTATGGATCATGGGACCCCAGAACGACCGCACTAATCGAGTCGCGGGTATGCCCCACACGGCACGGCCCGTCTCCGCTCGGCCGTACGACCAGCGTGCTGATATCGGCCCGTTGTATCGCTGGACGCACGCCGACTCCAAGACCCGAGACCCGAGATGCGCTGATTGCAAAGGCTATAGGTCAGGTGACTATCAGCAGTCAGATGATCACTGATCGCGCAGCGGGTGAGGGATGCGGAAAGTGGTCCGCAAGCGGAGGACTGTGGCGGTGGAGATGGTGTCCTGCACCACGCGGCGGTGGGACTCGTCCGCGGACCTTGATAAACTCGATCTCGATTTCTTGGACCTGCGTCAGATACAGCTCAGCTGACCAGTGTGCTCCGCTATGAACGAGCAGGGGGCGTCGACCCGATCGGGTGTGGCAGTGGTGCTGGTGCCGGGAAGGCCGATGCGCGAGTCCACCGAATGTCACTCTTCCTTGATGTTACTTGGCGAAGATACGGAGAGGTGAGAGCCGTAGCGTGGGGCCAGAGTTGTCTAAGGTGTAAGAGGACTAATCCCCGAGGCCATACAGATACATAAGGGCGGGCTGCTACACGATAACTCTCCTAAAGCGCGACCGACATGACGACTCTCCACGACACCAAGCCCGTCCCCACACCCGACGCCCCCTACGATGCAGAAAAGAGCAGCCTGACAGACATCACCACCGTCCCCATCGACGACATCTCGCCCGAGGACGACGCGCGGCTGCGGCTCAAGATCGACTGGCACCTCCTGCCCCTCTTCTGCGTAATCTACTGCCTGCAGTACGTCGACAAGGTCGCCATGTCGTACGCGGCCATCATGGGCTTCCGTGAGGCCAACCACCTCTCGCTCTCGCAGTACTCGTGGCTCGGGAGCATCTTCTGTAAGCTTACTTGTCCTCCACTGCTGACACAAGACATCGGTTACGTCGTGGGCGAGTACCCCATGTGCTTTCTGATGCAGAAGCTGCCCCTGTCCAAGCTGTCGGCGGTCAACATCGTGCTGTGGGGCGGCGTGCTGTGCCTCATGGCCGCGGTGCCGGGCTTCGAAGGCCTCATGGTCGTGCGCTTGTGAGTGGCCAAAACAACGCACAGCTCACCCCAGCCTCCTCGGGTTCTTCGAGAGCGCCATCACGCCCGGCCTCGCGCTCTTCACTGGCCAGTGGTACCGCCTGCGCGAGCAGGGCACGCGCACGGGGCTGTGGTACTCGATGCTCGGGTTCGGGTACATCCTCGGCGGGGCGAGCAGCTACGGGCTCGCCAAGGCCAACGTGCGCGGCGAGCTCTCCATCCCCGGCTGGAAGGTCGTGTACGACATGTTTGGCCTCGCGACCAGTGTCGTCGGCGTCCTCATGTGGTTCTTGATCCCCGACACGATCGACACGGCGTGGTTCCTCTCGCCGGAGGACAGGGAGCTCGCCAAGCGACGCACAAGGGAGAACCAGCAGCCGACGAACAGCAGGTGGTCGTGGGCCCAGTTCCGCGAGGCGATGGCGGACCCACTGGTGAGGAAGGATGTGGAAGGCTGCTGTTGACGCCAGACGTGGCTGTACTGCATCGTATGCCTCCTCTGCTCCATCCCCAATGGCATTACGACAAATTTCTTTACCATCATCATCAAGGTGAGTCGCGTGAGAATCCGCTGACGCCCACCAGGACTTTGGGTTCGACTCGCTCCAGACGCTGCTCCTCGGAATGGTCGGCTCGTGGGTGGTGGTCAACTACATCTTCTGGCTGTGGTTCGGCGACCGCGCGGGCAACCGCTGCTTGTCGGCCGTGCCGCCGTGCTGCTTGTCCATTGTCGGCTTCTGCATCATGTACGCGACGCCTGAGCACAGGCGCATGGTCCGGCTCGCGGGGTACTACATGTGAGTTGCGGCGCGAGTGCTCCTGACGCCCAGCTGCGTGCCGTGGTTCGTGACCGTCCCCATCGCGCTCTCACTCATCACGTCTAACGTGGCTGGTAAGACGAAGAAGACGACAGTCAATGCGCTCTTCTTCATCTCGTGTAAGTGACGCCCACGTAAACCCATCTGACGCCAGACTGCATCGGCAACCTCGTCGGGCCGCAGGCGTACCAGAAGCGCGACGCCCCGCGCTTCATGCCGATGTACCTCACCTGCATTCTTAGCGTCGGGCTGTCCATCGTCACCATGGTGGCCATTTACGTCGTGTACCGCCTGGAGAACAACAGGCGTGACCGGGCAGAGGCAGACGGTGGTCCGACTCACCAGTTCAACCCCGACGACGACTTGACGGACCGGTGGGTGGTGCCGCTGGACGCCGCTGACAACCCCAGGCTCAACCCCACCTTCCGGTACACCTACTAGGTTACCCCGGAGTGAAGGACGGTGGCTTCAACGGGGTGGCCGGGGTGGGGTGTTGTTGTGCGGATACAATGACAACCGTGGGGAGGCTGTTTCGCGCACACGAGGAGGCTATGACGACGTTGTATAGGCAACGGCCACGAGGCCTTTCGGCTGTGTTTCATGCCACTACCGCAGTAATCTGTCGATATGGAGACGATGACTAGGTTGGGCACCAAGGTCGCTCTGCCCGCCTCTGCGATGCAACACTTGTATCAAACCCAAGAGGTACCAGCATCGGGGCGTGCAGCAGAGGCTGGCTGAATGCCGGGGGGTCGCTAATGAGCTGGGCCAAAGTGGGCCTCCTCCCACCCAGCGCCAATCGCAGTTGTCACCTTGTCGACAAGGCACACCCGCGATTTGAGGCTAGGTCCGGCGCAATGTCCAACATTGTAGATACAGGGTCGCCTCGATGTCGATGCGCTGCTTCCCGTGTCGATATCGTGGGTGCATGGGCACGGCTATCTGCGTGAGAGAGAGATCGCACGCCCGCGTACCGGCCCAGCCACTCTCGGGTCAGGCCCGGTACGATGCTGCACTACGTCGTCGCCGGTCGCTACCGTGTCGGCATCGCTGTACCCACCAAACCACGGCCCATACCCCGGGCGCCTGGGTCTCTTGCCGTTGCTTTGCGAGCCTGCGAGCTCCCATAAACACGTCGACGGGTCCCCAAGAGACCGGGACGCGACGAGGTGATGCTCTTGGCGACGAGGGGACCGGTTGCAGGCGACGAACCCGAGCACAAGGGGTATAAGATGGCCGGGGTGTTGCACCCACATGTCCTCATCCCACCAACGTAACCTCCACGCCCTATAGTCTCATCTCTACGCTCGTGAGTTGCCAGCACTGGTACGCCTGTGCGGAGCTGATGCCGCCAGAACATGGTCAAGCTGCTCGCTCCCCTCGCCCTCCTTGCCCTCGCCGCCTCGTCGGCGGTTGCCTCGCCCGTCGACACCAACGACTCCCTCGAAGGCCGCGACGGGCTGATCACCTTCGATGAACGCGCTGGCGTGCCGTTCAAGGCCTACTGCACCAAGGCCCGCGCCCCCTTCGATGAAGGCGACATCCGCCTTAGTGCCACCTCGTTTTGCTCGAGTGGAACCAAGTCTGACCCCTGGTGGTCAACGTCCGCAACCTATGGCTTCAGGTTCGCCTTCAAAGACACACAGCGAACGGGAGACAGAAAGTACTGCTTCCAGGCCACCACCTGGATTAGACAGAACTGCGGTAACAAGGGCAAGGGCGGCTTCTATGAGGTCCAAGGCGTTCAGTACTACCTCACCCGCGACCCCCAGTTCCGCCGGCCGAGCCAGGATTAGTGTACCATACGAAGCAGTAAAGGACTTTAAACAGTCACAACAGATATTGACAGCAGTTGCATCTATAGTGAATGAACTATGCACAGTTTGAAAGACGTCGAGAGGACGTCGCGGAGGAGGGAGTGGTGTTGGTGGGTGATAAGGCTGGGACAGATGCCACAGACGCACGCTAGCGGACAGCACCACGCAGATCCCATCATCTCAGTGTTACATCCATCCAACAACAACAACGCCTCATCGATGCCGCCAAGAAAGTCCAAAGCTGCCCCCACAAAGCCATTGGCGGGCACGACGATAGTCATCTGCGGCACCTTTGACCGGCCGCACACGCTCGCGACGCTCACCGAGCGAGTCACCGCTCTCGGAGCCGGCACCCACCCGACCGTCACCAAGGCGGTCACACACGTCATCAGCTCCGAGTACTACTACAATGCGCACGGGGCCAAGGTGCGCCCGGCGCTCGGGAACCCGAAGGTGAAGATCGTGTCGTATGACTGGCTGGTCGAGGTGGAGAAGAAGGGCGAGAAGGTCGACGAGGAGCGGTTCGTCTTCAAGGCGCTGCCGGCGGCCCCGATGGGCGGGCTGGATGCCCTGGCGGCTGTGACTGCGACCATCGAGGGTGAGGGGAAGGGCAAGAAGCGGGCTGCGCCTGCGAACGAGGAGGAGAAGGCCGCGAAGAAGTCGACCAAGGCGGCAGGTGAGTGGGAGGTGTCGGCCGGCGGGTCTGACGATCAGGCAAAGACAGCGCGAAGGCGTCCTCCAAGGCAACAGCGGCGCCGAAGACGAAGGCGGCTGCCAAGGGCACTGCATCTGGAACGACGAAAGCAGCGTCGAAGCCCAAGGCGACACCCAAAGCAAAAGCCAAGGCTTCATAGGTCGAGGTTGCGGGCCTCCATCAAGTCGATGGCTCTCCCAGCTCTCCTATCCCAAGACAACCGTTAGACCTGCTGCTGTGATACGCCCCTCCGCCCATCCTTTCACTAGCCGCGAAGCCGTTGCACCTCGAGATACCACTATCCATTTCTAGGCGGAAAGGACCAGCCTGCATGCAATCCATCAATTCCTCAACCGCCAAGTTGACTGGACTGGACGTTGTTGATAGTGACGTCGGATGTCAGCGGCATGACGTTGGAAGTCGTGGCTTCCACGTGAAGTCCTCATGGCGTCCAAGCCATGTGGAAACCATGCCACATGCCGCGCCATCACGACAACGCGACGACTGACAACGCGACGACGTGCAGCCCGGTACCGATGCAAGTGTTACTGCACCGCGCCGCGCACACCACCCGCGGCAAGCACAACGCTCCACACGCCTCGACGCATGCATAGCGCCTCGAAGCGCGGCTCACGCGTCGTGTGGGGCCCGAGTGGGCACCCGCGGCAAGCTAGCGCACGGACGACGCCACAGATTGGCGCCGCCGCGCCGCCGCAGCCACTACGGGACCGGCGGGTTGCGATCGGCGCGCGGCCCAGAAATCGCCTGGGACACACTGCCAGAGTAGGCAAGTCGGGCAAGTCGGCAGTTTCACATACACCGCGGCTGCTCGACGGTGCGTGCGACGGTGCGACATGTATGACCTGCATGCCAAGGCGCGCTAGCGCCGCGCCGCCATCGACGCGGAGGACTGCGTGTGGTGTTGTGTTGGCGGGCGAAAGTGGTCCCCGCTCCGCGTTCCGCCCTGCCTCTGGGTCGTAGGACGCATGCCAAGCAGCTTGGTCTCGACTTCAGTCAAGGCCATCCGGGTCCGTCGCGCATTGCCCCAGTCAGACAAGGAGTGCAGACAAGATGAGGCATGTACAGTACCGTTACTTTTGACCCGCCGCCACTGTACGAGAGAGCGAGCGCGCCGGGCATTCCGCTCCCCGGACCCCAGTTTTCTGCGGATGAGCAACAACTCGCCTCCGATCCGCAGCGCGTCCGACCTAGCTAGCTGGCTAGATTCAAAGAGAAACGCGTCTCCGACACGGCTACTCGCGGCGTCGCCTTTAATTACGCCGGGCGGGCCAGCGTGCGAGCGATGTCTCTCCGCTCCGCTCAGCAGCCTGCTCCGTAGTCCGCGAGTAAGAAGCCCGCGCATGCCACCGCGGCTGTTGTAGTGTGCATGCCGGGTGAAGCATCGCCAGTTACGAGCCACAAACAAAATCTCGTCCAAATCAATGGCACTAACTTCAAGCCGAACGACGTGCCATACGGCACGTAGTTACACACACGTCGCAGCACAAAGCTCAGGCGAAAACCCCCCCACTTGGTTTCATGGTGCATATCGGGTTACCCGACAATCCTCTCCACCGAACAGCCTCGCCCCGAAGTAAGTGCCCCGGACGTGCTAAGCATGGAGCTGCCGTGCTACTAGGTCGCCCGCGTGCGTCCGGCACTGCTCGGCACTTGCAAAACGAACTACGATTCGTCACCAGGTACAGCACACGCGCCCACAATCCTCCGTAACATACCATGCCACACCCGGCCGGCCGAGCCGTTGCAGCGCTTCGCTTCGTCTGCACGCGACGACGACAAGGCAAGGTGTGCGCACTCTCGAGTGGGCAGTGCGTGCGGCGACTACATACGGCTGGCCCCTTGCGCCGTTCAGGTTGATTGCTGGTGCGCTCTCGTACACTGCCGCCGCGGCCGACGCTGGGGTTGCGTAAGCCACCGGAGGTTCCGTCTTCTATCCCTGCCGCGAACACGCAAGGCACAAGGCCGCAGA
Organism: Vanrija sp. TS_01; assembly: GCA_026725045.1. Taxonomy (NCBI): domain Eukaryota; kingdom Fungi; phylum Basidiomycota; class Tremellomycetes; order Trichosporonales; family Trichosporonaceae; genus Vanrija; species Vanrija sp. TS_01. Next base: position 131,216 of record JAPKIE010000022.1, on the reverse strand, counting down.
AGGACGTGACATAAGCGCGCAGCTCACACATGCGGATGGAGGCCTGCAGGATGGGTTGGCGTCGTAGGTGGCCTTGTGTGGGCGAGAATAACTGAAAAATCTGCAAGGGGAGTGTTTGGGGATCGCGTAAGGCAAGGTTGCATGCATGCGAGGCTGCATTCGAAGAGGGAGCAATTAGGAGAATTGATAGGAGCGAGGGGGGATGGGCGACACCGGTGAGGCCTTGCCTGTGGCACCTGTGGTCCACTGCAGCAACCTGTCGTTGCTTGAATGACTGCACTCGAATCCGCATGCACCTTGCTCGCGCTCACAAAAGAACAATGCATTCGGGCCAAGGACAATCTAAAAAACACAGTAATACAAGTGTTATGGTACTGGTGACAAGAATAATGATGGGGCAAGATACACTAAGCGGCGACTACCTGAGGGCGCTGGCCAGCAGGGCGCTCGGGCACCTGAGGGAAATCGGCGGTCACGTTGAAGAGGCACGGGCTCTCGGTGTCGCCCTCGTTGGGGATGACAGGGCGGTTGTACTTGGGCTGGCCCAGGAGCGTGCGGCGGCTGGAGCGAGAGCCCTTGTCCTCGGCAGAGGCCAGAGTGGCGGGGCTGGGCGTCGCGGCGTTGGCGCGCGTGTTGGCCTCGGTCTTGGCGTCGTTCCTCAGGTCGCTGCGCGAGCCCTTGCGGAACACACTCGAGAGCTTGATAAACAGGGAGCCACGGTAGCGCTTGGTCGCGAGCAATGGGTTCGAACCGCTGCCGATCGCACCAGAGGGGTAGACGCTGAAGGGGCGCGACGACTCCTTGGGGAAGTCGGCGACGATGGGCTTGTGCTCGAGGCCTGCAGCAAAGGACGACTTGGCGGGGATCGCGACAGGCTCAGCAATCTCGCGGACACCACCCGACGACTCCTTCCGCACAGACTTCCTTAGGGTCGGCGAAGGGCTTGGGGAGGGGTTGAAGCGGGGCTCAGTGTCCTCAGCCACGGCAGGCGAAGCGACGTTCGAGCCGGCATCGGTGCGGATGTCGTTCGAGGGCTCCGAGCCTGAAGACGCGTAGTCCTGGTTCCTCGTCGAGGCGAGAGGAGTGAGAGGCGCCGCAAAGTCGATAAGAAGGCTCTGCGAAGTAGCCATGCTGGCCGGAGTCTGGAGGCCGACCCACGACCACTCCTCGCCACGGACCCAAGCGGGGGCGTCGTCGAAGCGCGGGCTCTCCTCCTCGTCGGGGGTGATGATCATGCGGTGGTTGACATAGCGCGTGGGAGTGCCCTCAGCCTTGACCTTGCGCACAAACTTGATGCGGCGGGTGTGGTAGCGCTGCGAGCGGATGGGGTGGAACGAGTCGAGAAGCATCTGCGAGAGCTCCTCGTGACGGTAGTGGACGAGGGGAATGTGCGTCTCGAGGGCGCAACGACGGCGCTTGTTGTCACTGAGACGGGCGACAAGCGACTGGGTGTGGGTCGGGGCTCCTCCCCAGCCAGTGACAGGAAGGGTCCAAGGGGCCGACGCGAACTCGGACGTGCCAAAGGCAGTAGCAGGAGCAGAGGCGAGGCTGCGGACAAAGTCGACAATCTGGACCTCAGCCTGCTGGGAGGCAATGTCGCGCCCGCCAATGACGACGTCAACGAGACCCAGCTCGCGCGCGCGGACAGCCGAGAGCGGGAGCATGTCCTTGACGAGGTGGGTGGCGACCGAGCGGCCACAGCGCTCGACGTACGAGTAGAGGTGGAACTCGGAGCCGTGGAGACCCATGGCGCGGTACGCGGGGTTCAGGACGACGGTGCCGGCCGAGACAACGACGTCACAGGCAGCAGCGAGGGCAACGCCACCAGCGGCGGCATTGCCACGGACGCACGCCACAGTCGTGATGCCGCGCTCGGTGAGCGAAGGAGTACCAGCGAGGAACTCGGAGCGGGGCTGTGCAGACAGGTCACCCGCGATGAACTCGACGACATCGTCAATCGCATTGATGTTGGCCCACGTCTCGCGGCCGGGGTGCTCGGCGCTCTCGATGATGTTGAGCGCCACGCCGTTCGAGAAGTACTGGCCACCCATGAGGGCGAGGACCTTGACATTTCCGCGCGCGGGCTCGGTAGCCCACTGGAGTGCAGCAAGGAGATGCTCGCAGCCGGTTGTGGAGAAGGCTCCGTTGCTAATAGCGTGTTAGTGTCTTGCCGTAATTCGCGGGTCACGCGAATTGTGCGATCGAGGTTGCGGCATGGGTGTTTTCGCGTCGTGCTTCCCTCCGATCGCACAAGACCACAAGACCAACTCACTAGAAGTCCCAGTAGACCAGCTGGACAAGGCCCTCACCGGCGGGGATGGTACGCACAAACACCTGCTGCCAGGTGCCGGGCACCTCCTGGAAGTCGTGGATGGGCCACTCGGGAACACCGTCGAGACGCGATCCCTCGCCCGCAGCCACGAGCGCGTCGGCCATGGAGACCTTGGCGCTGAGTGCAGCGGCGGCATTCACCTTGGGGAGGCGTCCATGCGTGAACCAAACAGCGACACCGCAGCCGTACGAGCAAGCGCTGCCGTGTCCACAGTCGGCAGTCTTGAACAAGACGGCGCCGTCGCGCGTGGCAATCGCCCGACCAGCGGGGATCGCGTCAAAGCCGTCATGCCCCGCCGCTTGGATCAGCTCTGACGGAATGTCGGAGGCCCTGAGGTGAATGTGGGCGTCGTACGCGAACATGAAAGACTTGGCCGTCTTGAGCGTGCCGCCGGGCTGCGAGTCGCCGCAGTTGATGATGCGCGCGACATCGGCCGCAGTGTGCAGCGTGAGGTCGGGGCGGCGCTGGCCAGGCTTGATCTGCGGACGCTCGTTGAGAGGGCCGCCCATGAACGGCTGGCTGTGCGAGACGCACTGCAGCGCCCAGGTGGGGTCGACCTTGACGCCGACACGCGCGCCGCGGTGCGTTGGGTCATTGAGCTTAGCGTACTCGTGCTGGATGCGGGAGAGGGCGACGGTCACGGAACGCAGGGTGGCGTTTGTCACCGGACCCTGATACAGCGATGACTTTGTCGTGTACGCAACGTCGTTGAGCGGGAACTGGTCCCATGCCCAGACGGGCCCGCCGTCCATGGTATGGTCCGCCTGGAGCACGGTGATGCCCCAATGCGAGCGCTGGCGCTCGCTGATGGGCTTGGAGCGGTCCGAGGGCGCCTGGAGGGCCGGCAGCGCCGTCGCGGCATTGGCGTCGAAACCGCGGTCGCCCATAATGGCCCAGTCGATTGCTGCTGGCCCGGCGTCGCCTGGGGGCCCAGGGTGCACGATAAGGGTGAGCACCTGTGCGATGCGTGTCAGCTGGTGCTTGTTCGGCGAGGTAGCGTAATTGTGAGTGCGCCACGATCTGGCATTCCCTGGGTTTTGGAAGGCAGCAGCAGAAAGAGCCCGCAACGGGCGCTAGGCAGGGTTTCACTTACATTCTCCCAGATCACGTCGGGCACCTTCTTGGTGAGGAACGGACAGAGCACAACGTGCGGCGAGTGGGCCAGCACGGCACTGATCATGCTCTCGTCGCTGAGCGCCAGCTCGGTCGACACCTTCTCGCAGCCCAGGTCGCTCAGATAGGTCATGACGCGCTGGGTGAGCGAGTTGGCGGCCGACACGAGCAGCAGGATGCGCCACTTGCGCACGTCCTCTGGGATCGGGGGCAGCTCGGCGAGCGAGCGAGCAGGAGGCAGGCTCATGCTGGGCGCGATGGGGTGGGGGAGGGCGGAAGGGGGTGTGAAGGAGAGTCGAGGTGGTGGATAGAGACGATTCTAAAGGAGTGTGATGCCAGATATGCTATCTGGACTGGTGCTTCTGGGCGAGCTGGTCGACAGTCGTCCTGGAGATACGGGGTACTGCTGCGTGACGCTGCGGAGCACGGTGCAAAGGGTATGGCGGCGTATGAACAACGGCGAAGGAGGGTGAGGTGCCGGTGACTGGGGATATACCTGTCGCTTGAAACGGCAGTGATCAATTGACAATTGCCGGACAGACAGGCTAGCAGGAACGTCAGCTCGTGTTCATGTTCTCCCTATTCATCTTGATGCCATTGATCGGTTTCAAGATCTTTTGGTGGCCGGCCGCGTAGTGGTGGCATGCCCGCCAGGCGGAGGGTGTGGCCGTGGCCGTGGCTCTCGTGCCCTCCTCCACCGAATGACAGAGGGGCGCCATGTCGCACCTCGCGATCGTCACTAGTCACTCACGTCAAGCTTGGGTCTCAAGATAGAGATACAATGGGAGGATCAGTTGAGCGAGTCTTGGGACCGGGCGGGGCGTGAAGCCGTTGGGGGCGCGGGGGGGGGGGGGGTGGTGGGATACCTCGTCGTGCTGTCTCTTCTGTTTTTATAACAGGCCGTCTTCGTCTTGCCCGGTGACAAGCATGCCGCGCTGATCTCGGCTGCACCGTCGTCTCTCTCCTCTCTCGGTGTCCCTTGCCTCCTCGCGTTCCTCCCCTCCCTCTCCCCAACCACCGACGTCAAAGGCGGCGCCCACGCGGCTGCTGATTACCGTCGCTACGGCCGCCCTTTGGCACACGCGCCCACCCGCTGTACCACCATCAGCGGCGTCTGTGCTTCGTACACGCCTCACACGCGGCTCTCGGCTGCTTGCTGTGTGAGCGACGCCAGGTCTCACAGCAGCCGACGCGCGGGAGGGAGGGGCAGGGTCTCGTCCTCTCTCGGTCGCGCCTCCGGGATACGGTACATTGGTGCAGAATGACCTACGCCACCACCGCCGCAGCTGCTATCCGCCGCCGCCGCAGGTGCCATATGAGCCAGCAGCTCCAAGAGACGCCGCCATTACGGCTGCAGGAGGACGGCCAAAAGAGCCTTAAGGGTCACGCGCCCCTCCAACACGTCAACATGCAAATTCTACGAGGCGTTTCCATATGATCGGGTCCAGCCGGTCAGGGCTGCCCGGAAACAGGGTGCGGCGTCCAAGGGACAGCCGTGTGTGTACAAGGGCTGCACACCACACACGATATTTTCAACGACTAGATTCCGACACCGTGCCGGGAAAGCCAACGGGTACGACGGGAGGTGGGCTGGCTAATGCACAATAGGGTTTGGGCCAGTTCAATTCTTAATCACTGTCGCTGTCCACCTGCGGGTGTCGAGTGAGTGAACGCCTCAGCAGCCCGGAACAGCAGGCGGGGAATTCTTTCTCCTGCCTGCCGTGGAGTGACGCACCAGTCGAGAGCCCTTCGCGCCTGGAGCCTTGCTAAAACTGCGTCGCGTCGTTAGGTTTTTGACAGTCATCCACACAGGAGGCCTCCACTTACGAGAGCTGTGTCTGCCTTTGCGGGCGGCTTGCAGCCGCAGAGGCCTTCGTGGACCTGCTTGAGGTGGTCGCCTTCTTCGTCGCACGCGATGCCGTTGCAGGTACCGCCTTCGCCTGGATTCGGGATTTGGTCTTTGGAGGTGGCGACGGAGGCTCGTCCGACATGTTTGGACCGTCCTCCTCATCGTCGTCGTCGGACCCGGGCGCAAACTGTTTTGAGTTTCGAGGTTGGATGGGAACATGTGGTCAGCTAATGTGTCGCAGCCTTCGCAGCCCGAAAGGCCCCTCTGTTTTGAACTTACCAGTGCTTGCTGACCCTTTGATCTTGCACCGCGAGGCTGAGTGGCACGGTTCCTCGCAGGCACGCGTACCTGGGGGTCGGAATCTTCTTCCATCCTAACGTTATCAGCTACGCGGCCGCGGTTGAAAATGTGCGGACGGTCGTACTCACATGCTGTCCTCGGCTGGGAGACGAGCGTCAGCTACGCGCAAACCTGGATGGGACTGGTTTCCATACCCATGCTGTCGTTGTCTGAAGCTCGGCTGCGGCCTTTGCCCTTTGTCTGTGGGATGTTTCAGCACCGCGTTGCTGTTTCGTGCCTCACCTTCTTCGACTGGGCCTCACGGGTCGGTTGCTCAGCAAAATGTGATGCCACCCTACGGCCGAGGTCAGTTACTGGGGCGGACCTCGTCCTCTACATACGTGTCCTTCGCGTTGGCCATCTGCTCCGTTAGGACCAAAGTTCTTTTATTAGCGACGTACCTCTTCCTCCACATTCTCCTCTTCCACATCGCGGCTGCGCATCTCCTTGCCGACGCCTTTCAGAGTGGTTACCACGAAGCTACCTTGTTAGCCGAGATTCCAGATCCACATGTTGTCAAGGCACTCACTCCTTGATGGCGTCTTTGTCATCCTTGTCAACAAAGCGCATTACCGCGTCCTCTAGGCCGTCCTCAATGAGGACATCCAGACTTTGTGCCTTCAGGTACTGTCGCACCAGGTTGGCCATGCGGACCTTTGCCAGACGGTCACTGGTTGTCATGGCGGCCATGCCTTCGTCGTCCTCGTCGCCATCGCTAAAACCGTCTTCGCCCTCAGGAACATCGGGGCGATTGGCAGCCTCTGCCGCGTAGGATCAGTTTCACTGCACAACCAGCCGTTTCCAACCACAAACTTTTCTCCGTCTTCTTCCTCCGATAGTACTGGAGGACATCGCGTGGGTTGGCCACTCTGCCAATGAAATCCTGTCCAAAGCGAACAGGGTTTGTCATCTCTTTGGCCTCTGATGTTTCAACCTTAATCTGTGTGAGTAACAAGGCCAGGTACAGAGAGGAGCAGACTCTCGCACCTTGAGACGAATCAGAGGGAGCATCATCTCCTCGTGGGACGCATCGTGCGTTTCATTCCACTTCCGCCGCGCAGTACGAATCAAATCCTCGACCTGCCATTGTCAGCCGAAATCTCGCTCTTACACATACCTTGCCACGCAAAAAAGCTGAGATTGTGTCCTTCTCGTTGAGGTTGATCTTGGAGTCTGGCTTCGCAGCCTCTTCGGCTAGCACAACCTCATCAAGCTCAAACGGCCGAACAGTCTTGAGTGGGTACGACGACATCTGGAACTGGCTACCTTGCACCGATAAGATGCCGACATGTCTTGCAAAGGTCAATGCGACGACGATGGCTTGATCACGTACTTTTGCAAAGCTTCTCCTGGGGCCAGACTTGTTGCCACCGAGCTTCCAGGCTGGGAAATGAAGTAGTTTTTACCCTCCACTGCCTCGGGCACGATGCGGCAGTCGTGTTCGTGTCCCCAGACGACGAGCTTGATCGAGTCATCGAACATGCCTTCGGGGACAAACTGCTGGGGCCCGTGCTTGACACTTCACCTGTTAGCATCTGTTTATACCCAGTTCACCCCAAACTAACCGATTCTGGTGGACCAGCAAGATGTTGAACCAGTCGTCTTCCGCGATCTCGCCACCTTCTGGCATGTACATCTTGACACGGTTTGACCGCAGCTCATAGTGCATGCGCTGGTCCTTGACGTTGCCAACACCATAGAGGGCGAGATGAGTGTCTCCCTTACGGAGAAGGATGGGACGGATCTTGATGCCCTTGTCCTCTGGCTCGTTGGCCTCGTCCGCCGAGAGATCTACTTTGCCAAAGTAGTTCAGGACGCCAGACACGGAGAGGACGTCGAGAGCGCACAGTGCTCCTTCCTAGAGGGTTTAGGTTCGTGCAGCGTCTTCAACTCACTGGTCCTGTGCCCTGAGGGTCATCGTGGTTGCCGTGGATGGAGAAGACGGGAATGGCAATGTTGAGGTTTGGGTCCTCATAATTGACAGCAGGAAATCTGGACATGTTCAGAGATGTGTTCACCATCGAGGACTCACGAGAAACCCGGCGTCGCGCCGTCCATGGGATCGCTGAGGAGCTCGAACGAGATGGGCTTATCGCCAAGGGTGTACTGTCGCAGGAGGGCGATGGTCTGGTGCATACACGTTCGACTTGGCTTGTTCTCGTGGAACAGGTCGCCGGCGAGGAGGATAAAGTCGACCTGCTCCTCAACAGCCAGCTGGAGGATCTCGCGAAAGGTGTTGATGGCATCTTGGCCACGGATGGGGTCTTTCTCAGCGTACCCAATGTGATTGTCTGTCGCGAGAAGGATGCGGAAGCAGCTGTTGGCGGGGTGTCAGCGACCGGAGATGATTGAAGCCGCTCATGGAAGGGGGGAGCAGAGGGGAAGAGGGGAAAGACCCCGGGCCCCGTGTTGTAGGCAGAATGTGCAGAGGCGGGGAAGACGATTCAACTCACTTGTCCTCGTCTGGAGTGGGGATAGAGTCAGCGCAGCCCTCCAGTCCGCTGTTGCTCGCGCCTTCCTCACCTGGCTGGTCGATACTCGGCGGGGCTTCCGCGACGCTGTGGAGGCACGGTCAGCTCGGTAAGGCGCATGCAAGCTGCTGAAGAGTCCACCCACCTGTCAGCTCGTTCCCGTGTAGGACTTGTGTTGCTTTGTTGTGACATTGTCGGTGTTGAGGAGAGTGTTGTTGCAGACGAGAGGGAAGGCTGCAAGTGACGACAGAAGTCGGATGTGCCTTTGGGCGCGTCGCGCGTTGCAGATGAGTGGACATGGTGCAGTCACGTGATGTGTCAACACGGATCGGCAACTGCCTGCTAGTTAGTGACAAGCCGGCGCGCCGGCGCTAGCCGCGTATCATCTCCGTCGGTGACAACGATCGGCCACAGCGACGGGCCCCACAAGGATGGGGGCAAGGCATCTTCGTCGCTTTGTCGCCTTTGGCAGTGATCTTGTCAGCGTCAGCTTTGTTTCTGTCGCACTACACCCCAGCAGTGTCGCCTTTGTCCCCGTCTTGGCTCGGAGGAAACAATAAGCCAGTCGGGGCATACAGAGAGCCAACCAGCCAGCCAACTGCGCAGCGCGTTTCGGTACCAGGCACGAATGCTCCACAAGCGCGGCGAGTGAAAGCAAGAGCAAGCCTGTTGCCACCTTGGCCTACTGAGGTGGCTTGAATGATGCTACTCGAGCTCTCTAGCTGATACATGTGCAGGTCTGTCTCGCTGACTGTGGCAACGAACGTCTGGAGGGCGGAGGCCCACCGACGGCTCGTCGGCTCGGTGCTGCTGCGCCAAAAGCACTTGACGCTGAATGAAACGACTAACCTGTGTGAACCCTGATTTGAACGTGTCATTAGGTCGAGCTGTACGAGCGGTGATGACGCAGTGCTGACTTGAAGCTTGGCGCTGGCTGGCTGGCTGGCTGGCTGGCTGGGTGGCGTGGCTACTCATGCCGCGCCACTGGCCGGCCATCAGCTCAGCTCGACCTTGGCCGAGAGGGGGAAATTCAAAAACAAAAACACTCGTCGGTGGCTTCAACCGTCTGCGTCGTTCCTCGTCGCTGCGAACAACCAACCCCGCACTCGTCAACAGCACACTCTCCACACTCCCACACACACTCCCACAAGTCTTATAGCTCGTGCCAACGCATCCAGTCTCTCGCTTTCACCCATCCTCTCTCACATTCGTCTTCGACCTCGCGCAGCCCGTTCCTCCATTCCTCATGTGAGCTAGCTCTCTTCCCACAGCCAACCAGCCAGCCAGCCAGCAACTGACTCTGCAGGGACACGACCGGAGTGACCGCTGCGCTCCGCGCCGAGCAGCAAGCGCGCAAGGCGGCGCGTGAGGCGCGCGCTTCGTACTATGCGCACCCGCTCCTCCACTTGCACACGTACCTCGACGCCGAGGGTTCCGACACAGACTCATCCTCGGAGCACGTACCGGACATCGTGTCGCCGACTGCCGCCCCACTCAACGCTCCTTTCTCACCCGAAGGTGCAGCGGCGGCGGGCCCGTCGACCGGTGCTGAGGATGAGGGTCCGCCCGTCCCCCCCAAGCCAGCAGATGTCCTCCTTGAAGCACAGCCGCCCGCGACCAAGGTCGAGGAGGAGGAGCCTACCAAAGCTATCTTCCCTCGCCCTGGCCCTGCGGCAGACGTTGTCGAAGCAGCTCTCAAGGACCCCAAGGTTGCTACTGGCCCCAATGGCGCGCCAGCCAAGGCTGATCCCCACTGGAGCTCATCTGCTGTCATGCAGCCCCACCTGCAGCTCATGTACGTTGCTTCGTGCCGATCCGCCGCTCACTCGCAGGTGCGGTCCTTTGCTGTCCTATTATACGATCGCAGACGGCGTCTGGTATGGCGCCGCCATGGTCGTGACGGCGGACAGGTGGGTGGTTGTGTGTATACACAATGGCATACACAATGGCACAGCAGCTCACACCGCCTCAGGGGAAGCCAGTTCGAGCCAACGCCGTGGCTGCACCTCCGATTCAACCAGTATGCTGGTCTTGAGCAGACTGGGCCTGAGGTTCTGCCTGCCAAGACGTTCCAGTCCCAAAGGATCTTCACCTACAATGACAACAAACAAGGACCGTGCTCGTTCTGGCGCTTCATGATCCAGATCCCTCTCCAAAACACGGAGACGGAAGTCAAGTACAGCCTGAACCGCGGTGCCGAGCTCGCGTTTGTGGTGCCGGCCGTCGGTCAAAACCTCCGTTGGACCGCGCACAGCTGTAATGGTTAGTTGAAGAGATCGACTCGTCGCTAACTGTGTCCAGGATTCTCATCCGGCGTAGACCCCGATGAGTTCAAGGGCGAGTGGGACTCGGGCTACGACCCCCTCTGGGAGGACATGTTGGAGAAGCACCACCTCCAGCCCTACCACTGTATGGTTGGCGGCGGCGACCAGATCTACTGTGATGCCTTGACGTTGGAGCCGGAGATGCAGTGTGAGTGGAATAGGGGCGGTCATCGAGGACTTGCTGACACACGTCTAGCGTGGATCAACGCTCCTGATCGTGAGGCGAAGCTCAGCCATCCGGTGACCGACGACTTTGTGAGTGGCATGATCTACTTGGCGCTGACCGTTTAAGAGAGCTGCTCTCGATCGCTTCTTGTGAGGCTCAATCTTCCTCCTGCCCGCCGGTGCTGATCTACAGCTTCAACCACTACGCTCTGCACTTCCGCCGCGGCGCGTTTGGCCGAGCCAACTCCACAATTCCAATGTAGGTGTCAAGTTGGGACTGTCGCTGACGTCGTAGGGTCAACATGCTCGATGACCACGATCTCATTGACGGTTTCGGCACATACGACGACGAGACGATGCGCTCGCCCGTCTTCTCGTACATCGGAAACCGCGGATACTTCGTGAGTCCTATCCTTCTGAAAAGCGCTAACAGGAAGTGGTACCTGCTGTTCCAGCTGTTTACGGTAGACGAGTTTGACGGCATTGACCCCTTCCCTTCGCATCCCATCAAAAGCATGGTCATTGGCGGTCAAGGTCCGTGGATTCCGTTCCGCAACCACTCGTTGTCAGTGTACCTCGGCCCCAAGGTTCATATGATCGCCGTCGACTGCCGCTCCGAGCGTAAGCTGCACCAAGTTGTCTCTCCCGAGACATACTCTATCATCTTCGAGATTATCAGCCGCCTCCCACAGGATGTCGAGCAGCTCGTTATCCAGCTCGGTGTGCCCATCGGTAGGTCTGGCCTAAGCTCTACCTAACGTCACAGCCTACCCGCGCATGTCGTTCCTTGAGCACTTCCTCGGTGCCAAATACAACCCCATCAACCTCTTGGCACGGCACAATGCCCTCGGCCTCGGTGGCATGGTGAACAAGTTTAACCAGAGTGCTGAGTTGCTCGACGACCTCAACGACCACTGGTGCGCCAACGTCCACAAGAAAGAGCGCAACTGGCTCGTGCTCGAGATGCAGCGCATCGCCCAGACGCAGCGACTGCGTGTCACCTTCCTCTCTGGCGACGTGCACCTCGCGGCGGTCGGGTGCCTCTTCACCTACAAGGCCAAGCTCGCGCCCGAGGTCGACCACCGCTACATGCTTAACATTGTCTCGAGTGCCATTGTCAACACGCCACCACCGGCGGGTGCAGCGAAGATGGTCTCGCAGCTCGCGGGCCACAAGCACCGCACGCTGCACAGTAAGTGCGTGGCGCTGGTGGTGCTAACACTGGTCAGAGCAGCACACCGACGAGTCAATGCTCGACGTCTTCGCAAAGGACACGGATGGGAAGAAGCAGCGCAAGCCTGTGAGTTGATGTGTCGCCTGAGATGGCAATAGCTGACAACTCTCAGTACGTCCTCCCACGGCGAAACTACACCGCGATCGAGTACCTCGAGTCTGGCGACCTCCTCTTTGATATCCGCGTCGAGAAGTTCCAGGGCGCTGGTGACACGGTCTCGTACCCCGTCAAGGTGCCGCCCCCGCGCTGGGAGGTCCGCACCGGTGCCTCTGTTGGTGCACCATCGATCCAAAACGGCGGTGCTCACTAGATTGAGCAGATGAGCCTGAACTGCAGTGAAAGTGACGAGAAGCAACAACAGGACAGCAGAACGAAACGATGGCTCGCGGCCTTGTGCTGCACGTGATCAGACTTCCAGAGACATAGCGATACCCAAGATACCCCAAGCCCGCATTCAAACGGCGCCTAATGATAGAGGTTACAAGAGGTGTTTCAACCGATGCATCATATCCCACAGCCCATGGCACACGCCCACCGGCGCAGCCTCTACACAAGCACATCGTCGCCATCCCTCCACCTCGTCGCCTCGTAGCACTGTCGTTGCTGGCCTACAGCTGTATCAACTGGCAGGGTAAATCAAAGATCGGGTGAACATCAATCGGGTATATGAACACATTTAGTATCCCTCCTCTTCCTCTTCTTCGCCAACTGGGCTTCGTCAGCCGGGTTCGAACCTCCACTGCAGCTCTGCAACTCACCAAAGTGGAGGGGCTCTCCATGCTTGTACCTCGCAGGGCTCGGTTCGCGGCCCGGTGTGAGGTCGAAGATTGGACCTGGTGGGTTCAGACCGTATTCGTCGGCGCTGTACGCGCTGTTCTGGCGCTCTTCTGCAAACACACGCTCAATCACCGAGTCACGCTCGCCTCCGTAGGCAGAGTTTGTCCTCTCGCTGGCATATGTCCGCTCGATGAACGAGTCGCGGTTGTCGTCGATGCCGCCGTACGCGGCGTCCTCGCTGAACTCGGTGAAGTCGGTGTTGTTGGTCATCCCACTGTCACGGTAGCCGTCGACGATAGAGAAGATGGCGTCGCGTTGGCTGGCCACTCGTGGCTTGGGGGCAACAAGACCCTCATACCCAGGCGAGTACGGGGGCTCAGCGGTCGAGTGTTCCTCCTCAACAGAGAGGATCTCGCGGGTCGCCGCCACGGGCGAGTCCGAGGGCGAATGCCGGCGGCGCATCGAGATCGAGTCGGACGGCTGAACCGACGTGTCGTCGCCGTTGGAGGTGCGGACCGAGCTGGCGTGCGAGTCCTGGCCGTCGTGGTGCGAGTACGAGTTGCCAGTACCGTGATCGTGGTGTGGCTGAGAGTCATCATGCTCATATCCGTAGTGCTGATGCCTGTTCTGCTCATCATCGTAGTCGTCATACTCGCGGCCGTGATCGTTAATAGAGCGGTCATACTCGTATTCTGCTGTTCCGACGGAAAGGCGTTCGGCGCTCTGAAGCTGGAGAGGCGGCTCAAGTGCAGGCAACGGTTTGTTCGTCGCAGGCTTGGGGCTCACACTGAGGCGCGAGAACTTGCCAACCGGAGGGCTGACATTCAGTTGGCGCGCAGGAGAATGCTCTGTCAAAGTGAGGTCCTTCACCGTCGCGTCGCGGTTCATGGGACGAGCGCCGTTGGCAATTAAGATGTCTGGTGGTGTCAGCAGGAACAACGAGTCATGCTTACCCATCCACTTCTCCTCGGCGTCGGCTTGCGGGCTGTTGTTGCCTGAACTCAGCCCACTGGCAGACTGCACCTCGAAGTCCATGGAGACTTCGCGCTGCTGAGGTTCGCTGCGGTTCTTCCGAGCCTTTTCACGTTGGTCGGTGCCAGATTTGACGCGCCGGATGGACTTGAAAATGTTGGCCCGCGAGGTGCTCGACGCCTTGCTATGCTCGTCATCCGCCCGCTTTCGGCCGGCAGCTTCTGGTGTTGATGGGCTGTTGCCTGCGGACTTCGAAATCGTGGGAACTGTGAGAGGCTTCGTGGACGAGACATTCTTGGGCAGTGGTGGAACAGGAGGGACCCGAGTAGTGGTCTTCGGTGTGGTGGGGTCGGCCGCAGCATGCCAGAGGGAGGACGACACCGAGTGATCCGCTCGAGAGAGCGTGAGCTTCTTCTGGGAGCCGCGGAACAGCATCTTGTCAAAGTCATCGTGGCGCTTGTCGTTCTGGAACTGCGACTTCTCCTTCTTCCGCCTAGAGAAGATTGACTGGAGCGTCTTCTTGCGCTTGGGATCGGCCACTGCCATCTGGTAGTCCAAGGGGACGCGTTCCTCAAACAGGAAGTAGATGTCGGTCGTCCGTGGGTCCTTGTGAGGGTGAGGGGCATCTTGCTCCTCTGGGTGGCTCGGACGTGCCCGGTACTCGATGAGGGCCCAGGCAGCCTCCTTGAAGGTCAACTCCTCGCGATCTGTCCATCCAGCGCCCATCATGAGGTCGGCCCAGCAGTCGACAAATGCCTCCTCGAGGTAGATGCGTCCCTTGGAGTCAGCGCCCTCGAATCCAGCAGCAGGACCAGTGCGAGGCGTCGTGTCGTGAGTGAAAGGGGTGGCCTCCTTCTGCGTCTTTTGAAGTCTGCGTCTCAATTCGTCGCGTTCTTTCGGCCACTCGGTGATCGAAGACTGCACAGGAGCAGAGAAGGTGAGTGAGGCTGTCAGGAATGGTTCTGAGCGCGAGAAGCCACCGCCAGCCGCGGCAAACTCGCTCCAGTCCATCGTTTGTCTGCGTTCAGCGACGCTCTGAAGAGGTCAGCAGCGCTTGAATGATTGGGCTCACCATTTTGGCGCTCTCGTTCAGGTCGAACTGCAGACGCTGCCCGATATCTCCTGGATCCGAGTTCTGGGAGGAAGTGTTCGGGTTTCTGGTCTTGGGGGCGTCGAAGCCCATGTCCTCGAAAGCGCTCCACTCCTTGCCGGCCAGACTGCCGTACTTGCCGTCTTCCGCCTCATCCTTATCCTCTGACTTGGACGACTCCTTGGGCTTGAGCGACATGCCGTAGACGGTCTTGGAGTCGCCCTGCTTGTGGGAGAGGGGAAGAGGAAGTGACTCCTTGACACTCATCTTGCGGCGCCAGCCTGCGGAGAACTTGGGACGCGATGCCTCGCCTCGACGGTTGCTAAGCACAACGCGACCCCACGTGTCCCAGCCAGTGGGAATGTCATCCACCCAGGTCTCGGCGTTGACGACAAGATCGCGAGAGTAGGCCCTGACCGTACGGCTGGCGACCTCGCACCGAACAACGCGGGCAGCGCGTCGTGGGCGTCCCCTTGACAAATCGGCGTCGGACGCGATCATGGAAGGGTATCCGTTGACCCATTCTTTTAACCTGGACGGTAAGTCGGAGAGACCCAGGCCGTCCTTTTTTCCTGTCGATCGAATGTACGACAGCAGCAGGTGCTCAGTAGCAGACGCGGCCTTGACGAAGGCTGCGTGCGCGACCAAGGCGGGCGTGTTTGTCGGAATGTCGAAGAGAAGCGGGGCGAAGAGAGACGCCAGGCTGTGTGGGGTGAGACCCGACAAATGGGAGTGCGCCGCAAACCGGGACAGAAGGCCGAACAGGGGGTTGACGATGTAGTAGTAGACGTCCGAGGGAAGGATGGACCCGAGTGTGGTAAAGGCATCGGTTGGGTACTTTGCCACTGAGGGAGTAAGCTCTGATCCACTTCAACCGCCGCCGGCAACTTACATCGCTCGCGACCCCTCCATTCCTCATAGACGTCCCAGTCAAAGCACCCGTGGCAAGCTTCCCGTGTTCCTTCGCGGACGCGTGTCATACGCGCCAGAGCCCATCTGAGGAGCCACGCGAGCTCGTGATCGCTAGCGAACTTGACGTCCTGGAGGAAGTTGTCGTGGGCTGATTTTGGGGGTGTACGTGACGAGGTCCTGAGGAGGGAGGGCTCAGCGGCGCACGGGGCACAGATAGACCACCCTCGAACTCACCTCACGGTTTGAACAAACGACAGGATGAACATCCTCAGCCGCGTTTGGTTTAGCTCGAGGCTCTGGTTGGAGAAGAGCATGGGCGTATCAAGTGCTATGCCTTGTTAGTACGGTCTGGGAGGGAAGGGCTCGTGCTCACCCCTGCGCCCCAGTTCGGCGCCAACATCGCGGATGACGCGCGCTACCTCGTCGAGGCCTAGAATGACGTTCTTTCCAGCTCCACCGAGGAAGCCGTACGGCCTCGGCGCGTTTGGGTCCTCGGCCACTGACGCTGAGTCCGAGGACACGATCGCCTGGGCACTGAGCGGGACATTTGTCGTTAAGAACGAGTACTGGAGCGGCAGCAGGGTCTGAGCCGAAGCCGAGGATGCCAGATCCGTCTGTGTCCCAAATCCGGGGGAGGTTGGGGCATTGTTGACGATGGTACGGGGTGAGCTGAAGCTGAAGTGGTGTGTTAGCGACATGCAGAACAAGGATGGCATTGTCAATGAAGGAGCAGACGAGACTGGTGTGTTAAGGCCTTGTGTTCGCACTCACCCAGGTACAGTGCCAAACTCGCCGACACTCGTGCTGGAAGGAACAGCGCTTGAGCCGTTCCAGGTCTTGGCTAGGCCTAGCACTCGTCTGTCGCCCGCAGTAGGGGAACCGGTCACCAGCACTGCCGGCGACCGATCCTTCTTCGGCGGCTGGTGAGAGCGGGAGAAGAGGGAAGGCATGGTCACGTCGTCGGCGTCAGGCGGGGCGGCGAGTGAGGTGTGGCGCTGGTGTCCAGAAGACTAGACGTGAGGGCGGAGCGGGAACGCAGGCGGCGGCGACGTCCCTCCACTCTGTGAGCACCGAGCAGTGTTGTGGCCGCCAAGGATCTGCCGTGTCGTGCTGCTGCTGCTGCTCGAGGTCCTTGGGGGTATGAGGGATTCGAGTCGGACGTCTGAGGGGCGAGCAAGGCAGAGTGCGGGGTAGGAGCACACCGAGTTGAGGTCGGTGATGGTGGTGCGGGCGTACGATACGCTACGATGAGCGAGAGGGGGGTGCAAGGATCGTGGGTGGTCGATGAAGTGCGTTTGTGCGCGCGCACTGTACTGAGCAGTGCTAACTAGGCTGCCGGCGTGGTGCTCGCTCGCGCGGGTGAATCGAATGGCTCGGGCCTAAGGAGCGTGGGGCCGGTGCGCGCGCGGTCGGCACGTCGCGTTTGGGCCAAAGGGATGATGGGCGGGGCGGGGAGGAATGAGTTGCCGTGCCGGCCGCAAGTGCGCGTGCGTGCGTTGGGGAGTGATGGGCGCGGTCAATGAGAGTGTCGAGTCGAGGACGACGGCGATGGCGACGACGACGACTGCGACGAGCACGACGAGTGATGGAGAATTGTCGTAGCTATGTGTGTGAGGTGAGCTTTGCTGCTGTTGCTGCAGGCGTCGTAACGGCCAACAACATGGACCTGTGTGACACACCTCTAGGACAGCTCAGGCAAGAGTACGACGAGGGGCAGCCGGCGAGCGAGGGAGCGAGGGAGGGGGAGCGGAGACTAGGCTGGCTAGGCGGCTGCTAGGCGCAAGGCGGAGCGTGGACAACAAGGAGAGGAGGAGGAGGAGGCGGCGGCGGCGGCGGGGGCGGGGGCGGAGGTGTGGTGGTGGTGGTCGGTGGCGGCGGCACGGGCAAGGGTATGATGGATGGAGATCGCATGGGCCAGGCCTGCAGCAGTGAGTCGTCGCGTCGGGTCTGTCTACACTTGACGTTCCCGGTCGCATCCTCCCTCGTCCCCCCCTTGCTTATTACCCCTTGTGCTAGGGAACCTACTTGTCGTGGATCGGTCCGTCCTTCTGTTACTGCTGCAGCAGCAGGCAGCAGGCAGCACCAACAGCATAGCATACCCATCGCGGGTTCCCGACAGAGTTCCCTTGGTGCCCGCTTGGACAGTGGCCTCATGCCTCGGGCCCTGAAACCCACCCGCCCTCGACGCTGCCCGTCGCGCGCCAGTCGAGTTGCCACCACCGCGAGACCTGCCTGGCCTGCAGGGGCAATGCTCGTCTCCCTGCCCCGCCTGCCCGCCAGTCCCTGCTGCTCGCACGCGACCGCGCCCCCACCCACTTGAAACGTCATCCCGCGCGCGGTTGAAACGGCAACTATGATGAGCCTACCTTCCCGTTCCAGTAGCGCCCACGGCCAGGCCGGCAACGACAATGCTGCCAACGCGAATCTGCGACATCTTCTCCTAGCCTGGTGCTGCGCGCTCAGCCGCAAAGGCAAGTCTGAGGAGGAGCAGAGCTACTACGACTGAAGCAAAACTCACCAACCAAACTAGTGGATCTGGCAACAGGCAACAGTATGCTTCGGTATGATGTGTACGGTACGACCACGACGACCCAAACAACCCCCTTGGCACACTGCTCAAAGGGGTCCAGCGTTTCAACCTCGTGCCGGCAACCTTGTCCTTCAAGGTTTCTTTGCGGATGGCATGGCGTTTCGGACCGGCGAGTGCAAGGTGTCGCGTGGAGGGTAGTACCACCGGGATTCTTACTGCAGTGATGGAAGAGCTAGCTCGTCCAGCGAGGATGTTAGTGGGGGGGGCTTCATCTCTCGGGTCAATGGGTGACAACCTGGGACCAGCGCCTGGGCAACCTGGCCCGTTGGACAGGCGCGTCATTGATGGAGCCTGCTTGACGCGTCGAGCTTAGCCCAGCGGGGTGCGCGATCGAGCACCACTTGTCCTCTTACGTGTCGAGATCCAGCAGCACACACGAACCCGATAAGCATTTCGCGTCCCGCCGCGCCCGTCCCAGAGAGCCAGGCAGCACTCCTCCCTTGCCCTTTGGACGGCACATGGCTGCACTAGTGGTCGCCGTGTGCGCCCGACAGCCGACCGGTCGTCACCGCGCGACTTGTAGTGCCGGCATGCTCTTCGGCGTCAACTCGCGTCCCCACCCTGACGTGTTTCGCGTCGAGCTGGTCCTTGGCGACGAGCGCGGGCTGCAATGCGCACGTGGGGCGACGCGTTGCGCGCGTTGTCAGGTGTGTGCAGGCGTGCAGGAGGCAGGCATGCGGACGCGCAGCGCCAAGCATGCCTTGGTTGATGTGAAGTGCGTGCACGAGAAGGAGGGATCATATACACGGCCGCTGGGAAGTTGGGAAGCTGTGGCAGGGGTGTTATGAACGCTGTTATGAACGCAGATGGGAGCCAACGGAGGATTGTGTGACTGACTGAGCTCGTGCCAGCATCCATCATCTCCGCGCTCGACTCTCGGTGCATGTTACGTCGCTGTACAAGCTGACAAAGGACGGCGGGGATGCTGACCTCGGTGTGGTAAAGTGCGGTGGAGGAAAGTGCGAAGCGAGGAAGCGAGGCTCGCTACCACCGCCAGACTCGGTGGTGGTGCCAAACGTTCGGTGGTAGCGAGCACTCCACTTTGCTGGCTCGTATGCAGGCAGCTGTGCTGCTCACAGGCTATCCCCGCCTTGGTCAGCTCGCTCCGCAGACCGAGGTATCGTGTCCCGGCGTCGTGGTTGGAGCGACGCATCCTCCCTGAGCATGTGCGGCGCTGTGAGCCGTCTGACGCTGCGCACTAAGCCAGGTGGCATGAAGCCGAGGGCACGGCAGCGGCGCTCCTGCGGGGCACAATGGCAGTAGCATGCGTCTAGTGCGGTACGGTCGCGCGACGGACGCGGTGGTGCAGCAGCCACGGTGCAGCCACGGGGCAGCCGCGGGGGAAGAAGCGCGTTTTCGACGGCTGCAACGACTATTTCGTCGGCGTGCAGTGGTGGTGGTGGTTTTTGTGGGCGTGCTGCGGGTGGGGTGTGTCCGGCCGCTGGCTGTGTGCTCGGTTTGTCGCCGACGGGCCGAACTGAGTCATCCCTCACGCATGCTCGCCTGCGGCCGCCCGCCCTGGAACACGTGACCCCCCTGCTGTGGAGTGCCGCAGCCGGCCACTGGGCGCTGGGTTCGGCGATCGGGCTCGGTCGACGCCGCGGCCGGGCGCCAGACGACCGACAATGCTTGGAGCATGCACAGCGGCGACTTTGCAGCAGCAGCATCAGCAGTCGCGGTCTTTTACGAGGCTCACAGCAGCAGCCGAAAATGATGCACGCAAAATACCTCTTGGCTTGTCTTCTCACTCACTCGTCCAATCGCCCCCACTCGCACCGCTCCGCCTTGTTTGATCGTCTCTCATCACTTGCTTGACCGCCGCCCGCCGCCGCCGACCACCATCACCTCGGGCTTGACCCCCTCTGCCAGTCGCCTCTGTCGAAACAGTCACAACAGTGTGCTCAGCGGGGCGTTTGCTCCGACGGAACCAAATCCAGTGACCGCCGCCACCACCACCACCTACTAGGCTCATCTCCTACCACCCACCCCGCCCCGCGCAACCTCCACCCACCTCGGTCAACGGCGACAGAGGCACAAGAGAGGCATTAACAATCAGCCTGCCGCTCTCATTCCATCCCCACGACGTGACTTGCGACGACGCTACTCTGCCATAGCTCCCTCTTGACATCACACTCTCTCATCGACACACGCTAAAACAACATCCTCGACACGCTCACGCTTCACATCGCATCGCATCGGCACAAGACACTTTCTAGTCACCCACCCCCGCCCCCACCGCCCCTCGCCGCCTAATCTCACGCGTCTTCCTTGCTGGGCGATCCGTCGCTCGCAAGTTTTATCCACACTTCTTCTCGACGCGCCTCACCTCCCACCACCCCATCCTCTTTCACCATGACCAACGCTGCGCAGCAGCTCAAGGTCGAAGTGACGGTAAGCATACCGCTACCCGGTGGCCAGCAGCTCACGTGCCGCCCAGTCCGACGTCCTCTGCCCCTTCTCTCTGCTCGGATTGAAGCAGCTCGACCTAGGTGCGCATACAACACCGACTTGATATCTGCACACAAGCTCATACCCCCCAGCAATCGCGCGCTACCGCGAAGAGAACCCCCAGTCACTCGACGTCGACATCCGGATCCACCCCTTCCAGCTCAACAACCTGTTGACAGATGAGCCAGAGAAGCGCGACGAGTGGGGGATCCGCAAGTTTGGCGCCGAGCGCTTCACTGCTGTGCGCAAGTGCTTAACCGAGAAGTTCAAGTCTGCCGGCCTGCCTCCAGTGTGAGTAGACCTGTTCCGCGGATTTTGCCTTTCCGTGTGTGGCAACAGCCACACGCAGTGGCGGTTGAGCGGCGCCGGCCGCCGACCGATGACGACCCCGAAGCCCAAGGCCGTCACTGTACGCGCGTCGTGTGCAGCGCTCGTTGTGGCCACCCAAGCTGTGCTGCTGCCGTCCGCGAACTGCATACGCTGTGCATGGCAACACCGATCCCACCCTGTCACTCATGCTGACCAAATGCCAGTGCCAAGGGCGGAGAAATCTCGTCGTCACACCGTTCTCACCGCGTCACCGAGTACGCTGCCCACGTCAGGCCAGAGGTGCAGGCGCAGTTGGTAATGGACCTGTACGAGGCCACACACCTCGAGGGCATCGCGCCGTCGGACAAGGACCTCCTCGCACGTCTCAGCACCAAGCACGGCCTATTCGCCACCGAGGACGAGGCGCGAGAGTGGCTCGACTCTGACGCGTACGACATCGAGGTGCGCAAGGCGTACCAGAATGCCGCCAAGCAGGGTATCACTGGCGTTCCATTCTTCGTCTTCCAGGGCAAATACGCCGCGTCTGGCGCCATGGGTGTCGACCAGTTTGTCGACATCATCGGAGAAATCTTCAAGCGCGAGAAGGAGGCCTCGGCTTCGCCGCCACCATTGCGCGTCGGAGCACAGTGTACCGATACCGGCTGTGATGAGCCTGATCTTTAATCCGCCTGTCTCGACCCCCATTCGACAACGGCTAGTAGCATCTAGGCTGCTACCTCGACCAACCTGATTGCAGCGACTGCTCCTCCAGTTGCCATCCTGTTCCCACCACATCCCCCCATCCCTGTCCATCATCATGCTTGCCCTTCAAGCTTAGCCCTTGGCCTCATTTGCCACCTGATCTTATTATTGCCGCTGCGCGCGGCGACCCTGTTGTGGCTACGGCCTTGTCATTGTTTATATAGTAGTGTGATGACAATCATGCGTTGAGAGTGGGACTGGGGGGAGTGAGGGCGAGGATGTGAGCTGCACACTGAGAGAGCACCGGCCTGGCCACAAGGTGTGCGAAGCCGAGCACGGCCGGGTGCCTGTGTGGGGTGTGCGAGTGTGTGTGGACGAGTGCGAAGGTGGTTTCCGACATGCGTCTCACCCCAGTTGCCCAAGCGTATCGCGTTGAGCACCACATCACGGGGGGCAAGGCGGTGGGGAGCGTCAAGGGCCAAGGTGTAGATGTGCCGGAGGTTCGGGGCCGAGCTGCGTGCGTGGCGGCAGGCAGGTCGCGGGGCGGGGGAGTCCAGAGTGTAGACTGTTGTCTATTGGATGTGTAGTGGGATGGCAAGACGATAGATCAGCGGGTTGTTGAGGCCGGGAGCGTGATGGATGTGTGTGTCGAGTGCTCAGCACACAGACTGCGCCAATGTCCGAGGTCGTCGCCCACAGCTCGGCACCGAAGTGCCACATCCAGCCCATCCCATCTACCCACCCATCCACCCACCCATCCACCCATCCATCAATCACTCAACCGTACATCGTCCCTCCCACCACCCACTTGCCCAACGACACCATGTCCTCTCCCTCCGAAGACGGGGAGATCCGCGAGCTCCGCTGGCGCACGCCCGCGACCCCCGCCACCCCGGCGCCCGGTGCCGCCCACGCACGCGACTACGCGGCGCTGCAGACGCGCCTGAGACACGCGTACCTCTTCACGCCGCTGCGCGAGGGGTCCAACACGAGCGCCAACACCAGCACCCGCGCGACCGCCTCTAACGCGGACGACAAGCCCAAGCTCGAGCCGTGCGAGATCGCGCCTGCGTCGTCCCGCGCCGTCGACTTCCGCCGCGTGTCCCAGCAGCCGGGGCACCACTACCACGGCGGCGGCGGTGGGTGTCCTGACCGACAGCACTGAGCACTGACCCCAGGCCAACGCCCGCACCGCCCGGATGAGTTCCCGATCAACCTCTTCGGGAACAAGGACGGGCGCGCGACCTGCCTCAAGTACCACACCGTGCCGTCGCAGCGCATCGGCGCGCTCAAGGTGGGTCTGTGCGCCGGGGGGGCGGGGCTGACGCCAGCGCTGGATGCACTTCAAGTTCGGGTACGCGCTCGAGGACCTGCGGTGGGTGCTGTGCTGAGAGGGGGTGAGGAGAGCTGACCATCAACAGCCTCGTCTACGACGGCCGTGTCCTGCGCGACTGGGACACGATGGAGCAGCTCGGCGTCGAGGCCGGCGACTCGTTCGACATTTACCTCGAGCGTGGGTGTATGTGGCTGCCGCGCTGACATGCAGAGGTTGGCGGATGAGAGGGGGTGAGGTGATGCCCAGGAGGATGTTTGGGCGGGTACGTAGTCTTGTGAACAACGAATGCATGTAGTTTGTCAACTGGGAGGTCACCCGTGAGTGACGGGGTGGCATCAGAAACTCTTGTCTTCCTTGCACTTCTCGCCAATCCATCCTGCGGCCCTGTTGTTGTCATCGAGTTGTTTCATACTCTCTGAATATCCTATCACAACGTGAATTGACTGCATTACAACCGCACTCGTGAGCGCCGGCTCGGGCGGGGGGGGTCATCAGACGTGCTTTTTTTTGGGATTTTCGTCCAGCGGGCGTCGGTCCGAGACCACAGCCTGCCGACAACTGAGCATCAGGTCTTGTGTACAAGTTCAAAAGCGGTGGAAAACTGGTGGAATCGACTTGAAAGTGTGGGATCAACAGCGTCGCGTCCGAGGGCCTGTCGCGCCCCCAGCTGGGGCGCGAATAGCACCCAACTTTGTCGGGGCTGGTGAGGCGGGAATAGTCGTGGAGCAGTGATGAATGCACAGGCTCTGACTAGCATTGCACATCATGGAGCGGCTCAAGGGTGGAGGATTGACATTGTGTAGGTTGTTGCGCATGCAAGTGGTTGCAGACACCAAATGCAGGGCGCGGACGCGGGCGGGCACACGCGCGCGCCACAACCAGCACACATAACACCAACATCGTCATCCCCTGTCACTTGTCTCTTGGAACGCACAACACCCAACACCACACCGCGATGGGAGAGAACAAGAAGAAGAAGCACGCTCAATTAGTGCCCAACAAACCGCAACCAGCTAGCTTCCACCAGCTGGCAACCCAGTCCCAGCCCCAGCCGCGGTACCACCCCTACGCGCCAGCCCGCACCCGCGCGCTCACGACCACCACCCGCGCCCCCGGTGTCGACTTTGCGCGCCTCACCTGGGGCGCGTACGAGATCCGCCGCCCGACCGAGCTGGTGGTCAAGCTGCAGGGCGTGAAAGGTGGCAACATCTTCCACGACCGCATCCGCGTCGAGCTGCACGAGACCGCGTGGCACATCAAGGTGGGTGCTGTGTTGGCCTGGCGTGTCACCTCGCTGACGGCAAGCGATATCTGGCCAAGTACTGCGGCTACGCTCCGGAGCTGGTCCGCCTCGTGTTTGACGGGCACGTGCTGGACGACGGCGTGAGCTTTGCCGTGCTCGGCACGGAGGAGGGGGACGTTATTGACGTGTCGTTGGGTGAGTTTAGTGACGGGTCATTTACTGAACAGCTAGTACCGGGAGTTGAGGTGGCGCGCGGACCGACTGGGACAGGGACGGAGGATGACCCCATTGTTGTGGAGTAGACATACAGGCGGCGACTTGGAGGAAAGAGCGAGAGAGAGAATGGGGGCGCGCGCCTCGGAGGTGAGGTGTACACTTCGCCGGCGCGCACCTCTCGTACTTTTGGCCGCCGGCACAACATATCCCAGCAGTCTCGTATACATTTCCTGTCTTCCTTCTCCCCCCTTCACTTCTTCCATTCATCCACTCACTCACTCACTCACTCACTCAACCTTCCTTCACTGATTGTTACACTATTGCCACTCACCTTCCCTGCCCAAGCATCCCTACTCTCTTGCACTGCTCGCCATGACTGTGGTCAAGAAGGAGGTCATTAAGCAGGAGCCCATCAAGCAGGAGTCGCACTCGCCGGACGCGTCACACGAGCCTGAACAGCCCCAATGCTAGCTCCGAGACTACCACCGACGTCAAGCCTGTTATTCCTGGCCTCGCCCCCATAGGCCTCAACTTCCAGCCCACTACGGAGCCGCACTGTGAGCTACATATGGCCACTTCACAGTCCATCCTTACGCGTGCCAGACGGCCCGAGGCTCCCTGGGCAGGTACTCATCAAGCTCCTTGCGATCGATTATGGTCGCACCCACCACTTCCACCTTCTTATTCACAAGCACAAGAAGGCGGAGGCGATTAAGGTGGGTCGTGAGATAGTGCAACGCTCACGGCAGAATTACCTCGTCAAGTACTATGACTACGAGTTCAATGCCCTTCGGTAGCCTTCATCACTGCCTTGAGCTCCACGCGGCTGACAACCCTCCAGCCTCCTCTACGACGGTGGCATCGTGCGCAATGATCAGACTCTTGAGGAGCTCGACGTCGATGACAATGACACGTTCGATGTCTATCTCGAGCGTGGGTGTGACATGTGTGGCGGTTTGGCTGACTTGTTGAAGAGATTGGCGGTTGACGCTCCAACTGAGCTGCCTGCCTAGACCCGTTCAAGGCTATAGAAGACACTTCAGTGCCAGATCCATAATGTCATGCTGTACTAGAGTGGTGTTAGAGAGTCCTCAAGTGTATGCCACTTGTGACGACGAATGCTGAAGCTGTTTTGTGACTCCGTTAGGGTACTCAACCAGTGTCAGAGAGCCACCGAGCCGCAGAAGTCGGCTGCAGTGGTAGCCCTACCCTCTTGCTACGCGGCCATACAGCGACCTGCTATGCCGCCCCCAGCGCCCCACCGTCATCATCGTGTGAGCAGGGCAGTGAGTGCAGCAGTCGTCGCAGTCATTTCATCAGAGCGACTGGGGCGCTTCCGTCATACCAAGCGTCGAGTGGCGGGCGTCACGACGCCTGCTCGTTACAATCCTTCTCACTTCTATGTGATGTCAGAGCCCGTGCAGATCTAGTGTGAACTGCTGCACGGGCCCTTGCATTGGCACGCTTAAAAGACTTCGCATGTGTTCGCCCTTCCATTCTCCCACTCTTCCCCACGGCCCCTCTTCCACCCAACACCCCTGACCATGGCCTCCTGCATCCCCGCTTTCCTCTACTCTGCCCGCTGGGGACGAACCTCCGAGTCCGAAGTCGATCCCGAGATTGCCGGGCTGAAGAAACTCAGTGTCCACTTAACCCAATCCGCCAGTCCCCGCCCGGTAAGCCCCGCTGTCGACCGCATCTTTGACGCGCAGAGATCAGCATGGACTGCCCAGGCGAGATCAATATCAAGCTGCAAGGCATGAAGAGCGGAAGGCCCTACGAAATCCCCTTGGTTGTGAACAAGCACAACACCGGGCTCCTACTTAAGGTGGGCATTCTGTTGATCGTGCTCACAGCAGCAATACCTCGTCAAGTTCTACGGATACAAGATGAAAACACTGAGGTAAGGTTGACATGCCATTTGGCCACTGATACACCGTTAAACAGCATCATCTATGACGGGCGCATTGTGGGGGACAACCAGACCATGGAAGAGCTCGGAGTCGAGGATGGTGACCAGTTCGACGTCTTCCACTACTGTGGGTGCCAACCCGGCTCATCTCTGACGGTGCAGACATGAGTGGCTAGTGCTCCAACTGAGCGTTGCGTTGCCCATCAAGCCTGCTGAAAAGACACGTACCCGGAAACATTGGAATTATTGCCGCCCTCGAGTTGTGTATGTAGGAGAGTTCTGGAATGAATGCAGAAGTGACCACGCCCAAAACCCAGCGATTACATATCGAGCGATGCACAGTGTGACTGAATTTCGCTACATACAATACAGTTCCTGTCCTGTGTGTTGTGGTTCTGGCGCCGATCCATGACGATTGCGGCGCCCGCGTAGAAAAGCTGGCACCGTGCACCGTGTGAAGTGTGCACACTGGCTTGTCTTCCTCGCAAGCAACCAGCCCTCGTCACTCTTATTCATTCCTCTTCCTTCTTCCCACTCACTACCCCACTCTCTACACTCCATCATGTCCCCCTCCGTTGTCAAGCGCGAGCCTGTCGACCACAACGCGACTCACCCACCCACCCGAACCCACGACCGCGATGCGCCCGACGACGACGACTTCGCGGCCGACATCAAGCCCAAGATTGACGGACTCGAGACCATCGGCGTCGACTTCAACCCCATCAGGCCCCTGAAAGATTGTATGCGCATCCATTGTCACCCGGTATTGACGCTCTAGACCCGCTCGCGTTTGCCCACCGAGTTTTCCATCGTACTCCAGGGCTCCAAGGACGGTAGGCAGTACGAAATCAGACTCATCATGCTTCCGAGGCACACTGGACTGGAGATAAAGGTGCGAGTAGGGGGTTGAGGATGGAAAGGGCTCATGACAGAAATACCTCGTCATGTACTACGGCTACGAGATGGACAAGCTTCGGTAGGTTTTTTGGGTGTACGTGAGCGCTTCTTACACCCAACCACGACCACAGCCTCATCTACGATGGAAGCATTGTGCAAGACCTTCAGACTATGGCCGAGCTCGAGGTCGAGGACAATGATGAATTTGATGTCTTCCTCGAGCGTCCGTGCAAGCCCCCGACAAGCGCTGACGTCGCAGAGCTTGGTGGTTGATGCTCAGGCCTGTGCCTATCGAGGCTGCTGACGCCGCAAACCATGAACTATTGCCGCCCTCGAGTAGTGTATGTAAGAGAGCCCTGTAATGATGCAGAAGTGAAAGCACACCATTCTGAGCTTACACGGGTGTGCACTCATCCGCTGTCGTGAGGGAGGACTCGCCGCACTCTCGTAGACCATGTGTAGCTTTACAGCAGGCCGAGGCCGAATGTGGCAGTGAAGCCAGGACCACCAGCCAATCGGCGACGGATGGTGCTGGCTGATCGCCTACAGTATGTGGTGGCAGTCGATGCGGTGGTGACACTCGATGCATGGCGCTCACACCCAGCGATCTTCTAGTAGCGCACAACGTAACTGATTGTTTGATACAATGCGCGTCCTGTCTGGTTCTGGTGCGCCGATCCATGTCGGTTCTGACGCCTGACGGCGCAGTGTGACACTTGCGCTTGCACACGGACTTGTCTTCCTCGCAAACAGCCTGCTCCTGTCATCCTTTAAACCCCGCATTCACTCTTAACTCTTCCTTCATCTTACTTCCTTCCTCCCTCTTTCTTGTTCCCAACCCCCGCTCCACCGTCCATATCCACCATGCCCCGCTCCGTCGTCACCAAGCGCGAGCCTGTTGACAGCGACGACGCCCCTCAGTCATCCAACGAGTCGCATCAGGATGACACGTCCGACGACGCGTCCGACGATAGCGACTGCGTGCCCGACATCAAGCCTAAGATTCCCGGACTGAAGAGGATCGGGATCAACTTCAAGTCCATCAAGCCGAAGTCAAAGGGTGCGTATCTATACAACTAGATACTAACGCCGCGTACAGGCCGCAAGAAGGCCCTATCTCACCCGCGCAACCCGTATGAGTTGAAGATTAAGCTCCAGGGTAGCATGAACGGGCGGCAGTACGTGATCACACTCCGCATGCTTCCGGCCGACACTGTACGCTCGATCAAGGTGGGCAGAGGTGAAGGACGGCATGCGCTGATGACAGAAACGTCTCGTCCATCACTACGGCTATGAGATGGACCAGCTTCGGTAAGCCTGTTTGTCTACCGCTCTTTCTTTACACTGCAGCCTAATCTATGATGGACGCATTGTCAAGAACCACGAGACCATGGAAGAGCCCGAGGTTGAGCACAACGATGAGTTTGACGTCTTCCTCGAGCGTGCGTCCGTGAAAGCCCCGACCAGCGCTGACGTCGCAGAGCTTGGTGGCTAGTGCTCCACCTACCAAGGCCACAGAAGAAGTTACATGCGCCGAAGGACGAAGCCTTGCTGTACTCTAGTGCATACATAGTATAGGGGAGTTTTAGAATGAAAGCGTGTCACCTCGTAACCTGAGCACACTGCTGTGGCGTTGTGAGCTTGTACGGGCATGTACTGATCCGCCGTCACCAGAAAGAACTCGCTGTAACCTCGCAGACTAATACCTGTAGGCTGTGGCTAAAAGTCTCGGCGCAACGCGCACCACCAGCCATGCCAGCCCATCGGAGATGGCATGGCGCCGGCTGGTCGCCGTAGTGCTGACAGTCGTCATAGTGGTGACATGCACCTCGCTTCATGGCGCTCAAAATGATCGTCTGGTGGTGCACAATGCATCTGGCTGTTCGCTACAATGCGTGCTCCGTCTGGTTGTGTCTGGCGCCAATCGATGACGGTGACCCCATGGTGTGGAAATGCCGGCGCGGTGACACTTGCAGTGGTTGTCTTCCTCGCAGACAGCCTGCTCCTGTCACCCTTTAAAGCCCTGCTTCCCTCTTCCTTCATTCTCACTACTGTCCTCATTCCCTCTTTTGCTTCCCAACCGCAACATCCTCCCAATTCACCGTCCACCCTTAACATGTCCCCCTTCGCCATCGTCAAGGGTGAGCCCGGCGTCGGCAAGGGTGAGCCCGGCGTCGTGAAGGGCGAGCCTGCGGGCGACGACGCGCCTCCGCCGTACGACCAAGCCTACGATGATGGGTCCGACGATGATAACGCCGGTGGCGATATCAAGCCTGTGATCGCCGGACTCAAGCCCAACGCCGTCACTTTCAAACCCGTCAGGCCCATTAAGATGGGTAAGCACATACTTTCGCTGGGTGAGCAAACACTAACGTTCCAGGTGGCCCCCTTAAGCCAAACGAGTTTGTGATCAATCTCCACGGCCTCAAAGATGGTCAGTCGTTCAAGATCAGGCTCTGCATGATTCTGGACGACACGGTACTCGTGATCAAGGTGCGAAGGGGTACAATAGCATGAGCTCATGACAGAAATACCTCGTCCATACCTACGACTACGACCTGAACCAGCTGCGGTAGGCTTGTGTGTCTACGACTCTGCTCCTTACACCTCAGCATCATCTACGATGGAAACATCGTGCAAGACCAGCAGACCATGGCCGAGCTCAAGGTCGAGCACAATGATGACTTTGACATTTTCCTCGAGCGTGCGTGTGTGTGAGCCCCGACCCGCGCTGACGCCGCAGAGTTTGGTGGATAGTTCAATCAAGCACGAGTGGTGCAGACCCGTAGATGGGATCAGAGCGAGAAAGAGGAGCATAGGTGCATGTTCAAGGAAGGCAGACTCTTTGATGCAGAAGCCCAGTCCCTTGTGTTTGCTACCCGTTGCTGCGCCCGTTCGTTTCAATTGGGTGATACCACCACACGCCTGTGTCTTCCTTCCAATCACCTTCCCTCGCCCCACGCCCCAGTCACAATGGCGCCCGCCCCCATCAACACTGATGCTCCCCAATCCGCCGAGATTGCGACGACAGCCGACGCCGACGTCAAGCCTCAGATCGACGGGGTGCAGCAGCTCGGCGTCGACTTCCACCGGCGCAAGCACTGCCGGCGTGCGATTATGCTGCCGCCTCTGACCTTCTCATCGATGGTCAAGAAGGTGTTGAGGTGGGGAACAGCCTTGATGCGGCTGCACCTCAAGCGGGAGTCCTGTGGGGTGTGTGAAAGGGGGCCAATCGGCCAGGGCACGGATGCCGCGACTCGAAGCGTAGGGCGGTTTACGCAGCCATTATATACATGCATCTCGCCGCCGTCGATAAGCCCTGTCGCTCAGACCACTCCCAACCTGAATATGTATTACCGCCCCACTGCCTTCCTATCCACCGATCTCTGCGCGTTAGCTAATACCCACACGCTCCGCACGCACGCTCAAGGTAGACGTCGAACGCGTCGCCGCTCTCGACCTCAAGCGACGCCATCGTGTCCGTGTCGATGCAGATCTTGCCGTCGTAAAGGAGGCGCAGCTTGTCGCGCGAGTACCCATAGTGCAGGCAGAGGTACTTCTGCCCGTCAGCGAGTGTACCTCCCCGATACCCACCTTGAGGCTGCGCACACTCGCCGCGGGGGGGAGCCACAGCTCGATGCGGTGCCCAACGCCGTTCTTCTCCCCCTGCAGCACGATGTGCAGGGCGTCGGGCGCGCGGACGCGGCCTGCCGTCAGTCCCTGCCTGAAGAAGCGCAGCACCCACCACGCGGCTCGTTGGTGTACTTGAAGTCGATCCCCTCTTGCTCAGCGCCGACCTTGGGCTTGATGTCCTTCTCGCCGGCGGCGTCGTGGTCGTCATCGTCGGAGACGACCTCGATCGTGCCAGTGCGGCGGCGGCTGCTGCTGCTGCTGGTTGGAGCCTTGACCTCGCGGA
The DNA here is from genome assembly GCA_026725045.1 of Vanrija sp. TS_01. Classification (NCBI taxonomy): domain Eukaryota; kingdom Fungi; phylum Basidiomycota; class Tremellomycetes; order Trichosporonales; family Trichosporonaceae; genus Vanrija; species Vanrija sp. TS_01. The sequence goes on along the minus strand of JAPKIE010000022.1, from coordinate 100,069 downwards.
CCTCGCGCGGCTCGCGGTGCTCGCGCTTGACCGCCGGCATGGTGGTGGCGTGAAGTGGGAAAAAGGAAGACGGAGGGTGTGCTCTTGCGTAGGTGGTGTGTGTGGGCGGGCGGGTGGAGGTGCTTCTGACGCCGCAAGCCGCAAGCCGCAAGGGGTGATCCGCATGGCCCCTGGCGCACCAAGCATTGTCACCGGCCCTCCTTTGCGTCCAGCATCATGTATCCTTGTCCCGTCTGCAGTCAAACGTACTTGTCGCGACATGATGATACGAATCAGGTTGCATATCGGAAGCAAGGCTGAGGCTGATCAGTGCAAGCACAAGGACATCCCGACTCAACACCACCCTTGTTTGGCCGTCCTCCCGTCGTACACCTAGCCATTGTTAGTCACATCAGAGGAGTTGGTCTGTGGCCGCGTGGCTACACAGAGGGCTGCAGGGCGGTCTCCGCAAGGGCCAAGGGCATGGGAGGCGTTGTCCCAACTCGCTGTTGGTGGTATGTATGTCTGAAAGCTGATCATGCGCACTTTTCAAGTTGTCGCAAGGAAGGAATGGCAGATGCTGAGACACTTGCTTTTCCTTCATACTTGACGGACACGAATGATGGATCTCCATCTTGAGGAGAATTGAAGCCAGTTCGAGGCCGAGCCGAGGTCTGGGGCCGACCCACAGCCGAGCTGGGGGACAGACGCGCAGAGATGCGTGCCCGACGTATGCACACGTCAGTCACCAAAGTTCTATCGGCTTATAGCGTTGTAAAGCCATGCAGAGCAATTGGTGCCAACAGCTCACAACACCCAAGTGCCCGGTTGGCCTATGTAGCGTCAAGACAAAGGGAAGAATGTGGCACTTGGAGCCCGCGGTGCTGATATGTAGGTGCCACTTTCCCGTTCTCCCCCTTTCCTGCTGCACTGTTGGCCATTTCTCCAACTCACGCCTCCCAAACGATCTCTCATCCATTCGCTTCTTCTTCATTCATCACATAATTCAACTCCATCACCTCCAGTCTTGTCTCGAACCCATCTTGAACAATGTCTTGCGAGGCCACCCCACTTGCTGCCCCACTCCCCGCCAGACTTCCCACCCCTCTCCCCGACACGCCTGCGTCCAGCCCCAACACGGCGGGGGAAGCCCCCGATGTGGTCCAGGGAAGCAGCGACCAGGTTCCTCTCGACCCCATTATCGGCATTCCCGAGACCGAGGTCGAGGCGCTGATTAGCCAATGGACCGACGATCACGGCCTGCCTCAGCCGGCAGAGGAAGAAGAGACATGTGCGCCCCCACCTCAGCCCGAGCCACAAGCTCCAAAGACCCGCCCCGTAATGGACATCAAGCCTTCTATCCCGGGTCTTGTGGCCGTAGGAGTCGACTTCACGCGCACAGGTACCGCCTGCTGTAGGTTTTGGAATGTGTCCGCAGCGCTGACGCTGAAGACCCGTCCTGCGAGCCTGTCGGCTACTTCCAGATTGTGCTCCAGGGGTCCAAGAACAGGCAAGCGTACGAGGTCAGGATTTGGGTATCCCCTACCACCACTGTGTCTGACCTTTTGGTAAGGGTGCCCGCTGGTCACAGGTGATGGCTGAAAGAGCAGGACTACCTCGAGGCCCAGTTCGACTACCAGCGCAACACTGTTCGGTAGGTGGGAGTCTGTGCCCTACTGACGCCAGCCTCATGTTTGAGGGGCAGATTCTAAGGGCCGATGATACCATGAAGTCGATCGAGGTGGAGCCAGACAATGCTATCGATGTTGCCGTTGAGAGTGAGTGTGATGCTGGGTGCGGCGCTGACTCTCCAGTGCTTGGCGGTTGACCGAGGCTTAACATTGTTGATCGTGATCCCTGTATTCTCCCAATCGTACTCCATGAGTATTGTATTCTCCTAGTAGACTGTAAGATGTAGATTTACCCATGTGTGCGATATCAGCCCGTGACGGCCTCACTCCTTCATTGTGACCATCACTCACTCTTCCTTCCACTTCATCTTGAACTCATCCGCAACTCCCCCGCCGCGCCACTCACGACATCCTGATCTCTTGTTTCAGAGCCCCCTCACCCACGATGTCTTCCGAGATGCCATCCAGCGAGGCGGCGTGGTCGAACGCCGATCAAGCCCACGACCTCCCTCGGCCCCTTACTGCCCTCGAAGAGGCCCAGCTATGCGAGTTCTTTAGCACAACCTTCGAGGACCCTCGCCCCCTCGCCCCGGTCCTCGATGTAGCCCCTGGGGCCGCCGTGCCCGACGTAGTCCCCGTAGCCCCCGTGCTCGACGTCGCCGTCTCCTCAACCCCGACCATCGCGCCCTCCAACGAGGCGGGAGGCAGCGACACCGCCCCATCCTTCCCCTCGTGCTTTCCCCCGTCCTTCCCCGCGTCCTTTGATCCGCCGTCTGTCTTCGATACGCCGCCCGGCCTCAATCCCGATGACTACTCTGGCATCGTTTGCTCAGTCGACTTCAACCGGATCCGCCCCGCCAAGCGTGCGTAGCACCAACGTCACAGCTGACCCCAGGCGTCGGCCGCCCACGCGGACACTTCAAGATCGTGCTGTGCGGGTACGACGCGGACATGCGCCCGACACAGGTGAAGGTGTGGGTCCAGCCTCGGAACAATGCGTACGATATCAAGGTGGGTGCTGCGTTGCTACGCGGCAGGGCTGACATCAGATCTACTTGCGCAACTCGTTCGGCTATGACCCCGAGAACGTCGGGTGCGCTCCGCCACCCGCCACGCGCGCCGCTGACCCCCGTCCCAGCCTATCGTACAACCATGTCCTGATGCACGACGACGACTCGCTGCGCTCCAGACGCATCAAGAGAGGAGACGAGATCAACGTCATGATCACGAGTATGTCCGCGCGCAGGGTATCGCTGACGCCCAGTGATGGCGGGGTAGTGAGGGGTGGGGGTCGGGCATGGTTCCGTATTCCGGTGATGTAGCGCCACCGCCCGGGGATGGGTCAGCAGCACGACATGTAGTGCGTCCTCTGTTTGGAGCCTCATCAGCCGTGCACGGGTTTCGGCAGGCCGCCGTCCGCGAGTGTCGGAGGGCCTGCAGGCAACCCAGCTCAACGTTCTCAGAGTGCCACTGCTGCCGCTCATCGACAGGCTTGCCGGGCTGTGGGGCATGGCCGTTGCTGGGTGCCTCGTGTGGCGCTGCGCGTATGTACCAGCCGGGCAGGAACGCGTCCACGGCATGGACTAACGAGTCGCGTTGACCGGGAGGCGCAGCCTGGCGCTCCTCATGGACCTGCTGCCGTCTGTGCTTGGGCTGCCTACCCTCGACGCAGCGGCGCACATGACAGGAAGATGCCCGCCCGCCGCCGAGCCACCGCCGCCCTCGTCGTCCTCGCCGTGTGCCTTGTCTTCCCGCCTGGCCGAACCTCGGTCGTATGGGTCACCAGCATCTCCTTCATCATGTGCGCCGCGACGTGCGCTCCTTGTCGACGGCCGAAAGCGCAGCCAGGGCCCCAACGCGCTCGAGGAGCCGCATGAGAGACGCCCGCGTCGTCGCGTAGCCGTGTCGCATCTGTATACATTCCATCGGCTGCGTGCGACCTCTCCAGCTCCACACACACTCACCAGGCAGATGCCAGTACGTCTCTGTCCCATGTCTCACGCGGACACCCGCGGACACCCGGGGCACCTTCCACTTCCATCTATTCTCGAGGCTTGAACGACAGTCAGCGGGCGCGTCCACCGACATTCCTGCACCTTGCTATCTATCTATTCCCCCCTTCAGGCCGGGGATGAACCTTGATGCATCGCCGTTGCCAAGCGCGTCGCTGCAGCTCATGCCACTGTACGACGATGCGACGACGCGTCGGGCGTGCCGAGCGCTCAGAGCAAAGTTACCGCATAATGCCGAACAAGGAATGACCGCACTACCGCCACCGCGGCGATCGCTATAGTTGGATGACATTTGGAATGCAAAGCCGAGCACATGCATGGCAAGAGTATTACGTGCTACAAACAGTCTGCCCGCTGGGGCAAGATATCATGTGGTGTGGGTCTACTAGCGTCCATGCCTGATGGGGGCCGCTAGTGGGCGGCAGCCAAACGTCCGGGGTGCGTGTACAGTGAGTGTTCGTGTGTGGGGACGTTGGCGTTTGTGGCTGCTCTTTGGCCGGCGGGGCCTAGAATAAAGTGTCCTGGGAAACAGATGCGCCTTGGCGCAGATCTGTCGTCCGTCCGTCTCGGTGCGGGGTCATATCGCGGAGAATAGTGCGTGTAAAGGCGTAGCGTGTATCGTTGGTGCAGGCGTCTGTCGTGTAGCGCTTCATTTGTGAGGAGATGTCAGGCGTCGCAGTCGTTACTTGTCGTGATGAGGCCCGCAGGGCGGCGGCGGCGGCGGCGGGTGAGTCCAGCTCGGCAGCAGCGTGGTAGTGTACAGTTTAGGTCGTAATATTAATCGTAATGTGCTCTGCACTCGTCATGGTGCGTCCTGGCGCCACGGTAGCGTGCGGATCGAGCCCAGGCTGCTCTGTACCCGGAGCGTGAGATATGCTCTGGCTGGGCGTGTGTCTGTGCGGGGCGAGCTGGGCGCACGCAGCGGGGGAGCTGACAGTCCGCGTGAACGGGTGCGCGGTATCTGGTGGGATGTCAGATGTGTCCGGTGTGTGAGACGGCCAGAGGTGTCACGCCAAACGCGCGTTGCGCGACGACCCAAACACCCGGCGAGTGGTGGGTGCATGTGATTGCGGATCGGTGGTGGCACGGCCGCGGCGTTCCAGAGCCAATTCAGACACTGGTTCCGGGGCACGCCGCAAACACAAGCCACCGCGCATGAGGCGTGACTAGAATACTACTCACATCGTACTGTGCTGAGAGGAAGGCACGGGGCGTGGTGCGCCGGCGCAAGGGGATCGTGTGGTGTGGGTGCATGTGAGGATCTTGCAGATCCGAGCCGGCCAACAAGGGGGCCTCTTCCTCGTCGGTGGCGAGGTGGAGGCCGAGATCCCACGCCTCGTCGCCGCGCGAGCTCGCCCGTCGCTGTGGGGGCAGCGGGCTCGCACGCCCGGAGAACGGGTTGCCGTCTACTCCCTGCGAGCTGGTGCTGCGCGTCATGTCGATGGCGACGGGGGCGAGGGGCGGGCGGGCGTAGCCGATGCTCGCGAGGCTGCGGCGCATGGGCTCGGACGCGGGCGCACACGCACACGCGCACGGCGAGGCGGAGACCGAGGGGGACGAGGACGAGGACGAGGTGGAGGAAGGTGAGGCCGTCAGCCGCGGGGGCGACGGCGTGAGCGGCGGCGGAGTGGTGCTGCCGAGGAGCGGGGTCATGACGCGGGGGAGATGGCGTGGGGTAGTGTCGTCGTTGTGTGTGCTGTTGTGGTCCATGTCGTCGTGGGGCGGGGCGTCGAGATGGAGACGCGCCAGGACGGAGGTGGACATGGATGCGGTGTGTGCAATGCAATGCGATGGGGAGGAGGAGGAAGTGTGAGAGATGTTGGCCATCTTTGTAGTGCTCTTCTTGCTTGCCTGCTTCGATCAACACGCCGCCGTCCGCCTTGGCAGGCATGCCCCGTTCCTGCCGGCAACCCGCAACGAGCGAGCCCCGCCCGCCCCTGACCGGCCAAACATGATGCATCAGGCCACAGGGGCCATGCTGCTGCCTTTTTTATCACGCGCATGCAATCTCGATGCATCACCCCCTCCCTCATCTCCGTGCCATTCAATCTACACGCGCGCCGCACACGTCGGTGTGAATGCATGGCGTCGGGCGTGCAAAGGAGGCGCCCGCCGCGGGGGCGGCAGCAGTGGACGCGGGTGACAACTGCCGTGAGCCGCCGCCATGCCCAAACTCGTGTGCTGATGTCATTTCATTCCTGCACCCTGGACAGTGACTCACACCCACGCAGGTTTGCACCTCCCGCGGCAATCATCGCATCGCACCCCTTGCGCCACTGAGGTGTGTGTGTGCATCTTGATCGCGCGCCAAGCGACCATAGGGCTGGGCTGTGGGGTGGGGGGGGGAAAAACGCGAGGTCGGTCTGGGTCGTCAGCAGCGCACAACGTGGACGTGCGTCGCGAGCTCTGCACCAGAATAGGCGGACCGGTGCAGCTCGTTCATGTCCCGTGGCGACCATCCAAGTGCACCGTGTACCTGTGCCCCTCGCAACTCTTCTGCCGAGGGTGTGGATCTTCTTCTGCCGAGGAAGCGTCGCTTGCATCGAGCCGGAAGCTCCTGCTGAGCCCGACGCGATCCGGTGCGGACTTCGCCGCCGGTGCATTACGCGCACTCTGCCAGCGTCACTGTGATTATTCTTGGCATCGTCGTCGGTTGTACGAGGTGGCGCGGGGTGGGGTTGAGCCTCAACCTCACCACCACTCTGTCAACGATGCGGCCTCGGCCATGCGCAGCAGGTACTGATGATGAGGCACGCTCCCTCGTCTACTCGGCGACATGTCGTCGGGACGTACGTTTGTTGATGCCAAACCGGCACTGTCGCTCCTCCTCACCCTCCCCCGCGCCACGGCCACCCCTCCCCGCGTGTGCCCTCTCGGGCCAGGGGAGACGCGACGAGTCGAGCACGAGGACAGCGCTGCGTGTGCCCATGCCTACCTGCATTCTTGCGTGTTCCAGCCGAGGCCTTCTAGACGTCGTCTCGCTGATCCTTGGCGCGCTCTTGCCCACCGCCGTGGTATTCTGCGCCTGTCTCACGGTCCAACACTCACATCCGCGCGCCACCGAGTCGCCAACCATTGACGCTCAGGCCTAGCCAGATCCCTTCTGTTATCTGTACCTCCCAATCAGGGCGCAAACATTCACTTGTAGCCTTGTCGAGACCACTGGTCAATGCCCATCTACATTGCCGGGCAGAGCCGCGGCACGCAGACGAAGCGAAACCCAAGACCACTCAATCCATGAATAACCGTGAATACAAGCCCCAGAATACAATGCGTGCCGTAATGCTGTATGCAGAGCTGCTTGCGACCTGTTCCGCAAGCGACCACCTGATCCGACGGCGATCTCACCGAGGCCCAGCGGACCGTCGGAAACCTTCCGAAGCAGAGTCTAGCGTCTGCGACGCAGGCGCCACAGCATGACGCCCTCGCGGTTGTACTTTTCCCGCTCAATGTCGTCTTCGACAACGGTCCAGTCAAAGTGCTTCTTGAGCATTGCAAAGAAGCGCTTGTCGGCCTGGTTCGGGTGTGAGCTCGCGCCCTGCGCCACGGCGCCGCCGCTCAGACCCACCTTTCTCCGCTTCTTGTAGCAGAAGAGGATCTCCATGTCCTTGCCGACAGGCGCGAGGTCGCACAGCGTCTTGACGAGGAGGGGGAATGCAGGCTGGGAGTGAGTATGTGCGACTGAGGTAGGTAGCCCAACGGCCAAGTTGCCACCTACCTCAAAGTACACGCAGTCGGCGGCGAGCACCACGTCCACATCCGCGGTGGGGATAGCAGCCGGGAGTTCCTCCCCCCAGCTGAGCTCCTCGACGTGTATATTACTCGCGCCAGGGAGGTTGAGCTCTGCGTTTTCGCGCATGAGGTTGAGGAGGACGCTGGGCGGTCAGCTTACAAATGGCCAGCAAACTCACTCCTGGTCAGTCACCCAGACATCGGCGGCAGGCTCGAGCATCGCGGCAGCGAGGCCGACGAGCCCGGTGCCCGACCCGAGCTCGAGCACCGTCTTGCCGCGCAAGTGTTCCGGCGCACGCATGTGCCGGTGCGCGAGATACCGTAACAGCACCTGCGCGTGAGAGTGAGTTACACGTGCCTGGCGCGTCGCGAAGCCAAAGCCCACCACCCACCTCGCCAGCGGGCCACGCGATGCCGCCGCACCCCGGCCCGGCGTCGACCTTGAGCCGCACATCCTGCCCGGTGCCCGGGATGGCGATCGCGACCTCTTCCGCCGCGACGGTCGTCGGCGGGCGGGATGGCGCAAGCGCCTCGAAGGACGGCAGCGCGACGCCCGAGTCGGTCGACGAGACCGAGCCGGTGCGAGCGCGCTGCTGCTGCTGCGGCGGCGGCGGCAGCGCGGGCGCGCCGATCTTCGGGGTTCCGGGCTGCGCGGCGACGATGACTGCCATTTGATGGACAGGGAGTGATGGAGAGCAGAGGCCTGCGCTGCTCGGGGAAAAGGACGTCGTGGCCGCTGCTGCTAGCAGTGGCGATGGCGGCGGCGGCGGCGATGGCGCCAGCAATCTCGAAATAATCCACCATCAGTCCCGTGACGCGGGGTCCCCGCAGCGACCACCCAGTGGCCACCACCACCCCGCCAAGCAGCAGGCAGCCCGCCGCGGCTGTGCTGCTCCCCTTGCCTGCTGCCTGCCCATCCGACAACACCGTCCCGTGTTGTTGCACACCCCCGCACACCATGTCGTTCAACTACAACCCGCTCCTCGACAGCCTCGCGCCGCGGCCAGGCGCCGTGTCCCCCGGGCGGCGGGCGCGCCCCGCGCCGCAGATAATAGACCACACGCACCCCGCGTCGCCGCCGCTGCGGTCCGCGGTGGCCAGCAGCCCGGTGTTCATCCAGCCGCTGCCCGCGAGCCTGAGCATCGAGGCCGAGAGCCGGGCCGAGAGCGAGCTCGAGCTCGGCCGGCAACGCGCCCAGCTGGCGCGCGAGCGCGCGCTCGCCGAGGCGCTGCAAGACGAGCGGCACCGCGTCGAGCGCGCGCCGGCGAAAGACGAGATGGGGTCCTGGGCAGCCATGCTCAAGAAGATCGAGGGCGCAAAGGGCAAGCCTGGCGCTGCGTCAACGCAGGGGTTTGCGCGCCCGCCGCAGGCGTACGAGCTGTACCAGGCCATCGATAAGCGCAACATCGACTTCATCATGCGCGTGCGCGACCACGCGTTCAGTCTGCTGCTGCAGAAGAACGCGACGGATTTCCCTATCATCTACGCCGCGCGCATCGGCCCGAGCCACCGAGACATTGTTGTGCTGCTTGTCGGCGCGTTCTCGCGGTGAGCATCGGCGTGGGAAGGTCGCTGACGCGTAGCTACGTCAACCAGCTCGAAGAGGAAGACTTCAAACGCAAGGACGTGCAGAGCACGCTCAAGATGCTGCGCGCGAATCTCAAGCTCGCGATCGACAACGCCCTGCTCCCGAGCCAGCAGTCCAACTTGCTGAGCTCGTATCTGCAAGTGCTGATCATGTCCGAGGGCGACTCCTGGCTCCACCGCTCGGTGCACGACCTCGCGCTCATCATCCGCGCCGAGGACGCGCGGCCCGTCGCGCAGGCCGAGGCGCTCGTCCGCCGCTTCTCGACCAAGGAGCTGCGCAGCGTGCCCGGTGGCGTAGGCGACGTTGACGAGTACGTCGCGAACGCGACGCTGGATCTTGTTATCATGAGTGTGTGGAGCGTCGCCGCGGGCCAGATCGGCGCCGAGCCCCTGCCAGTAAGTCCTTCCCAACCAGCTAGCCGATCTTCTTCCACTCACACGCCACCCCCCAGACATACACCTTCGCACGAGACCTCCGCACCTGGACCCTCTTTTCCGAGGCCCTCCAGGAGAACAGGCAGAAGCTCCCCAAGGTCAACTCGCGAATACGCAAGATGATGGCCCTGCTCGAGGAGCTCGGCGGCGACACGCGCCAGAGCATCCGCGGACGGCTGCGGCACGTGCAGGAGGCCCTCGACAAGTAGCCTGCGTCTAGACGTTGTATCATGTACTACTACAATACCGCTGTGCAGCAGCTACTCTACTCCTGACTCGCATAGTACCACGTCATGCCGGGCTTGTGGTTGGAGCTCCACGCGAGCGTGTTGCGTGTCGGGTGCCATGCCAGCGCGTTGACCGTCGGCTGGACCGGGAACTTGGCGACAACGGTGCGCGCAAACACGGACAGCACATAGATGAACGGGTCGTCGCCGCCCACAGCGAGGAACTCGCCGTCGGGCGAGAACGCCGCCTGTCTGATCGCGCCGGTCGGCTGGTCAAAGTTGCGCTGCACGATCCAGTCGGCCGTGTCGATGAGTGTCACGCGCGCGTCGTTGCCTCCTAGCGCGAAGAACCTGGGTATGTCAGCTCAGCGATACGATCAGGTCAGCGGACACGTACCGCCCCAGCGGATCCACGGCCAGCGCGAGCAGACTCGACACGTGGATCACCTGCCGGAACCCTTTCTCCAGCTGGCGGTGCTTGCGGCGCTCGAGCTCGGCCGCGGCAGCGGCCTTGGCTGCCGCCTCCTTCGCGGCCTTCTCATCAGCCACGGCCTTGTCATCTGCCCCGGGTGTGGCGGGCGCCGGCGGAGTCGGCTGTCTGCTTGGCGCGGCGGTCGGCGGGGCTGTTGGCGCCGGCGTGTCGGCCGGCGTTGGTGGTGCCGTGCCGTTCGCCTTGACCGGCGACGACGACCCCATCTTGACGTCGCCATCCGCCTCCGCCGCGTCGCCCTTCTCTTCGGCATCACCCGCCGGCTCGCCCTCTGCCTCAGTGCCCTCTGCGCCCTCGGTGTCGGCCGCTGCCTCGCCGTTGGCCTCCTCGGGCACCTCGACCGGTGCTGGTGTGGCTCGTCCTTCCCCGTCCTCGCCGTTGGCCTTCTCGCCCTCGCCCTCCCCGTCATCCTCTGGCGTCGCGCGCTCCGCCTTGGCCTCGGGCTCTGGCGTGTCCGGGGACGGCTGTCTCGTCACGGGCGACTCAATACGGCTTCGCTTCGCCGGTCTGTCGTCCACCAGCGGAGGTCGCTCCTCAACCGGATACCGCCAAGAGTTGAGCGAGCCGTCGTTCGACACCGACAGCACAGCGTCCCCTCCAGGCCAGAACCTGAGTGCGTTGACCTGGCGTCAGCGCAGCTCTCTCGCCCACACTCACCTCCTCGACGCCAATATCGATCCCTGCGCCGCCCATGACAATGTCGCTCCGCTGCGCCCACTTCTCGCCGCCGTCCCGCTCCACCAGCCAGTAGAAGAACACCTCGTCGCGCGTGGAACGGGGGCACACGGCAGCAAACTGCCGCCCAGACGGGTGGAACGCGACGTGGAGCACGTCGCCCGAGATCTTGAACGTCGCGACCGGCGCGGCTGGCGTGTCGACATCCCACACGCACACGACGCCGCCACTCGTGCTCTTGCACCCCGAGACGAGGATGCGCGGGTCCGTCGGCGACCATGCTAGCGTCGCGACGTGGCCGTGGTGCGGCGACTTGCCGGACGACGGTAACGACACGGGGCGATCACGGACCTCGACGGCGTGGGGCGTCGGCGTGCCGTCCGCTGCACGCGGCTGGGCGACCACGTCGTGTATCCTCAGTCCGGAGAACTCGGACCCCGACGCCACCTTGTGCCCGTCACAGCTCCACGCCAGCGCGCGGATCAAGCTCGTACTCCCCCGCACTTCGCGTGGCCGGCCGAACTTTGGTGCCTGCATGTCAGCGCTGTCGTCTGCAGTCACGACCTACTTCTAAGCCACGCGCTGCAAAGCTGTTCTGCGGCAGCACGTCATATCGGAAGAATCCGTTCTCGTAGTCGGGGTTGTCCTTCTCCTTGGTGCTGGCGCTCATGGTGGTGGAAGAGGATGTGCGAGTGAAGCGACTGGTTGCAGGTCGACTTTTGTTGTTCGTGTGTCGCGACAGTCAGGCCGTCATTGACAGTTGCCTCACCCGCGTGGCAAAATACTCCCGCTTGGCCCGCCCTCCTTGGCTGGTTGGGGAGTGCGGGGTAGCAACTCGCTCGCCCTCCACCCGTGTTGTTCCCCACTGTTGACGCTCCTCCCCTCATCTCAACACCTATAACAATGTCCCTCCGAGCCCCAATTACTGCTCTGCGGCGCGCGCCGCGCCTCGCCTACTCGCTTCCGGCGCGTACGGTTCAGCTGCGGGCCGCGCCACTGTCGACCTCGGCGATCCGACGCGACGAGCAGTTGGTCGAGAACGTCATGGCGACGGCGCGCAGGAACGTCGAAGACGGCAAGCGCGCGCCGACGGCCCACGACGGCGAGCAGGGAGTCCGCCTGCTCATGTTTGGCAAGCCCGGTGCTGGCAAGGTTTGTGTTCCCACCGGTCGTGCAGGGCGTAGCTGACGGGCGCAACAGGGGACGCTGAGCGCAAAGTGAGTCGGGACGCTCGGGTATCTCGAGCTGGGCGTTGCCGACCGCGTTGGCACGACAACTGACCCGGCCGCACAGACTCGTCGAGGCCTACGACATTGCCTTCATCTCCACGGGCGACCTGCTGCGCCAGGAGATCGCGGCCAAGAGCGAGGTCGGCAAGAAGGCCGAGGAGATTGTGCGCACCGGCGGTGAGTGACGGGACGGAGGGGTCGGACACGGTCAGGGCGAACAGAACGTCGGTTAGTGGATGGTTCCTGACGCTGCCCCAAGGCCTCGTCTCCGACGAGCTCATGCTCGAGATGGTCGTCGCCGAGCTCGAGCACCACCACGGCAAGGTATGTGTGCCCGTGCATGCATGCACTGACATGCAGAGCTGGATCATCGACGGCTTCCCACGCACACTCAAGCAGGGGCAGCTGCTCAACGACGTGCTCCAGAAGCAGGTACGATGCACGACTGTGACCGCCAGCTGACACACCAGCGCCGCCCGTTCAACATGGTCGTCAACTTGAACGTCCCTGATGCGGTGATCATGCAGCGCATTGCTGGTGAGTTGAACATCGCGGCATGCAACTCACTCCAGCCCGCTGGGTGCACCTGCCCTCCGGCCGCGTGTACAACGACACCTACTCGGCGCCCAAGGTCCCGGGCAAGGACGACGTCACGGGCGAGCCGCTCAGCAAGCGTCCCGACGACACGCCAGAGGTCTTCTCCAAGCGCCTGAAGTCGTACTACAAGCAGACGGCGCCGCTACTCGAGGTGGGCTCAAGAGCCTCCGACGTCACCTCTAACATCGCAGTTCTTCGCGCACGAGTACCCCGACGTCCTGCACTCGCTGAGCGGATCCTCGTCCGACCAGTTATGGCCTCTGCTGCGCAAGCTCGTCGATGACGCGGGAATGGAGCCCCGTTTCGAGCATGTGCGCAAGCAGGCCGACGATCTGGCGGACACGGCTAACGTCCCGCTCGACGACGGCAAGGTCGCCCACGTCGGCAACGACTCGGCAAGCAGGTAAACTGAGGTAGTTCAAAACAAATGGTATAGGTTGGCACCCGGTGCGCCCGGCGCTGCGATAGATATGTTACATGGCATCACGGACACAGAGCACAACCAGCAAATTGCTGTGGAGAAGGGCATGATACAGCACAGCTCAAGGCACAACCTGCTCCAAATCACCATTGGGATAGTCGGCCTGTTTGTTGTGCTGGCTTGGCTGCAGGTGACTGGCAGGAAGCTCTAAAATCGACGGTGGCATCAACCCCGCGATCAGCGCGTCCATAACCCCGCTAGTGACCATGACGACCTCGATGTCGGAGCGGCGGAAGGCGCGCAGCAACTCCCACGGCTTGGGGCTGGCATCTGGACGGCGATTCGAGGCCGTCTCGTTGTCGTCGGAATCGTGGGGCGACACCGATGCTGCGCCCCGTTGGCCGTTGTCCGGCCCAGAGTGGCTGCCATCGTAGCTCGGACCACTGAGTTCGCTGGTGTCTGATTGACAGCCACCATTGTTGACATGGCGCTCGTCGTCTGCCGCGAATCCTCGGTCCAGCTCGGTCTGGTCGTGGTGGTCACCGGCGTTGTCGGCGCCTCGCGCTCGTCCGCTCTTGTCCCCGTCTCTACCGCGTGTGGCGACGGATGTGCGCGATCGCTTCTTGCTCCGCGTGTGGCCGTCTCCCTCGCTCTTAGTCTCCGCCACATCTTCACCCCCGCCACCGCCACCACCCCTACCGCCATTGTCCTTGTCGTCGGGCGACGTCTCGCCTGCCGCTGGACCTTTGTGCTTGGTGCGCTTGGTGCCCTTTCGCTTGGTTCGGAGGGACGGGCGGACGAAGGCGGCGGCGGTGAGAGCGCGCTCATCCCCTAAAAGGGGAAGCGTGTGCAGCGTCTCGGCGAGACCGAGAATCGCAAGCTTTCCCGGGCCGAGGGGCACAAAGGGTGGGGGCGGTGCCAGTGCTGGAAGGTCGAGAAGCTGGGTCCAAGCCGCCACGGAGAAGGCGCCGAGGACTTGCACCGCGCTCCAGTCGACGGCGTCCTCCTTGGCACCACCTCCCGCGCGCAAATTCCACGCCATTTGGCTTGTGAACTGGGTGTTGCTCGTAGCGTCCAGCCAGTTGAGGAACTGGTCGGCCGCCAGACGGCATTCGCTCCTGTCATTCATGTCGGCCGGCGCCATATCTACGCCACGCAGCTGCTCAACCGCTACGAGCTGAGGAGAGATCGCAAATAGTCGCACAAAGGCGGTCTTGAAGATGTACAGCCCCAACTGGGCTCCCGTGAGCGCGTGCAGCTGAGTCACGTAGAATATCTCCTGAACGAGGCCCTTAATGGCCTGCGCCGAGTCTGTCTTGATCTCGACCGTTGCCGAGGCAGTGAACCGAAATGGTGGAGCCTCGTTGCGCCGGTCGGTGGTGGCAACAAATGCCAGATCCGGCACCCGGACCCCTGCCTGCCGCTCGATGGCCAGGCGGCTCGGGGTTGGAGGCCATGGCGTTCGTTTTGCCAGCGGTGACGGCCGGGCCGAGGAGGACGAAGATGACGCCGAGGACGCCTCGGCAAGCCAGCCTGCAAGTCGCTGATGGAACCCGAGGTCGCGGAGCCGAGGGCGGCCACGGACCGCCACATCGAAGAGATTGAGTTGGTGCATGACACACACCTCTTCGCTAGCGAACGGCAGGGCGAGGAGCGCGCTGAATGCGAGCTCATACTGCATCTCGCTCTGTGCGCCGCAGTCCTCAACCAAGATCCTCCTCACCGCTTTCATGAGCGCCGTGGGGCGCGGCTGTCGCGTGAAGACGTCGGGGTCCGAGGCGTCCAGGCTGGACCGGAAGAGCGGCATGCCCACCGCGCTCGGTGGTGTGGGAGGGCCGTTGGTCGACGGCGATGAGTCGGCGGTGGCGTGCGACGCAACTGGGCCACCCGGTGTGCGCCGGGGTGGGACAGGAGGGGGCGCTCCCCACTCGGAATCGGGCAGGCTCATGGAGACTGCTGTTGAGGGCTGTTGGTGGTCGCTTTCTGGTCGAGCTCGATGTTGTACGGTGGCCAGTGATGAATAAACGACAACACCAGGACCGACTGGCTTGGTGGTGTGCACGCAGTGGTCGTCCGGATTTGTTTGTGAGACATCTGAGACAACGCCACTCTGGCCATTACGGCAACTCCACTCCAGCTACTCCAGCTGGGCATCCACCGAGCAATGCGTCCCTCAACTACTTTGTGCACCAGCGGCAACACATCCAGGCAGAAATTATTAGCGTCCATGCATGCTATGATGCTACTGCTGTGCCTCGCCTGCACACTGATCCTTCACGACTATCTGATATTACACGGCGAGCTTGGAGAAGAAGTGGAAGAAGTCCACGTTGGTCGCCTCGAGCGAGTTCTGGTAGATGTAGTTGGACGAGACCCAGGCCGACCAGACGGCACGGAGGTAGACCTCGGGGAGACGCTCGACAAGCTTGTCGAGGCCAACCTTGTCCTGCAGCGTCTTGGGGAACGCGTGGGCGAGGACGTTGTTGCGCGACTTGACGTTGTCGTACAGGTCGGAGAACTCGAGGTCGTCCTGCAGCTTGTTGAGGGTCGACGAGAGCTGGTCCGAGATGAGGGTACGGGGCTTGGCGCCCTTGAGCTTGTGCCACTGCTTGTTGATGCAGTTGTACTCGGCCGCGGCGTTCTCGCAGATCTTCTGCTGAATGTCCTTGACGTACGACTGGTAGAAGGGCGAGGGCTTGCCGTCCTTGAAGATCATGAGGTCGGTGTACTCCGAGTCGGACAGCGAGAGACCGGCGAGCACCTCGAGCGACGACGAGGTGACACCACCCTTGTTGGTCGACGAGTCCTTGTACTGCACCACGCCCTTCTTCTCGAGGAACAGACGAGCCTGCTGCGAGAAGAAGAGGTTGGCACCCTCAACAACGTACTTGAAGTGAGGCTTGCCGTCAGAGTCGATGAGTCTGGAGACGTTGCCAATGTTGACGGCCTCGGGACGACCACCGCAGGGGACGAAGATGTCGCACTTGACACGGAAGTGGAAGTTGTTGCGGAAGTCGGTCGTGTCGGGGATGACCTCGCCCGAGGGGAGCTTGTAGTCCTGCTGGTCGACGAGGACCTTGTAACCCTCGGGGCCGAGCTTCGAGTCGTCGAAGTTGACAATCATCTTGCGGGCACGAGCAAGGCGGACAAGCTCGGCACGGTTGAGACCCTGGGGGTCGTAGAGCACACCCGAGCCGTCAATGATACCGACAGTCTTGTCGTTGGAGAGGAGGATCTCGTTCGAGCCGAGGTCACCGTCGGGGCCACCAGTCTGGAGCTTGGTGACCTCCTTCTCGTTGAGGCCGTGGGCCTTGTAAACACCGAGGATGTACTGGCGGACCGAGAGCGAGGTCATGCCGTAGACGTCGTGAGGGATACCGCCGAGCTTCTCAGCCGACTTGCCGGTGGTGAACGACTTCCACCAGGGGGCACCGCGAGACTTGGCGTGGAGAGCAGCCCAGTCCATCATCTCAGCGGTACCCTCGTCGGGGCCGAGGAAGAGAATCTCGGGGCTCTGGCGGCCCGAGATGTCGACAATGGGGCCCTTGATGCCAGGCGACTGGCCAGGGATGAGGAGGTCAATGACCGAGTCGATGTACTTCTCGAAGCACTGGTGAGGGTTGGCGCCGAGCGAGGGCAGGATGGTGCCCTTGGAGCCGCCCTCAGGAATATCCTTGTTCTTGAGGGTCTGGGTAGCGGCGAGGGCGTAGTTCTCGTCGAAGAGAGTACGAACGTTGGCGTTGTAGTTCTCCTTTCCGCGCGAGCGGACAAGACGGATACCACCACGGGCAACGTCGCGGAAGCGGACGTGGAAGCCACGGAAGTCGGAGCCGACGACAAGGAAGATGCCGAAGGGCTGCTTGGGGTACTCGACTTCGGGGAGGAACGAGGGGTCGAGACGGAACGAGAGGGCAACCTTGGTGGGCTGGTAGAAGTTGCTCTTGAGGACGTGCTTGTTGAACACAAGGAATGCCTCGAGGATCTGGGCAGCGTGCTGGTTGGAGGCCTTCTTGCGGATCACGGTGAGGAGGTCGGCGTCCGAGAGGGGCTGCTCAGTCTTGATGCGCTGGAACGAGAGCGTGGGCGTGAGCTGCGAGGCCTCGTCGGCGGCGGGGTAGTGGGTCATCGCGAAGTTGATGTAGAGCTGGCGGATGAGCTCGGGGTGGGCCTGGATGGTCTCGCGGATGTTGGTGGGCGTGAAGGTCTCCTCACGGAAACGCGTCTTGATGCGCGCAAGGACGGCCTCGTGGTCCGGGTTGTTCTCGTCAAGAACATTCTTGAGGGCGAGGTACGAGGGACCGAGACGGTTGCAGAAGTGCTGGGTGAAGATCCATCCAACGTAGGCGTAGGTGGCCTCCTGGACGGCGTGAGGGGTCTCGTCCTCGGCAACGGCGAAGAATGGGTTGTCGGGAAGGCAGTAGAGGAGCGAGGCCTCACGGACGACCTGGTGGATCGAGTGCTCAATAGGGGGAGCACGCGAGTTGGGGACGGGGTTGAGGTAGAGCGAGATGATGGTGATGCCGTTGGCGAACTGCTCGACGTACTTGCGGGCCGAGTAGAGGCCGTAGAAGTGGTAGAGGTCAGAGAGGGCGGCAAAGTACTGGTGGGTGCCGCCCTGCTTGTAGCCAATGACGATGCGGTGCTCGCGAGTGGGCGAGTCCTCGATCTCGAAGAGCTCGATGACGGGGCCGTTGCGGCGCTCAACCTCGTTGAGGACGTTCTGGTAGATCTCAACGGTGTTGGCGGTGGCCTTCTCGAGGAAAGCAGAGTCAGAGACCGACTTGATGTCGGTACGGCCCTCAGCGTCCTTGACCGCGGGGGTCTTGGGGAAGTTGCAAGGCGAGACGAAGTAGCAGCGGAGCTGCTGCGACGAGTCCTGCGAGACCGAGCCGGTCGAGCGGTAGGTCTCGAGGCGGTACGACTTCTCGCCCGACGACTTGTCAAGGTAGAGCTCGTCGATGCGCTTCTCGACAGTGGCACCGGGTCCGTCCTTGGCGGAGATACCGGCAGCCGACGAGTGGATGAAAACGGCGCCCTCCTTTCCGCCCTCCTTGAGGTCGGCCTCGGTGGTGATCTTCTCGAGGTCGATCACGAGCTTGGCGGGGTCGTGCTTGGTGTAGGCGAGGACCTTGGCCGAGTAGAGGGCGAGGATATGGTCCGAGATAACCTGGGGGGTCTCGGCAATGCTGAGTGGCTTGTTAGTAACCGTGGGACGATGCGCACAGACGCGGCGCGCGCGAATTTCGACTCACAAGTAGGCGTTGTCAATGCCGAGCGAGTTGTAGAACCAGTCGACCTCGCCCGTGACAAAGTCGGGGGGGATGAAGCCCGACTGGGAGAGGATCTGGGCGACCTGGGCCTGCTGAGCAGCCTTGAGGGGGAAGGGCGACTGGACGTAGCCGCTGGTCATGACGTCAGTAATGGTCGCGACGAGCCAGCCAATGGTGGGGCTGGCAGCCGGCGCGCGGCTGAGCGACTTACACCTTCTCCTTGAGGCGGTTCTCTGACTGGGGACGCGAAGGCACCTGGAGGTGGGCGGGGATGGCCAGGGGAGCCTGGGGTTGTTAGCTGGCTGCGGATCTGGGGGACGTGGAATGAGGTGGTGCACTTACGCCGTTGGTCGGGGTGGGCGATGTTGGGGTAGCCATCTTGAGAAAGTGTGTGGTGGGGGGAGAAGGCTGGGGCTCGTCAGACCTATATACGGGGTGGGGGGCTGTGGGCGGGGGAGTCTGGCAGGATGGGGGCTGGGAACGGCTGTTGCCAAGAGTGTGCGCAGAGTGTGCGATGGGCACACACAGGACGAGATGTCGTCGAAGCGACGACTACGACGAGCACGAGACGACTGGCTGGCTGAATGACCTCAATCAGGGCGGGCGGGCGGCCGGCGGCGTTCGACGCCAGCGCCGCGGCGTCTTCGCGCCCGCCCCGCCCGCCCCGCGCGGTCATTCTCGCATCTCCCAGCTCCCCATCTCGCTCGCCCCACGCCGGGAAAACTACTCACCTAGGACGGAATGGTGCGGAGAGAAAGAACAAAGGAAAAGAGAGAGGAGGGCTGTTCGAGTCAGTCGATGCGAGGAGTTGAAGGAGGCAACGGCCGGGCCGGGCATGCACGGTGGTGGCTGCGGCGTCGTGCACCGCCAGCGCGCCAGCGTGCCACCCCGCCAGCGCTGCAGTGACCCGCCGGCAAAGGCCAGTGACGTCGCGCTTTTCTGCCGGCGGGCGGATCTCGACACGGCCGATCGCTGGGCGTCGCGCGTGGGCACGCTCAGCGCTCAAGTGACGCTGCAGGGTGCCCCCTCGATACCAACGACGACGACGACGACGGCGAGTGCGACGACACCCCCGCATCATCGTCGTCGGCACGAAAGGACGCGCCGCCCGCGAGCACACCGCACGCCAGATCACAACACGAGACGGGCAATGAGGCGCCTGCTAGGCGCCCCGAACGCCTCGCCGTCCGCTTCGTTTCGCTTTCCCCGACAGCAGGCGGGCGCCGCTCACACACAGCGAGCAGATCCGGCATCACGCTCGCCGAGCGCACGGTGTGGCTCAGCGGCGCGTATGCGCGTCACTGCTGCTGGTGGGGGCGGCTGGTGGGCGGCGCCTGCCACTGGGGCCGGCAGCCGACCACAAGCCAGCCAGCAGACGACACCCCGTCGAACGCAACGACAAACACAGCCAGAACAGCACTCACAGTGACGACGCCGAACACAAGGTCTAGCTAGTGTCTAGAGTACACAGAGTGTGGGGGGGGGGGGGGTTGGGTGTCTACTTTTGCGCTGGACGCCGTGTTATATTGGTTTGGGGAGGGTACGTCACGGGGGTGTAGGCGCTGCTGTCGGCCCAGGGACGGGCTGCAACGTGGGCAATGCGCGCTCTCGGTGCCCTGGTGCATTCGAAAATCAATCTGAGCGACACGCGCGGCTGGCGGCGGGGGGCGGCGTGCATTGCGTGCATTCCTCTGCGCATCTGCTGCCAGACGGAGCATGGCGGGTTCCGGCAGAATGGGTCTTTCGGGTCTTGGCCCCGGGCTGGCGGGCGGGCGCGGCAGGTGGGTGCAGGTGGGCGAGAGGCGGACTGGCCGTAGCAGCAGCTAGAGCTGGGGTAAGTGGGTGGGTGGCCTCCTCGCGCATCTCTCCTCGTCGTCCCGTCGGTTACTATGCCGTCGTATTTCGGTCTCTAAGCGAACCCTGAGCAGCGCTTGCAAGCAACGGCAGCCACGGGCCAGACGGGCCCCCATGCGCAGTAGACAAGTGGGCCCACCTCGAGCGAGCATGAGCAACATTACACGGCGGCGGCGCAGGCGAGCGTCACTAAGCACAGCAGGAAGCAAAGAACACACCCCGCCCCACCCACCCCACAGTCGTTGTACAACCCCGATGAAAAGGACTTTTGTTGGCAGTCACAGGCAGGTAGCGACTACGCCAGCTCGTCTGCGCCTCGTGCGACCCGACCGGCGCTAGCAGCATACCACACCACACCACACACCGAGGTCCGAAAGCCCAGAACCCAGAACCCAGCACGCAGCCAGCTCGCGCGCGCTCGCCATCCATCATGCCGGCGCATCGCATGCACGCCCGCCCACACGCCCACGCCCACGCCCCCCCCCCCGCCCCGCACGCACTTACGCCCGACCCCGCACTCGCGGGCGACCGCGATTCGAACTGGCAGCCCAAAAGGTCAAACACGGACCCCGAATTGCGTCGTCATTCGAGTTGGCGCCGGCTTGTTTTCGAATACTATTGGAATACTTGCCGACGTTTGCCGCCCTGCCCCCCCCCCGGGCGCTGCGCTTGACCACCTTGCCCAATATCCCATTTGCGTCGCGCGAGCGCGAGAGCGAGCGAGCGAACGCGTTATGCGCCGCCACGTCGTGCCTGCAGAGCATTTGCATGAGCAAACCAAGTAGACGCAGCGCAGAAAAAAAGTCGCCCCGTCGTCCTCTTGGCACGGCCCCAGCCCCACGGCACCTCCCCGCTGCCTGACCTGCTCGCCAGCACCCGCCAGCCACCACCGACGCCCCGCGCGCCGCCCCCCCACACCCCGCTGACACGGTCTTGTGCAATCCCCCTCATTGCCAAGGCCCACCCCATCGGTCTTCAAACTCGCTGCGACGCGGGCCGCAAGAAAAAAAAAAACCGGTCGTTCGGGGTCAAGCGGGGCGACACGTCGCGCGCTGCTCAATCCCCCACTCACAATCTTATCACTGCTGCTGCCAGCCTGCCTCCCCCCACTCAACATGGTACAATCTGCATGCATCCCACAAGGATATTACTACTGACAAAAGGAGAGGACACTACTACTATGGTATATGGTATCGTGTGCAGCGCTCACTTGCGCGCACTCGCTGGCGCCGCCGCGACGCGTCTATCAGCCCACTTCACCTCACCTCCGCGCCAACGGAAGCGGATAGGAAGCAAACACCTCAAGCGCGCGTACACGCTTAAGCGGAGCCGAACGCAACGACCGGCTCGGCCCCCTCCCACAGGCGGTCCTTTGCACGAACCTCGATGGGGCCGAACGCCTTCTTCTGTTCCAATCGCACGCAGTCGCGCGTGCCCAGAACCAGCAGCTCAAAGAAGAATGCAGACGCAGCGCGCTTGGACGCGCCGGCCGCCACCTTGTCGTAGTTGACAGCCTTGTCCTCGGCCTCAATGGCCTCGAGCTCACGTCGCAGGACGCCCATCGCCATGCCAGTCGTCGCCGAGAACCCGCCGCTCTGCGACTCGACAATGCTCGACGCCGCACCGCCCTTGGTCGGTGTGCCCAGCTCGGATGCAAGCGACTGGGTCTGCGACTCGAGCTCGCCCTGCGAGTTGCGGATACGCGTGTCAAAGATGGTCAAGGGGTGGTCACCCTGCTCGCCAAACTGGACCTCGCGCGCAATCGACTCGGCTCTAGATGGGGCGATGGACGGCGCACGGGGACGCTTCTCGACCGGTGGTGGTGTAACGAGCGGTCCGTCAAAGTCGCCAAACGTCAGGTCGTCGCCGCCAAACGCGTCGAGGCCGCCGTCAAAGCCAGCCTCGCTAGGCAGGTGGCTCGTCTCGCGGCGGCGGCCCACCTCGTCGTCGATCTCCTCCTCGGGTCCCTCAATGCGCGGTCGCTTGCTCGCGTGGTCCACCTCGGGCTCCTCGTCGCGGTTGCGGCGGAGCACATTGACGTTGAAGGTGAACAGCTCGGCGAGCTCGGGGGCGAGGCCTGGTGGGCCGGCAAAGAAGACCGACTCCGCGCCGACGCGCGACGTGGGGAGGAAGAAGGAAGTCGGGTCGTCGATAATGTCTCGCAGGCGCACAGCGTTAGAGTCGGCAGGGATAAACTGCTCCTCGCCGAGAATGTCGCTGTCGTCGTTGGGCGCGGCAAACTCCTCGTCGGCAAGCTCGAGCTCCTCGTCGGCACGCACAATGCGCACGCGCTTCGTCTTGTCCTTGCTCTTCTGCGCGTCGGCGATACGCTTGGCGGTGCGCGGGCTGATGTCGAGCGTCTGGTTGAGGTGTGATGGCGACTCTGGGGGCGGGGTGGACAACGTGCTGCTAGCACGGCGCGCGCGCGTCTCGTCGAGGTCGGGCAGGTCGTCGAGTCCAATGTCCAAGTCCATAGGCGCAAAATCATTACCGCCAAAGTCATCGTTGAGGTCGGGCAGCTCGTTGCCCTGGCCGACGTCGGACGGTGTGCGGAGCATCGCCTGCGTACTCTTGCTGCGCTCGCGGTGCGCGTCACGACCCATCTCCATCGACATGTCCCAGTCGTCGAGACCGAGGCCGAGATCGACGCCAGCAAAGTCCTGGCTGTCGAGGTGCGACGAGTCGTCGTGCGAGCCCTGGCGCGACGACGAGTCGCCGTAGATGGACGACGCGGCAGGGCGGCCGAAGTTGAACGCTCCGTATTCGCGACGCAGGTTGGTCTGCGTCAGCGGCGCAGGACGCGGCACCGAGAGGTCAGCCCCCGTAGCGTGGAACGACCAGTCGAGCATGTCCATGCCATCGACGTTGGGTGTAAGCTCGGTGAACGTGATAGCGTTCTTGTTGGCGCGGATCTGGTCCGCGGGCAGGTCGACCATGCCGGGACGGAAGGCCATCGAGATGCGCTCGCGCGTCTCCTTGCAGTCATCCATCAGGTACTGCGCCTTACGACCGTAGATGCGAACGACGCCGAGCATAAGCTGGCCCGAGATGCGGAGGTGCTCCACTTTGTGGGTGATGATCGCGTCTGTTGTCGGGCGTCAGCGCGACTCCCACCCACTGCATCTCGCCCGGCGGCGGGCACTGACCAACACTCTCGCCGACATCGACGCCGAGCGCCGCCTGCTTGCTGAGCTTCTTCTCCTGGTGGGCCGATTTCCAGACATTTGACAGCGGGCCGTCGAGGATGAGGTCGGTGATGAGCATCGCGGGTGGCGGCGGCGGCGAGACGCGTCGTCGGGCAGAATCGAAAGCCAGTAAATCTGAGCGGCCGGTTTCCAGAACCCGCCGGGGACTTCACAGGGGGGTATGGGTAGGGTTTCTCGGGCGACGTGCGTGGGCGCCAGCAAGACGGGGAACAGAAAGGTTGTGGGTGTGGATGGATGCGGTGGTGGAGAGGGGCAGTGTGACGAAGAGAAGGGGGAGTGAGGATTGCTTTTGGGCGCAAACGGCCAGTCAAAGCACGGCCAGTCCAGTCATCACACCGCGTTTTCTAATAGCAGGCATTAGGAACACATTAGATTCCGCTAATTAACTATCACGAGCCATTACAAAACCGCAAAGGCAGTCGCGCTAAAGGGGAGCATGGTATACTCAGGGAAACGGTGCAACGCGAGCCAGCCACCTTGGCCCAGTTTGGCCAAGCCCATACAGCGAGCCATTCGGCCGACCACGACGCCGCCGCGCCGCAGTGCGCCTAGCACCAGCGATCACGTCGCCCATGCCCACTTCTGGCCATCTCGCTATCTCCATGTCCTGCTGCATGTAGTGCTACAATACATGCTATGATTTTACTTCTTGGCGGCCTCAATCTCCTTGACGAGTTCGGGAACAGCGTCAAACAGGTCGGCGACAAGTCCGACGTCGGCGATCTGGAAGATGGGCGCGTCGGCGTCCTTGTTGATGGCAACAATGAGCTTCGAGTCCTTCATGCCAGCAAGGTGCTGGATGGCACCCGAGATACCAATGGCAACGTAAAGCTCGGGGGCGACGACCTTGCCGGTCTGGCCAACCTGGAGCGAGTTGTCGGCGTAGCCGGCGTCGACGGCAGCACGCGAGGCACCGACGGCTAAGTAGGGTCAGCTCACTGTGGCGCATTCTGCTTGCGTCTACTCACCAGCACCGAGGGCGTCGGCAAGAGGGTCAAGGACGGTGTTGAAGCTGTCCTGCGACTTGAGGGCACGGCCACCCGAGACGACCTTGGCGGCAGAGCCGAGGTCGGGGCGCGACGAGACGATGAGCTCCTCCGAGACGAACTTGGTAGGGGCTGGAGGGTAAGCATCGGAACATTACCATCATACCCACAGTCGGCGTCCTTGACAGCGACCTCCTCAACGGCAGCCGAACCACCCTCAGCGGCGGCCTTGGCGAAGGCGGTGGAACGGACCGTGACGACCTTGACGTTGTCCTTGTCGCTCGACTTGAGCTTGAGGATGGCGTTGCCGGCGTAGATGGGGCGCGAGAAGGTGTCCTCACCCTCGAGGGCGATGATGTCCGAGATCTGGCGCATGTCAGCACGAGCACGGAAGTGGATCGGCGTGTCGCTCGGCTATTTTCACACGCGATCGCTACGGCGCGCCACACTCACCTGCGAGACGTTGAGGATACCAGCGAGGCGGGGGAAGACGTTCTTCACAGCGGGGGTGTGGGCGCCGAAGAGGTGGGTGATCGACTTGGCGGGGACGACCTCGGCGAGGACAGGCGCCACGCCTAGTAGTTTCGGTTAGCACCAATAGACGAATATGGGGCTTAGCCGACAGCGACGACGAGGTCGCGCATCGGGCCGTCACGTACTCTCAGCGACACCGTGCGCGAGCGAGTCCGAGGCGGCCGTGTAGACCTTGGAGAGACCGTCGATCCTGTGCAGTGTGAGCTCGGTGTTGGTTGACGGCGGGGTGGGTGTCATGGTCCTGGGCCGAAATCCGGACCATGACGATTTCGGGCGGCGCTTACTTCTTGACCTGCTCGAGGACCGAGTCGACATCGGCCTTGGAGCCAACGACGATGCCGGCGACCTGTAGAGCGTGAGCTGTGTGGCCTGCAGCAGCGAGTCCCAACTCACATCGCCGCCGACCTGCTTGGCGGCGGTGACGGCGGTGAGGGCCGAGTCGTTGAGCTTTCCGCCCTTCTGCTCGAGGAAGACGAGCGACGAGGCGAGGCGGCGCTGGGCGGCAGTCGAGAGCGAGCTCGAGGCGATGGCCGACGAGGTGCGGGCGGTGCGGGCGACGGAGCGGAAGAGCATGGTGGACAGGTTTCGGGGGTTGAGAAGAGAGGAGTGAGATGGAGGAGATGCGAGTGAATGCGCGGAGTGGGTAGGCAGGTGGTGGTGGTGGTGGAATGGCGCGGCGCGGCGTACAGCGGAGCTTTCGGCTGGCTCCCCACTGCATGCGCCGGTTGCACCCAGCCGGTGGAACGCAGCACTTTTGCTTCCGCGTCCGGAACTCGGCCGCTGGTCGCTGGCTGGCAGTTGGGTCGCCTCGCCTATCTGGCCAATCCGACGTCACGACACGGCACCTCCAGCAGCAGCGAGCGGAGGACACGCGGACGGGGTTGACGGAGACAGCAGCGCCAGCACGGGCGGAGTGCGGAGACGACGTATGGAGTCTGGGAATGCTGGGGAGCGGGGGCAGGACACGCCATAGCTACGAGGCGATCACTGCACCCCCCTGTGCAATACCGAACGGCGTGTAGCGCGTGGCACAGAGACATCCGCATATCCGCAGCGGCAGCTACGGCGCGTCAACATAGCAGGGAAGTTGCAGCAGCTGCAACTGCGTGGATAGCATGCGCCGTGCTCCATTCTAATCCGGCTGGCGAACGAACAGCCCCGTCACCCGTCTACGATGACCGAGGCGAGCCAAGAGAAACAAACGCCTTTACGGCCTGCCTGGCTGGCTGGTGCGGCGGCACCAAAATCACGCGCATGGCAGTCAGTGCTTTGTCGGTTGTGGCCATTGCACAGAGACACACGGATGGACATTGTGTGGGCACGGCAGACGAGCGACGGCCAGCATGGGAACGAGCTGCTCGTAGTCGATCAATCCAGCGAGCTCTTGTCGTAGTCTTGTTCAGATCTTGGGTCCACTTGGACCGAGGAGCGTGAACAGACGGGCTATGGAACGCCCACCTCGAGTCTGTCAGCCTGCACGCCGGCGGAAGTTGCACCGCCGTCTGGGTCGCGGTGGACACGCCGAGCTTGTTGTGCCCGACCCGTCTCCATAGACCAAGCACACCACTGTCTCCTGGGTAGCTGAAACGGGCATGCGGGCAGGGTGCCACTTCTACCTCAACCTCAGCCGGCGACTGTCGCCTGCTCCCCTCATCGACATGTGGACCTGGGTCCTTGTAGCAGCAGCGTAGCAATGCATAAGGCGGTACCGAAGAGTACAGCGTCCCGCGCAGCCTGGATGCAGCTGTCCACTCCCACAGTTGCGGGCAGCATGAACCTCGTCACCGAGTAGGAAGCGGCGACACGTAAGGCTCCAATCTCCCGAACAGCCAGCTAGCGGGCCGCTCAACATAGCTGCCTTCACGTTGTTGGGCGTTCCACTTCCCCTTTCTCAGCAGGTCTCTCGATCCCGCTCATCATAGACTCGGGGCTGCTCATCACCCGACTGTCGCCGCTTGCTCCAGCTTAACGCCTTTGATACGGCACCGAGTCGACGACGACCCGAAACTCATACCGGCCACCCCCCGGCGTGCAACTTTCGGACGCGTGCCAAACTCGTCCGAAACATCACACCTTGACATTGCCTTCGTCTCCACCACCAACCATACCATGCCCTCTCGCCAGTCCGACATGGCGCAGCAGGGCTTCAAGGTCAACTCGGTCAAGGCGGCCAACGGCGAGACGGTGCACGTCAACGGTGAGCATGATGCGTGCGCGCAGCACCCAGCCAGGACGGACGGGCGGACGCGACTGACACCAACACAGACCACGTCTACATCTCCCTTCCCTGGTCTGACCGCGACGGTGAGCGCATGCTGATGCCATCCTCTCTGGATATGACTGACACCCTCGCGTGCAGGCACACCGTACAACATTGCGCGGATACTCGAGTTCGTGCCCCCAGCCAACAAGGACCACAGGAAGGCGGCCCGCGGGCACGCCAACGAGCTCCATGTCCGCCTGGCTATCTACTACAGACCCAGCGATGTGAGTCGGCGCAGCGGCGCGGCCTCCCCCAAACGCGTGCTCTAGGCTCACACTACAGGTCGTGGGCCGCAACGTCTCCGACTTCCGCCTCTTATACGCTGCGATCCATACCATGATCGAGCCGGTCAGCGTCATCCGCGGGCGCTGCTACGTGCGACACAAGGACAAGATTGACGACCTGATCAAGTGGAAGCACACCCCGGACCACTTCTACTTTAACAAGTTCTACGACCCCTACATCAAGCGCGAGTACGAGGTGCTGCGCACGGCCGCGGTGAACAACAGTGCGTTGGACGTTTAGGCGTTGCTGATGTCAGTCCCGCCCAATGTCAAGGAGGTGCTCCTCCAGCGATACGAGTACCTCTTGTGCGAGAAGGAGATGGTGTCCGACCTTCTCGATGCGTACCGCAGCTGTGCGGTCTGCAATCAGTGGGCCTCGAGCCAGACGAGCGTGCGGTGCGAGTGAGTAGTGGCGAGCCTGTTCTACACAGTGTCGCAGAGCTAACTGACAACCAGACTCTGCAAGCAATTCTACCACATGCAGTGCCTTACCCCACCGCTGTCAGCCAAGCCTGCAAAGGGCTACTCGTGGGGCTGCCAGGCGTGCACGGTGCAGAGGAGGAAAGACGTCGAGTCGGAAAAGTACCGCTTCGTCAGCAACGGTGGCTCGGCGCCCCCCCGCGGCGGCAAGGCTGGG
This sequence comes from Vanrija sp. TS_01, assembly GCA_026725045.1. Lineage (NCBI taxonomy): Eukaryota > Fungi > Basidiomycota > Tremellomycetes > Trichosporonales > Trichosporonaceae > Vanrija > Vanrija sp. TS_01. The sequence continues at coordinate 72,020 of JAPKIE010000022.1, read as the reverse complement.
GCAGCTGCCAAGGCCGCAGCGAAGAAGGAGCGGCTTGCGAGTAACGACCAGCCAGACGTCATGTTCCGTTTCTGGCCTTGGCGATACTTTGGGTAGGTGGAGGAGGCCTCATGACGCTCATCTGCCAGCTTGTACACAAGAGCCGAGGACACGCTCAGCGCCGAGGACCTCATCTTCCCCCGTGCTGTTACGCGCGTTGGGACAAAGTACCAGGCAAATGTGCTTTCATGGGAGGAGCAGCAGGAGGCCGAAGCGCGCCACGAAGCGCAAGCCGATCAGGCCGGGCCATCACGACTGAGCTGTGGGTGTGGCGCCCCGAGAGCGAGGCACACAGCTGATGTTGCAGTGGAACGCGGTTACGACCCAGGAGAGAAGAAGCACGAGTCGACGCTCGAGGTGTGGTGCACACCCAGTGATGCACGTGAGTTAGATACACGTTGAGTCGCCTGACTCTCCAGTGGACTCGTTCATGGACGAGGTGCGCGAGCTCAAGATGCCTGTGCCATCATACGACATCCGTCTACTAAACAGGGCTGCCTTGTTGTTCACCACTGTTGGGAGGGACAAGGCCCTGCAGGCCTTGAAATCGCTCAAGCTGGCAGACTTTGACCCTATTATTGTCAGTTGTTGTCGGAGGTGGCATCGAAGCCCAGCTGACATCATCAGTGGGAGGACGAAGAGATTGCCGTGTTTGAGGAACAGCTGGAGAGAAATGGCGGTCTCGACGCCTGGGCAACCAGCAAAGCGCTAGGCAAGCAGCCTGCCGAGGTGCTCAAGTTCTCGTACATGTGGAAGAACAAGAAGCTCAAGACGGAGAACGAGCTTATCCGGCAGCACCGCAAGGTGCATGCGGTCCACGCGAGGAACAACAGCAAAACACTCGGCGCGCCTTCATTGGGCAAGATCCGCTCGCGTGCCGAGTCCGAGGCGTCTGATGATGCCGTCTCGCTCTACGGTGCGGCGTACGTCAGCACCAACAAGATGCAGTGCGCGACGTGCTCTACGCGCATGTCGAACGTCTGGTGGCGCTGCCCCCGCTCTGTACAGGGGACGGCGATGTGCGAGCCATGCGGGTGAGTGCGACTGTGATACCTCTCAGAATGCGTCCTGACCTTGTGCCAGCTCCAACTACAGGAAATACGGCGTCATCACGTTTACCAAGGCCGAAGACGCCAAGATTGTCCCGAAGAAGGAGCCCAGAGGTACCAAGCGCAAAGGGATGGACACTGCCAGTGGAACGTCGACGCCAGTACCCACCGGCCCGCCCAAGCTCCCTCCATGCTCGTCGTGCAAAAGGCTGGAGCCCAAGGCTTTCATGGCGCGTTGCAAGACCTGCACGTATTCTGTTCACTCTTGTGAGTAGCTGCTTCCAGCAGTGAGCCAAACTAACCCGTCAGCCTGCTACGGTATCGCGCCAGAGGCCATGGGCCCGAACTGGGAGTGCGAGCTGTGTGCCAACGTCCACGCCGAGGAAACAAGCCTCGAACCGCGCTGCGTCCTGTGCCCGAAGGACACGTCGCTTCTCGTCGCGAAGACGAAGAGCAAGAAGCCGCCGGCGGACTTTGATCTCCTGGCGGCCCTCAAGCCGACCGAGGGATGCCGTTGGGCACATGTCCTCTGCGCGACATGCATTCCCGAGGTGCGGTTCTCGAGCAGTGTGACGCTCAAGAACGTCGAGGGGATCAGTGCGGTCTCGGAGGACAAGTGGCACTCGGTGAGTACTGTTAGAGAGGCACCAAAGAACGCACACCTAACGCCCCAGGTGTGCAACCTATGTGCGCAAACTGACGGTGCAACCATGCCATGCACCGACTGCGGACTGGAGTACCACCCGTCGTGCGCGTACCAGGCCGGGCACCGCATCGGGTTCGAGTTCACCCTCGTCAAGCCGGGCCGGCGGGACGCGGTCCCCATCGCCAAGTTCAAGGACGCCGCGGGCGTCATGACACCGGGCATCTGGTGCAAGGGACACGACCTGGACGGGCGGGGCATTGTCGACCTGTTCGAGATGGACCCGGAGCAGAACGAAAACGCGCTCCAGATCTACACGAGTCTCTACAAGACCATCGCGGCCGACGACGCGTTCCCGCTCCTGCGCAAGGCGCGCCGCCTCGACCGCTTCGAGCCCGAGCCGACGCCCGTGCCGGCCGAGCACACGTGCTCCTCGTGCGCTGTCGACGTCTCGCCCCGCTGGCACGCCGACGCCGCGGGCGTCAAGTGCCACCAGTGCTACTTTGCCTCCTTGCCCGCTGTTGCTGCGTAGCCGCCCCCCGTATGCTAGCCGATGTTGTACTGTATGCACCACGCCCTTGATTACTGTGAAAAAAGTGCATTAATTAACAAGTGAAGAGCATGACCAAAGGGGGTATCAATACGATGCAAGATATACAGGTATGAAATAATGGTTGGCGTTCGTTAATCGTTAATCTGCGCCCATGACGAAGACGACCTCGCTCGGGCGGACAAAGAGCGCGCGCGGGCGTTCCGGCGCAGCCCACTCGGACGCCGTGAACGGGCTGGAGGCGCGGCGCGGGTCGGCAGCCGGGGGCGCGAGGCCGCCCCCGAGGCTGAGGACCGCGATCGACGGCTGGCGGAGGCCACTGCGGCCCGGACGGCCGGGAAGGCTCTCAGCAATGTTGGCGATGCGGCGCTGGCGGAGCGCGCGCTTGTCCGGGTGGTTCTGGTCGCTTGGGGCTGGGAGCGGCGGGGGCGGCGGCGTAAAGTGGAAGTAGCGCACGCCGTCGCGCGCGCCGGTCGGGAGCGTCTCGACGCCGAGGCGCTCGAGGTCGTCCACCTCGAGCCCGACCCACGCGCCACGCGAGTTGACCATGCGCCCCAGGTATTTTACGTTTGCGCGGAAGCGCGCGCGCCGCTGCGAGAGGGTGACGATGCACGGGATGCCCACCTGGAGCGAGACGCCGTCGCCGCTGAACGGGGTGTTGCCGTCGTTGATCTCGATGACAGGAGTAGCAAGCGGCAGAGAGGGCTTCTTCTTCGGCGGGTCGAACGCCAGCGCTGGGTGCGGGCGGAACGGAGAGCCGAGGGGCGCGCTCGTGCCGCCCTCGCTCACGATTCGTGATGCCACACTCACGGGCGACGTGCTAAGCGCCGGCGACGCCATCGGGGCAGAGGGAGACGCGAGCATGTCCTGGGCCGGGGTAGACGGGGGCACGATGGCGTGCGCCTGTGGCGTCGCGGAGGTGGCGGGCGTCTCGGCCACTGAAACGGCGACTCCGGCAGACGACGGGGGCGGGGATGGCGGGAGCTGCTTTACGTCGGGTCTTGGCGGCTGCTCGATAATCGCAGGGACGGGTGCTGGGGCGGGTGGCCGTTCGGCCTCGTTGGCAACCTCCTCTTTGACGGACGGCGAAGGAACAGCCTCGTCTTCAACAGGGGGAGAGGGCTCAACCGTCGATTCCACTGCTTTCGGCTCGGGCCCCTCCGGTCGCTCTGGCGTCGGCGGAAGCTCCAATGTTTCTGAGGGCGACTGCGGCGCGAGCTCCTGTGCCCGTTGCAGTGCCTCTGTCAACTTTGCAGGCTCGGGGGACTCTGTAATCACTGGCGGCGCGGTATGCTCTGACGACTCGTCGACAACAATTACCGGCTCAATAATCTCGGATAACCGTGGCGTGACAGGTCCCTCGGTCGATCCAGATAATGAGCGCAACGACTGTCGTGGACCAGTTGCAGTAGAGGATGGCTGCTTGGCGCCGACCACACCCGCGACACTGGGAGGTAACGGGGTTGCTCTCTTCCATGGTGGCGCGGCAGAGGACGCCGTTCTCTGGCGCGGTGAAGTGCCAGGCGGCGTGGGCTTGAGGTTCATCGACGTCGAGCGCACCCGCGGGGTCGTAGGCAGCGGTGGGGCAGCCAAGCCGACATCGCGCGGCTTGGGGTTGCGCGGCGTGGGCGTCTTGGAGCCACTTGTCCTGTCTCGCGGGGTCGGCGTCTTGGTTCCTGCTGGTGCACGCGACGCCGGCACCTTCGGCACTGTTGGCGTTTTCGGGACGGTCGGGGTCTTCGGCGTGCCGGCGGCGGCAGCAGCTTTTGTAGTGCTGAGACCTGCCGGAACAGGTCGCCCTGCCAACGACTTTGTCGACGCCTGGTGTCGCAGGGGGCGCTCTGCTGTCGACAACGACTTGGAAGAGCCAGACGGATTGATTGCTGCCCTTGGTGTGGTAGGTGTCGACGACTTGCCCGTGGACACAGATGCTTGGGTCGAGATGGGAGCTGGTCGCACCGCAACTTTGGGACTAGGCTTGGACGCTGTCTCGGTCGACGTGGCCGCGGTGGACGCCTCGGATGTGATAGATGGAGAAAGGGACGGGGCCAGCGAAGGTGCGCGAGATCGCGTTGACTTGGTGCTCGTAGTGGACAGGGTTCGCTGTCGTACGGCGGCGACAGCAGCGGGTCGTGCAGGCTGTGCAGGGACAGAGCCAGCTGCTGGTTTGGAAGCCGAAGCCTTTGTGCTCGCGGTGGAGAGTGTTCGCCGCCGCGCGGCAGCAGCCGCCACGGCAGGATTGACGGGCGCCGTGGTCTTCGCAGCAGCGGCGGGGGCAGCAGCGGCCGCTTTCGCAGTCGATGTCGCCGCGGCCTTGACAGGCTGCTTCGCCACCGTTGACGACGCCGTGGACGCGGTGCCAGCAGGTTTGGCGGAGCTGCCTGATTTGGAGACACCCGCAGTGCTCGCCACAGTTGGCGGCTTCGTTACACTCGACGCCTTTGTCGTGCTCGGCGGCCTGGTAGTACTCGAGGGCCTCGACGCGCTGGTGACGCTCGACGGCCGCGACGAGGTCGACTTGAGTGCGGTTGACGTCTTTGTCGCAGCAGACAACGCACTCGATGCACTGGCGGCGCTCGCGGCCGAACTGCCCGACTGCTCGCGAAGCCGGGTACTCGCAGTCGTGCTCGGCGATCCTGACCGGTTCGTCGGCGACAGTGGCGAGGACGGCGAATCTGAACGCGCTGCCGACTGGAACTTGGACACCGGTGTCCGCCCAGTGAGGGACAGCGGACGTGGACCGCCCGTCATGACCTGGCCCGGCCGGTTGGGAGTTGGGCTTTGCGCGCCAGTGCTGGCGGCACGAGACCCGTTGCGACCCTTGGATCCGACGGACACGACAAGCGTTTTCTGCGCCGCGCCCGGGCTGCGCGGCGTGGGGCCGGACGGCATGGGTGGGCGAGCAGCTGCTGACGCAGTGCGCGATGCTGCTGAGCGCGCAGAGACAACAGAACTGGTGGACGCCGAGCTGGAGAGGCGCAGGCGACGCAGACCGTTGGGCTCCGGCGCCTGCGGTTCTGGCGCTTCGATGGGCGGCGATCGCAGAGTCGAGGCATGGCTGGCGAGGCTTGCATCTGATGTGCGGGGCGTCCGGGCGGAGGCGACGCTGCCTGCGTCGCTGAGGCCTGCGGCCCGCGATGTCGTCCTCGGCATGGTACCCCTACGCGTACGAGGGAATGCCACCTGGGGTGGGCCCAACAGGTCTTCTAAGGGCACATCGATTTCTGAATGGGTCAGCTACACGACACAATCCGTCTATACACACCATCTCGTATCTCTTTCAAAGCCCATGGCTCTAGCCCCGTGAAGCCGCCCTCCTCCCTGATTTGCATCCATCGACGCTTGATGTGGGCAAGGACGCCATCCTTTGCGTCCTCGACCTTTTGGCGTTGGAGAGACCGAGCTTGGAGCGTCGTCTCAAGTGTGTTCGGGTCGACCCGCAGCAGGATGGACGACACGATCGTCTGGTACATTCGGGGCGCCTGCAAGCTGCCGCGGGGTCCGCCCGCGCATGCGACAATCTCGCCGAGAACATGGTCAAGCAGGTCGTTGCTGAATCCCACACCCGTGACAATATCCTCGAACTCCTTGGCGTCGCATACCGCGGCCAGTTGCGCGGAGAGGATGTCGCGGGCTTTTGTTTCAATCTGTTCGGCCATGCCACCTAGCACGTCGAGCCACTCGCCATCGGTTGACCCTTTGATCCGGACCGTCTTTTCCATCCTGGCACGGACGTGTTCGACGCTGCGGTAGGTCGATACAACGTTGGCAGGTGTGATGTCCGCAATGACGTCTTGGACCAGCGCGTCGCGGTCTTCCGGGTCTGCGGTGGCGACCTCACGCGACCACGACTCGGCCCAACCGGCCAGAAGGTAGCGGCGGGCCCGGCGGGCGAGGTCGAGCGACGCTGCATCAGGTGCGAGTGCGAAACGCCATACACGCGCCGCCCGCACGTTGCACCGGCGGCAGTGGCACTTGTTCCAGTCGAGGCCGTGGCAGAAGTCGTGTACTATGCGGGCTTCGATCTCGGCGACGAGCGAGTCGAGCTGCAGGTACGTTCCGGCACGGTGGATCTGGAACGCGGTCTGGAGGTCAAAAGTCCGGTTGGAGAAGTCGAGGTGGCCGGCATACATCCACCCGAGGCAGAAATGGAGTGCGGCGGGCGTGAACGGCGGTGAGGGCAGGTGGACGTCGCTGGTGGGCGGGCGAAACCCGCTGCCGTTGAGGAACATGGCAGCAAAGTACGGTGATCTCGATACGAGCATGAAGCGATGCGCTGTAAAGATGACAGTGTTGGCCAGCGAGTCGTCCGAGTCGTCTGACCCGTCCGAGTCGTAGCGCTCCTCGTCGGGCGTCTCGAGGTGTATCCGGACGTCGCAATAGAGTTTGCTCGTCCACATGTAGGTCAAGTCTTGGCCGAGCTTGTCCCTCCTGTCGCTGAGGCTACCGCGTCGTCCAAGCGAGTCGCGCACGCTGCCTGCACCGCCCTCGGCATCGCTGATCCACTCGACGACGTCGCCAAACCCCTCGCCCGTGTACAGCCATTCTAGCTGGGCACGGAAGAGCTCTGGCGTGTCCTCGAGGCCGAGCCGGAGGGACGAGCCATCGGCAGAGCCCGTGCTCAATGTAGGAGCACGCAGTGTCCCGTCGCTTTCAATCGTGTCGACCGACAGCGTGCTACCCCCGCGCCGTGGTGGGAGCGGGAACAGCGACGGACTGGGCGTGTTGCGCGCCGAGGACGTGGAGGGGTAGAGCGATGCGATGGGATATGGTGATGGGGCGGAGGAGAAGGCCGTGGGCGAGCGCGACATGGTCTTGCGCACGAGAAAGTATCGGTCCTTGAACGCCTCTGGGTGGGGTTAGCAAACCGAGCTGAGGGCGATGGTGTGTGTGTGCTTACTCGGCGCTCGGACATAGACGACGGCTGTGAGCGAGTCAGCATTGGACGTCCACACGACGGCGGCACTGGGAGGGGAGGGGAGGTTGGTGAGTTACGTGTGGACGGTGGGCGGGCAGGCGACCACCCATCGCCTCGAGCAAGCGAGCAGGCAAGGCGAGCAGTCCAGCTGTGCGAGAGATATGTTGCCCGCCCACCCTCCCTGCTGCGCGAGCGGTACATCGCCCACCCACCCACTGCGCCATCAAGAACGATGCCACCACCCACCCCTCCTCCCAGCTCCGCCTCCCCTGCCCTCTCCACCCACCTTTATGCGCCCATATCCTCTCTCCCCCCTCCGTCTCCCACGACACGTCGGCATACCGCTCGCGCGCGTGCTCGAACAAGCTGCGCAGGTCGCGGGCCCAGAGGTCTGTCGACTCGGCGATACGACGCTCGACGGACGGGAAGGGCGCGAGGGCTGCGGATGCCGGTGTGGCCGCGGACGTTGACGGCGGGTGCGACGACGAAGCGGCGCTCTCTAGGCGTCTCATACTGCGCGCTCGTGCGCAATATGGGCGCCGGCCATACGGTGGTGGGTGGTGGGTGGTGGGTGGTGTATTGGCTGCTGCGGCGGGCGTGTCTGTCGGCGACGGTGGAGAGAGTGGGAGAGGGTGTGGGCCGCCTGTCCCGTGCGTGAGTGGGGACGTCGAGTGGTGTGGGCGAGCTAGCTGCGAGTCGAGGTGGACGAGAGAGTGTAATGGTAATGCCCGTTTAGCTTTTGCGTTCGTTGGCAGTGACGGCGTTGGCGGCGGCGGCGGCGGCGGCGGCGGGGACCAGGACGAGGAGCGCAGTGGTGCCCGACGAGACGCGCTCTGGTCGCGTGGCTGTGGGCTTTCAGCCGCGCAGAGGGCAGGCAAGGCACACCCACCGGCCTCCCGCTGATTCAACGCGCCTCGCGCCGCGCGCCGCCAGCCGCCAGCCGCCAGCCAGCAGACATCAACGCCACCACCCGGCTGTCCCGGTTTTCCTGCAACGCACACTGCACGCTGCACGGCGTTTGGCACCGCGCAGAGCAAGCTAGTGCGCACGACGGCCTGCATGGCCTGGCCACGCGACTCCCCACTAGCCTGCTTACATACGCCCGTGTCTCTCTCTGCGTTTACACGCCGCAGAGGCCGCCCGCCCGCCCGCCGCCTACTTCAAACAAACCAAACAACCTAACCCGCGGGATCAAAATCTCCAAGCCCACCGCACACGCGCGCGACTGACTATTTACTATTTGGGCAAGACTGCCGCTATTCATCACCCAAGAAAACGACGCCGCGACGCCACAGTCCCTCGCTGTTGCCCTCTCGTCATCGCGCCGTCGTCACTCTCGCCTACGACCCCCCATGGGGAGACAGACTAATTCTTTTCAGATTTGCAAGTTTCTGCAACAGGGCTCGAAGATCGAAATCAAGGCCTCCACTGGAGGACGCGTGCTGTTCACCCTACCCCGGAACGGTCGGACGGCCCCCCCCGTGGCAGTGTTTCATCGCTTCGAACTTCCCGCCAATGCCACCAGTCCATGTGAGGACCTAGAACTGACCACTGGAACTGTAAAGAAAGCCATGGGTGTTCAAAAGCCTCCATGTGCGGCCCATCAATACATCGCCAATGCCTTCGTTTCCGGGGACGATATCTTCGATCAAGCAATGAAGCCAACTACGGGTGTCGAATCGTGGGATGTTCACAGGTCAGTGCAATGATCCCCTCGGAAATCTGTGGTTGACATGCACGCCTACAGCTTCAAGTACCTCACGGACGCCGACTGTTTGGTAATGTCGTTGACTAGTGGATATCTTGTCCTTGTTCCGACTTGGACCACTGTCTTTGAACGACAGCATCTCCTAGCTGGAACCCAGCGCGATCGCTTCTTGCGAAGGCAGTCGATTCTCATCCACGTTGAAGTTGAGCCCTCAACTTTGGTCACCGACATTGACTACCGCATCGGATTCTGTGGAAGTCGACTGCACATTTACACTGTAAGAGTTCTAAGCTACACTGGGCCAACCATTTTTGCTGACAATGTTGGTGGCATGAAGGAGAGTAGTACCCTTTTGCTGGATTGCAGCAAGATTGCTGGGCTCCCTGGCGAGTCCATGACGGAGCATGGCGCCAATAGAGCCGTTCCAGCTCTCGAGGCCACGCTCATAGTCGGCACGCCCCGGGACTTGGATATCGCCAACACCATTCTTGAAGGCATTGATTGCATTTACGACCTTCTTCCCATCGCACATCCGTTGGTTGAGAAGGACTATAAAGAGGCCCGAGCCCGCAACCCTGATCTGGTCCCTCACTGGGACTTCTACGATTCTCCGGTGCCCGATTGTGAGTCAGCCTCCGTGATTGAATCCCAGTACAGGAGGAAAGTGGCGAGCACGCCCAATCCTGCTGTGCAGGGCAAAACAGAGTGTAGCCATGCCTTCTGGTAGCCCACTTGACTTGACTAACCTGCTCAGCCATCATTCGGGTTGTAACCTTCGCCCCCGAGCCGAACACGAAGCCGTTCTAGGACACGGACACTAGCGAAAGCCTCCCGACGAGCTTTGTGACTATACTTGTATAAGCTTGAGCCAGAACATATCATCGATGGATGCAAACATGGTCATCCACTGTTGATTTGCACACACTAGTGCCACTCTGCCACAGTGCCACTCTAGCCAACACCACGTCTTCAAGCCGCTGTGCTCCTCGCGCCTGCAGTCGATTCCATTACGTCTACATATGACAGTATATACAATGCAACACCCTACTCAGGCTTGGGGACCGAGTTTGAGTTGTCCGCGCAAGTCCACGGGCCGGCGCCAGCGGCGGTGGATGCGATAATGTCCTCGACGGCCGAGTACGTGCCGGCGCCTGTGATGAAGATGCCGGCGAGGACGATGAGGAGGTTGATGGCGAACAGGAGCTGGCGCTTGGGCTCGCGGCGCTCCTCGCTGGTCCTGAAGCGCCAGTTGTCGTGCCACCACATGAGGGGGTACGGGATGATGGCGGCGGAAGGCACGATGAGGGCGCCGATGAGGGAGATGATGCTGCCGAAGTTGGGAACGGCGGACGCGATGACGTACGCGATGAGCGACGAGGAGATGAGCGTGCCAATCCAGGTGAGCCAGTGCGTCCACGAGTTGGACACGAGGTGGCGCTGGCGGCTGGGCGCGGAGAGGATGCGCACGAAGACGTGCTTGGATTGGATCTGGGTGTGAGTGGGGAGCGCAGGCGTGGCAACTCACGTGGGTGACGATGGTGAGGGACGCGAAGAGCGCGGGCAGGGCAATGCCGTAGCACACCTTCTTCATGAGGGGGCCGGCGGAACCAAGCGACGGCGACGAGACGTACTGCCCGGTGTAGTGGTAGACGACGTTGCCGATGACGATGTAGACGACGGTCATGAGGCCGATCGACGCGGCCATGGCGGTGGTGTAGCCGCGGGGGTCGCGCATCTCCGAGATGATGTTGAAGCTGGTGGGTCAGCTGGTGCCAAAGGTCAGAAGAGGCGAGCTCACTAGGTCGGCGTCGCGCCGTACGAGAACATGACGGCGTTGACAGCGCCCATGGCGGCCGCGAACGGTGGCTTGGCGACGACCTTGATGTCCTTGTCCCACGTGCCGGTGCGGGGCGCGGCCGCGGGCCGGTCCTGCACGCCAACCGCAACGGTAAGCGTCAGGACCGAGGCGATGAGGAACGCGAGGCCGACCCAGCCGAACCAGGTGATCTTGTGGAGCGTGCGGAACGAGCCCATGAAGCAGCCCGCGACGGCAGCGACAGCCACGAAAATGGCCGTGCAGGCGCCGTGCACCGAGATGGCGTTGAGCGCGACCGAGATGGACACGATGGCCGACGAGATGATCATGATGAGGTCTGGGGGAGGGTGAGCTCGGGCCTTGGGCGGTTCGCTTGAGACCGGCCGGCGCCTGGCCGCGCCCGCGCGCCGGATCTACACTCACTGACGCTGAACACGCCGTACAGGTACTCCTTGGCCCAGACGCCGCCGAACACGTAGCCCGCGTCGGCGAGGCCGTACACCTCGGGGTGGTTGCGCTTGAACGGCCCGATAGCGGCGGCGCAGTACGCGATCATGGTCTGCACGACGAGGATGACGATCACGCCGGGGACGATGCCGAGGGTCATGAACACAAACGGGATGGACAACACGCCCAGGCCGAGGTTGGCCTTGGTGATGAGGACGAAGGCGCCCATCGTGCCGACCTGGGGTGGGTATCAGCGGCCGTCATTGCGCCCGTGCACACGCTGTGTCAAGCGCGCGACAGCGACGACACCACTCACAGCACGGTAGTTTGGCCCCTTGGCATTCAGCTCGCCGAACACGGCGTCAAAGAGCGGCTCATCGTCGTCGCCGTCGCCGCGGCCGACATTCTTGGCCGCGCCGACCTCGACATCGTCGCCGTACGGCGCGTTCTTCGCGCTGCTCGCCTTGTGCGACACGGCGTGGTGCGACGACGAGCGCCGCGACGGCGGGTACTCGTTGTTGAGCCTGATGCCGCCTGCCGACGTCGACGTGGTGTAGATCGGCGGGGTCGTCATGGTGCGTGGGGTGAGTGGGAGGTGAGATGTGGAGAGAGTTGCTCTTTGCCGGTGTCCCGGAGGGAGGCTGGCTACGAGTCAGACGAGCCAGTCAGTCGGCGCTCGCCCGCTCACCGTCGTCGCGCTCTCGCCCCGCTCGCCCGCTTGGCATCGCTCTCCCTAAGCGAAGCAGTTTGTCAGGTTGCTCCTCCCCCCACTCTGGCCCTCGAGAAAAGTTAACAGGCACGCGCTGCCGCCTTACCGCCGGTAGGGACCGCTCGGCAAATTTCGGTCATGTCAGAGGCCACGTGAGAACGCCAGGTTCCGGCCGCGCGGAGTCCCCGGGGGAGTTGGCTGGGGAAGGATGGCAAGGCTTGATTCGGGACGTCATGCTTGTATTTGTCTGTCCGCGGGGTAGGTCAGCATGCATATGAACCTGGGTGAGCAGATCAGTTATAGCAGAGCGCTGAGGTTGACGATTGGGAATGCAATAACAGGAGCGCTTATAGCCGACTGTCCTCGACCATCAGACGGAATCAAAACTACTAATGGTACGTTTAGTAAGTCAAGCTCGTTAAGACTTGTCAAGCAAAGAAACTACACTCAAACTGCCATTCGTGACCCACTCGCTCACCATGCATGCCGCGTGCCGATGGCGACAACGCAGCCACCCGGCCACCCGATACCGAACCACGTGGCGACCGTGCCGAGCTTTTTGTCGGAGGCGCGTTGGCCCGATCGAACGGTCGTCGCGTTTCTCCGGCGTCGTAGCAGATGTCGGGGTGCGCGGGGACATCAAACTGGGCTGGCCGCGAGTGAGCGGCGACGGCCTCAGCACCTCAACTCGGACGTCTGTGGTCGCCTCTGATGGCCAGCTGTGCGTGCTAAGCGACACTGACAACTGCGATGGCGACGAAGAAGAGGACAACGGGGCCGCGACGCGACGACGACCACGACACATTGCGAAACACCACCCCTCAACTCTATCTCGCAGACAATACTCTACGGCCGAGGGAAGCCACGCCAATTAGGCCAAACGGCAGCGCCAGGCGCGGCGCGCAGAGCGCCGGCTGGCGGTGGCGCACGGAGGCGGCGCCACACTGTTGATCCGTGCTCTGCGCCGCGCGCCACGCGCCACTGAGAATGGGATGGCGGCGCTGTTCTTCTATTCTGCAGTTGTCCACAGTGGTAAAATGTTGCCGCGATGGGCTGATGTTGCGACAACAACACGCGCAGCGAGCATACGACGATGCGCAAGGGGTACCCCGGCGCGCCTTGCCCTCGCCGCGTCCACCTGCACCACCCACCCTCTGCCCTGCCCTTGTGACCTTGAGCCACCGCACAGTCTCTATTTCACGAAAGCAGGGAAACGCGACTCCACCCCGCACTGACCGCTCACCACCATCTCTGACCCGGCGCGTTGTGCCTCTGATGCCTCTCCGGACTCTCACTCTGCCTCTCGTCCCAGCCCTCCCAGTCCCTCTACCGTCCCTCAGTCGACGCTGGCTTGTGCACACAAACCTGAAGGCAGCGACGACGTCCCACCCCGTCTCTTAAAAGACACACCACGAGGAGAAAGTGAACGTGCCATCCCACCCGTTACGCTCTCTCACCACCCACAACTGTACCGCAACTCACTGTACCCCCGCCTGACACACCGCCGTCTCAATGTTGAGAGACATCATCGAAGCCATCGACGAGAAGGGAGACTTTGTGCACGATGCCGAGCACCGCGCCGCCGCCCGCCAGCAGGTCCGCACCCGCGAGCGTGTCCCCGACTTTATTATCGACCCAGAACGCGAAAAGGCGCTCGTGCGCAAGATGGACTTGCACATGATGCCCATGCTGTGGATCATGCTGCTGTGAGTGGGGCCGCGAGACGTCTCTGACATGACCAGCATGAACTATATCGCTCGGTGAAAGGAACAATGGGGCTGGCAGCTGCAGGCGACGACCACCTCACTAACCCGCCAGTACAAACATCGGTAACGCCAAGATCGGTGGTATGATTACCGACCTCAACATGTCCTCCAACGGCTATTCTCTCGTTTTGTCCATCTTCTACGCCGGCTACCTCATCTTCGAGGTGCCGTCCAACATGCTTCTGTCCCGCTCCCAGCCGCGTGTCTATCTCCCGATGCTCATGGTCATCTGGGTGAGTGCGCCCGTGTGGCGTGGCCTGACAACGCGTAGGGTGGCTTCCAGTGGTGCGCAAAGGGCATCACCTCGGTCGCAGGCATGGCCGTGTTCCGTTTTGTCCTCGGCCTCGCTGAGGCAGGCTTCTACCCTGGCGTCATGTTCCTCATGTCGTGTTGGTACAAGGTGGGTTTGTGCGGTGGTGGCGTTGGGCGCCGTCGTCGCCTCACGCCCGCCCAGCCAGCCACACAGCCTGACTCCCGCAGCCCCACGAAGGCGCCGTGCGCATGTCCATTTTCTACTCGGCCACCCTCGTCGCCGGTGCCTTTGGTGGTCTGCTTGCTGGTGGTATCATCGAGAGCATGGACGGCCTCGCCGGCACCCACGGGTGGCAGTGGCTGTTCATCATCGAGGGCTGTGTCTCGGTCGTCCTCGGTGTCGTCGGCTACTTCGTCCTCCCCAGTAAGGGTCTCCGCGCCGGCCTCACTCACACCCAGACTACCCAGCCACCACCCCCTGGCTCACCGAGCATGAGAAGCAGCTCGCAACCCGTCGTATCTTGTACGCCCAGGCCCAGGAAGAGGGCCCTTCCATTGGTCTCAAGCAAGCGTTCAAGGAGGCACTCAAGGACCCCAAGACTTGGGTACGTTCTGCTATGCCTGCCACCCCTGACCAACCAGTGCTTCCTCCTGGCCTACAACTTCATCAACCCCCCCTGCACAATCACTTACTTCATCCCTACCCTTGTCGAGACCATGAACTACGAGGGTCGTATGGCCCAGTTCATGGCCGTACCCGTCTACCTCGTTTCGCTGGTCTTCTCCATCACGGGCGGTATCATTGCCGACCGGACGCGCCAGAAGGCGGCCGTCATCGCCGCCTCCGGTGTCCTCTCGACATTCATGTTCGTCTTCTGCGCCATCGTCCAGAACCCCAAGCTCAAGTATGTCTTTCTGTGTTTCGGCGGTGCCGGTATCTGGACCGCCCTGCCTGTCTTCTTGTCATGGGTCGTAATCATGTTCGACGGTCGTGAGAAGCGTGCCATTGCCATTGCGTGGATCAACGGTTTCGGCCAGCTGTCGTCCATCTACGGTGCCTTCTTCTGGCCCGAGAAGGACGCGCCGCGCTACGCCACCGGCTTCACCATCACCTGTTCGTTCACCGGTTTCATGGTCGTCATGGTCATCTTCACACGGTGGGCCTTTGGCGACAAGGGTGTGTGGCGTACATCGTAGGCGTGTGTTGCAAGGGAGAGCGAGGACGAGGACGAGGATGAGGACGGCGACGAAGGTGTGGACATTAGCGCAGCGATCTCAGACACGATCTTTTCTTCTTCACCTGATGTCATATTTTGGTTTCGCTGTGGGAGGTTGAGTGATAGTCACTGCCAGGTCGCCCTGCCTCGCGTTTGCACAGTGTTACAGTTCACACGCAGATGCCTGCCTTCAACACAATGCATCAAGGAAACAGAAGCCCGTCACGCCTGACACGCCGTCACAGACCCATAACTGCCACAATACTCACCTACCTCCTCTCCCACATGATTCACTGAACCCAAGCCACGTCCGTCAGTCCAGTCGCGCCTTTTGCTTACCATCCGGCCTCACACCCGAACCTCCCGAACCCAAGCCCGAACCGTGACACGCGAACACCCTACCTTAGCAGACAACACAACGCACCTAACCCGACCAAAACAGAACACAGACGAAAGCGCATGGTCAAGTGAGCAGCAACACAGGCCGCGGGAGGCAGTTTACAGTACCAACATCATCCCGGAGAAAGTCGTCAACGATCTAGTGAGCACTCAGCGGGATACATCACTCGCACTCGGCCAGCGATGGCGCAATTACAAAGCGGTCTTGCCGCGGGTTTCGACGGGGAGGAGAAGCATCACAAGGCCGGTACTGCCAGGTCAGCGGCGCACCACGGACTGAGGTCGACTTACGCGATGAAGATAGCGGCCGAGGCGTAGACGGGGCCGTTGGGCGTTTCGCCCGCCTTGGACCACATGTGGATCACTGAAGCGAAGATACCGGTGAAGCGCATGGCGGCGGCGCAGAGAGCGTCACCGGTGCCACGCGAGGGGGTGGGGAAGAGCTCTGGCGCATAGCCGAAGATGACACCGTCTGCGTGTGTTAGCGGACGGCAGTGCGACGAAATACAGCCACTCACAAAAGGCGTTCTCAAAGAACGAGGCAATGGATGTCAGAGCATTGACCTGGACCTGCGTCTTGGCGGCGGTGAGGCCGAAAAGGAAGACGCCAGCACCGATAGTAAAGACTGACATGGCAATCTTGCGGCCAGCACGGGGGACCTGGACGAAGAGGCACGCGACGATGGAGCCGGGGATACCGCATGCAGCCTGGTACGTGTAGGACGCGTAGGTCGAGTTGACGCTTGTGCTACCGAGCTCGGCACCACGAGCTGCCAGGTAGAGGCCGAGGAACTGGTTGTAGAGCGGGTAGGCGAGACCGAGGGCGGCGTAACAGAAGACAATGAGCGAGGTCGAGTAGGCGAGACGGCGGGTGCAGAAAAGGGTCGAGATCTTCTCCCATGACATCTCGTGAAGCGAGTTCTTGAGCAGCTCCATGGTTGTGAAGGGCTTCTGCGGGGCAGTTTCGGCCTCCTTCTCCTCGGCGGTGAGGTAGGGCTCGGCGGCTGCCCTGAGGTCCTCAACAGTAATCGACACGCTGACGCCGTTCCGCTTGGCGATCTTGTGGATGACCTCGACGGCGGCCTCGTCCTTGCCGATGGATGCAAGGAACTTGGGCGACTCGTACACCGGAAGGACGAGGAAGCGGACGGCCCAGAGGAAGATCATCATGCACCCGAGCGTGATGTACGTGTACCGCCAGCCCATGTTGTCCTGCTTGCGGCACCACTGACCAGCGGGCGGCGCCTCGCAACCCCAGCGCGCGATGAAGCCCCACGCGATGAGCGATGCGACGACCTGGCCGATCGCCCACCAGATGGACAGCAGCGTAAGCAGGTACTGGTGCGAGCCGGGCAGGAACTCGAGGAACATGGTGCCGTCGACCGGGAGGTTGCCGCCGACGCCGAAGCCGGTGAGCGCGATCATCGCGCAGAAGGTCGTGAAGTTGTTGGCGCCACCTGCCGCCGCGCCAAACACACCGCCAATCAGCAGGGTCGAGTTCCAGGCGATACGGCGTCTGGGTGTGTCAGCGGGGTCGGGGGAGAGTACGAGGAGCGTGCGTCGTCGCCACATGGCGGCCGCTCGGGCAGTGCATGTATAGCGTAGCATGCACACCGCAGCGTGCACACCGCAGCATGCACACCGCAGCTCACCTCACCCCTGCCCTCTCCAGGCACAATGTGTGGATCAGACAAGGCGGTAGCGTAGTTGGAGGCATGCTGAAAACAGTGGCAAGGAATGGACGGCCCCAGCGCCACCTCGTCGCAGCACAACACCCGCACTCACCCAACAATGTCGCACGAGCATCCCCAGAAGGCTGCACCGACGATGAGGCCGACGTAGAGGGACAAACTGGCAAGGGCGACCATCGGCTGCCCGCGCCACTCGTACGAAACGGAGGGCATGATAATTGAGATGCCCTGGAGCCCTGGACACTGTCAGCTTTGAAACAGGCGCAACGAGGGCGAGGGTGGGGGTGGGTGGGGTTGTTTGTGCAGAGTTTGCAGGGTGGGACTGGGTCGACCTGAATGCACAGCAGCAATCACGGTCACTTTTTTTGGCCGCCCTGCAGCGGCACACGCCACAGTGGCAGGTAGCGCCGCAGTGACGTCGGCGGGCAGCGTGCGCAGCACCACCACCGCGCTACTGCAACTCTCTCTACTCACAGATGTTGTCTGCAAACCAGCCAAAGCCGCCCGAGAAGAAAAGTTCATACTGGTAGCGACCCATGCCAATCTCTGCGAGCGCATTGTTGAGTACCTGCACCTTGGCGAGGAAGGCAGGCTTGATGCCCTCCTGCTGGGCGATGAGGGTCGTGTCGCTGATGAGCGACGCGTTGTCGGGCGCGCTGCGGCCCTCATCGATGGCCTTGCTGTCGGCGATGGCCTTTTCGTTGGCCATGGGCTGCGCCTTCTCAGCCGTGTGCACGGACACCGTCTCGTTGTCTGAGGCGGGAGAAGTGTCGTGAGGAGGGGCGGACATGGTGAGCGGGGACAACGAGTGGGGCTAGAGCTACAGCGAGTTTTTACAAGTATCTCTGCAAGGCTAGCTGGCAGAGAGAGACGAGATGGGAAAGAGGACAAGATGCCAGCGACGATGCTTGGCTTTTTAATCGTGGCCGCGGGCTGCTTGGCGAGAAAGCCAGCCTGCATGAGAGCACGAGCAGGGTGGGTGTGGGAGCTGAGCTGAGCTGCAGCGCACACCCTCCCCCCGTCCAACTGCGTGTAACTGCAGGAACAGGATCCAGCAGTGCCCAGGAAACGGATTCAGCACTCGCCCTGCATGTCGGTTTCTTGGCTCGCGCACGCAGGCTACTAGTGGCCGATAAAGGAGCCAGGGAGGGCCTCGCGCCATGTGTTTGCCGACCGACCGCCGTCATCAAGCATCTCAACCTACGTTTCCTGTGCTGCGGTCAACCGGCCCTGGTATTGGATGAATCACGCGCGCGCGCGTGCTCCTGCCGTTTGAGCGCCACGAGTGCATGTCGTAACGTTCACGTCAGGCAGTGTGACGCTGCGCGTTTGAGGGTGCCGTACCCGTGGATTGGGCCCTGGCGGTGCCGAACGCAAAGCCGAACCGGGTGTTGCGACCATGGTTGTCGTCGCTGCGGACATGCTCATCAAACAACGGACAAACGGCGACCTGGAGGCACATACATAGCTTCCCCTCTGTGTTTGGTGTCCGGCGCCCGTCTTGCCTGTAGCAGCGTGCCTCAGCGCGGCCCGAGGCGGTGTCCCGAGACGGCGGTCTCGGTGCGTCTCGGATACTCCGCCGACCCTTTTACCCCTCTGCGCCAGCGACGTGCCCCCGCGATGCTGCGCTACAAAACCCCCGTACCGCAACCCGACGTCGCGCTCCATACCGCATGCGTAGGTCTACGTAGCGATGAGATAGCGAGCTGGAATCGATGTGCCGCCGATATCGACTGCCGCTACTTGACAATGGCCGCCGCTCCTTCGCCCAGCCCCCCCCTTAGCAGACGTCATACTGCTTGCATTCCTCTAGACTACTACTCCCTTGCGCAGATCGGCGGATGATACAATGTCACCCTACTCCACCACACCGTTATCCAGCCACGCCTTCAAGAAAGCGGCGGAGTTGGCCGGCTGGTCCATTGGCACCATGTGACCAGCGTCGAGGATCTTCAGGAACTGGGGGGGTCAGCAAGGCAGACATTCAAGCAACGCACAGTCAGCGGGCCATGCGACTTGACGTAGCCGGCCTTCTTGCCGTTGACCCTCCACTCGCCGAGCTTCTGCGCGTTGAAGTCGGCCTTGCCGGTCCAGTCAAACTTTTCGATCCAGATCTCCTGCCCGACGTGGTTGCACACCCAGTCGACCATGCCGACAAACTGGCGTCAGCGATGCCAGTGGACACACTCACGTTGAGCACGCGCACGCCGCGCTCCAGGAGCTCGGCGACATACTCCCACGTCTTGTAGGTCCAGTCCTGCGCACCCCAGAAGCGGGCACCGAGCTCGGGCGTCATCATCGAGTACTTGAATCCCTTGGGGATGCCGAGCTTGTGCTGGACGTCAGGAAGGTTGAGGTACTTCTCAATGTCCTCCCTTGTTGTGTTAGCACGCAGTACGTTCGGTGTAACGTACATGAAGTCGTAGCAGCCGGGCTCGCCGGGGTAGCAATGGAGGCGGCCATCATAAGGGTTGAGGTGAACCCAGGTCGAGGCGACAAACACCTCGCTCATGCAATAGTTGAAGGCGATACCGCAGTCGACAGGGTCGTGGGTCTGCAGGCAGTGCTTCGTCGACAGCTGTAGGCATTTTGCCGAGTTGGCGCGCAGGGCGATGCACTGCTCGATGTTGAGGATGGTGCCGTTGATGCCCTCCTGTTGGGTGCAAGCCTTCGGTCGTGTCAGCGTTCCCGTGGATTAAAACTCACCATTGGCTGGAAAGACTCAAGCATAGAGTCTGGTGTCAGCGTCGTGTCCTCCTAGGCACACCTACAGAGGTCAGGGAGGCCGTTGCCAATGAGCACCGACTGGAGGTTGATCGGCGTCTTGCCGGCCGCGACGAGGCCAGCATTGGCGTCGTGTACGGCGCTCGCAAAGACGGGAAGGTATCGGCCCTGTGTGTAAGCTGAGAGACCACGGCCTCGTTCTGCACCCCGGCCAGAGCGAGGGGGTCGCCCAGCTCCCCCTCCAGCAAGACTCACACCATAGCTTTCACCCGAGAGATGGAGCGCGCGTCCCTCGAGCTCCTTGAACGTCTCAAAGAACTGCCGTCAGCAACTAACCGCTGACACCACTCACGATCTGGATGAACGCCACGACGTCCTTGGCCGCCTCATGCGTGTTGCTCACAACCTGGCCATTATGCGCGTGGCTGAAGCCGACGCTGATCGGCTGGTCAAGGAAGAAGATGTTGGCCTCGTTGTTCCAGCTGTGCTTGTTCGGCGTGGTATCGTTGGCGCTCTTGGCCCCGCGGTTGACGGTACACGGGCCGAGCTCGCCATACAGCCCCATGGCGGAGGACCCGCCCGGCCCGCCGTTGATCCACATCATCACGGGGTCCTTGGCCGGGTCGCGCCGGCTCTCAAAGTATGCAAAGTACAGCTCCTTGCCGTGCCCGACGTCGAGGTAGCCCGAGTACGAGCGCGCGTGCGGGTCGCACCAGCCCGTTGTGGACTTGATGCGGACCTTGTGCCGCGGATACTCGGCGCTCACGAGGACGTGGAAGTCGTCCGTGATGGACTCGAGCGTGATATCGCTCGCGGGGGCGAGGATCGTGTCCGCCGGCGCGGCATTGTCCACGAGGAGGTCGGCGTACGAGCCTACCTCGTCGGCGAATGGGATGCGGAAGGCGGTCGCCAGGGGCGCGAGGAGCGCGAGGAGGTGAGCGCGCATGGCTGGGGGGTGAGTGAGAGTGAGGATGTGAGAGAGAGCAGTGTTGTTCGCTGTTGGATGCTCAGGACCATGGTGGACCGCATGGTACACATCCCGAATGGTGACGTCACAACGGAGAAAGCCGTGGCGATGGAGGCAGGTGGCCATCTCGCTCAGTGTCGCTGTGTCGCCGACGCCATGCA
This sequence comes from Vanrija sp. TS_01, assembly GCA_026725045.1. NCBI lineage: Eukaryota > Fungi > Basidiomycota > Tremellomycetes > Trichosporonales > Trichosporonaceae > Vanrija > Vanrija sp. TS_01. The sequence goes on along the minus strand of JAPKIE010000022.1, from coordinate 50,964 downwards.
TGTCGAGTGCATCGTCGAGGCCAAGGGGAGCAGGCCATTGGGAGCAGGATCTTTGAGGGGAGAGCTCTGTGAGTCCGCTCAAGATGGCACGATCTCCCGAGCCAGCACCAATCCTCAGCCCTTGTTGGCTGGCTGACGCGCCTCTCTGCCAAGCGTCCTTTTTCTCAGCTTGAAGGATGAGCAGCACTATCAGGGATAACAGAGCTTCTAGAGCTAATCTGGCAACAAGTGTGGTATATGTCGTCCAAGTTATCTTGCACCAAGGTTGCTCGAACGCGCGGCTGGCCTGTCGGCCCCGCCCGCCGCGCAGGGCCCCACCCGTCGGCCCGGAGCGCCCGTTATCTGTGTCATCAGATCTCGATATGGATCGCGCACCCTCGGTGTGGGCGCGGCACACCGAGCTGGACGCGGACCACTTCCACACGATATCCTGTGTGCTTGCGGCGCTCGTGCTCCAGCATGACTCACTGCGGCTCACACTCCGCCTCCACATACTGTCAGCACGGCGTCTGCGAGGCCAACGTGGCCGTGGGTCATGACAAAGCGGACAACAGGTGGATGGTACTTAGGTCGTGGGCTGGGGTGGGTCGTCGAGCTTCATCCCAAGCTGCTACCCCTCTGACCTCGACCACCACGCCTCCACACCCGCGACCATGTCCACCGAGACGCACTACCAGACCGTCCACCTCGACGTCCGCAGCGGCATCGACCTCGCATACGCCGAGGCCGGCGACACGTCCGCGCCCACTATCATCCTGCTGCACGGCTTCCCGTCCTCGTCGAACCAGTACCGCAAGCTCATCCCGCTCCTTGCAGACCGGTACCACGTGCTCGCGCCCGACCTCCCGGGCTTTGGCAGCACCGTCGTGCACGGCGACAACTCAACCAACCTGACCTTCACCGACCTGGCCGACGCGCTCGAGGGCTTTGTCGACGCGCTCAAGATCGCCCGCTTTGCCGTCTACATCTTCGACTACGGCGCGCCTACCGCCTTCCGCTTCGCGCTCCGCCGCCCGGAGGCCATCACCGCCATCATCACCCAGAATGGCAACGCGTACGACGACGGCTTCGGCGCGTTCTGGGAGCCCGTCAAGGCGCTGTGGGCGACCGAGCGCGGGACAAAGGCATTCGACGACGCACTCGCGCCCCTCGCGCCGCTTATCTCCCTCGAGGGGACCAAGGGGCAGTACACGACTGGCACGCCAGCCGACCGGCTCGACCGCATCGACCCGGCGACGTACACGCTCGACTACCTCAGCAACCTTGTCAGGTCGCCCGAGACCCAGGTGTCGCTCTTCTACGACTACCGCACCAACGTCGACCTGTACCCGCAGTTCCAGGCGTGGCTGCGCAGCTCCCGTGTGCCGGTGCTTGCGGTGTGGGGTAAGGGCGACGAGATCTTTGTGCCGCCGGGCGCTCAGGCGTTTGCGCGCGACACAGACGCGGAGGTGCACCTCCTCGACGGAGGCCACTTCCTGCTCGAGACGCACCTCGACGAGGTGGCGGGGCTTATCCGTGCCTTCCTCGAGCGCATCAAGTTTGCTGCCTAAGCATAAGTCGAGGTCAGCGTTTAAACCGCGGCCCATCTAAGTAACGCCTAAGTACTCTAAGTTAGTAACAATGCGTATGAATGCAAGAATGCGAGTGATAGCGACTGCATTGGCGTGGGAACTGGGCCGGAGCTGGGCAACACGATTCGACCTCCCCCGCTCATCCGATCGACGCGGGCAGCTGGATCGCGCCCTGGCGGTTGCGCCGCAGTGCCATGAGCAGGATGTACACGGCGCCCGTGACGACGATGATGACGATGGTCGCGATCGCGATGGGGATGTCGTAGTTGGGCAGCGCGGGCGGCGGGTCCTGGCGCTTCGGCTCCTTGACGAGGGTGTCGGCGAGAGACGCTGCGGTGTCAGTTGGGCGCGGCGTGGGCGGCGTACCCGTCGAGTCTGAGAGGGTGGATGCGAGGTTGTCGAGCATTGTGCGTGCGTGAGAGAGAGTGCAACGGGGACAGCGTTGTGGTTGGGAACGGGTTAACCCCGCAAGCAGCAAGCAACAAGGCACACTTGCCGCGGCATAACGTCATCCAGCCCAGACTCTTGACAACACCATCATGGTTGCATCCGCAGCACCACAGCACTCATCTCCCTTAGATTTCAATGGCCTGTCGGCGCTGTCGTAGCACCAGACGCAAACCGGCAACGAGTACAACACAAAACACCCCGGCTGCCACCACGATCGCGAGGAGCGCGTCGTACTCGGGGACAGCTCGCGGCTTGAAGATGGGAAAGGTCCCCGACTCAAAGTACGAGACTGGTGTCAGTCAGCATTGGAGGTGAACGTGCCATACTCGACGGGTTAGACACGTTGGCAAACCGCAAGAAGTAGCCGTCGTTTGCGTTCTTGAGCGTCTTGCTGTGGGTGCGGGGTCAGCCGGCCTCTCATGGTAGATGGATGGCTCAATACTAACGGCACAAGGATCATTTTCCACCTGAGCCGTGTACCATCTCGAAACACCACTGTGTGTCAGGCTGCCATGCCCGCTGTACCAACTCACAGAAGTTGGGGTTCTCCTGCCCACTGTCGGGGATAACGCGGTTCGGCGACAGGTCAATGTCCTCCGGGAGGACGCGCTTGTTCTTATGCGAGAGCATGAGGCGGGCGTCAAACTGCGGCCAGCACGGGTGAGGCGAGTCCGGGGGACGCTGCTCGCGGTCGCACGACGGCCAGATGAAGTAGTACTCGAACAGCGTGTATTTTCCTTGCTGCCCTGGCTGTTAGCGAGCGATCTAGGCAGCCGACATACACTTGAACGCGGGCTGGTCGATGTCCGTGTACCGATTTTCGTACATCACGCCAAAGACGTTGGTCGCGTTCAACGGGAGCCTGGCGGGGTTGGGGAACAGCACCCGGTGCGTCTGTCCCGAGGCGTCAGTCCAGTTGCCCCACGTCGAGTTGCCAATGCCCCCGAGTACGGGGGGTGGTGGCGGCGGCGTTGTGTCCATGAGAGGTATCATGGCGGTGTGGTATGACGGGTGGTGTGGTTTCAAGTTGAGTACAACCGAGTGGCGACAAGGTGTTCGTGGCGATGACGGTCATTCGTGGCCGCACCCCCCCGCAGCTGCTGCAGGGGGAACCGGGCAACACACAATCGGCAGCACTGCTGCACACCTCAGCCCACCACATTCTTCATGCGCGCTGAATACATGCGTCCTGCGCTACGGTATAGCAGCAGGCCGGCCCAACTGCTGACAGCCCGAGGCGACGTCACATCACGTGGCCATTCTGCCAAGGACCCGACTAACCCTTCGGCAACTCCTCCTGCTTGATCTTATCGACGCTGCGGACACCGCACCGGAGTCTTTAGAGCCTAAATCTGGATCGTCCTCTCTCGCGCCTCTCGCCGCCAGTCCCGAATGGCCCATATGGCGACCGCGGTGAGGGCTACGACCGCGGCGAGGATGATATCCCGCTGGTCGACCACGCGTTCAGTGTAGATAGGGAATGTCCCCGACTCAAAGTAGGAGACTGATGTCAGCTGTGCAAGTGGACAGCCACATACTCGACGGATCAGACACGTTGGCAAGCCGGAAGAAGTAGCCGTCGTTTGCGTTCTTGAGTGTCTTGCTGTGGGAGTGGGTCAGCTGGTCCCTCGCATCATGCCTCGATACCAACGGCACTGAGATAGTGATCATTCTGCCGCGGCCGCCGGCCGTGCATTCAATTGGAATGCCATATCGAAGCACCACTGCGTGTCAGGTCAATCGCCCACGGCTCTCGCTCACAGAAGTTGGGGTTGTGCTGCCCACACTCTTGGCCGGTGCGGTTCTGCGACAGATCAATGTCCTCGGGCAGGATGCGTTTGTTCTTGTGCGAGAGCATGAGGCGGGCGTCGAACTTCGGCCAGCACATGACATCACCCCACTCTGGAGGATGATTGGGGTCGCAGTTCGCGATGTCAATGCGATAGATGAACGGCTTGTGCTCTCCCTGCGACACTGGGTGTGAGCGAGCGCACCGAGCAGCCGACATACACCTGTAGTCGTCGCCGCCCCACCCAGGGGCGTAGATGAAGGGCATGCCGACCACGTCGAAGGCCCTGGCCGAGTTCAACGGGAGCCTGGCGGGGTTTGGGAACAGCACCCGGTGCGTCTGCCCCGAGGCATCGGTCCAGTTGCCCCACGTCGAGTCATTAACGCCCTCGTATGGCGGCGGCAGCATCGTGTCGTTGAGAGATACCATGCGGGGTGTTTTGTGAGGGTTGATGGGTGGTTGCAAGTTGAGCTCCAACAGGTGGCGACTAAGTCGGCAAGCGGGATACCAGGCACCATGTCCCATCCCGAGGAGCCGCGGTAGCCGCGGTAGGAGAGACGCCAACGACAGCATGGGACCATCGCTCACATGCATCATCATCCTGTATGCTGTATGCACGCTGTGTTCAATGTTCAATCCATGCGTCCAGCACTACAGAGCTGCAGAGCATGCAGAGAAACAGCAGGTCTGTCAAGACAACCCGAGTTGACGTCACATCACGTGGCCGGCCACTCTCCTCTAGCTCCTCTCTGACATTAAAACCAGATCGACAAGACTGGCCCTCGCGCCCTTCCGCAACACTTCTTCCTTGACCTACTCCGCATCACCATGCCAGCGTCTTGGGAGCCTAGATCTGGATTGCGCCCATTGTGTATCGCCGAGCCCAGCGTGCAATGGCAAATACCAACACGCCGACTAGGGCGAGGGTTGCAACCGCGGCGAGGATGATGTCCGCCTTGGCGACGACGTGCTCAGTGTAGATGGGGAACGTCCCCGTCTCAAAGTACGAAACTGGTGTCAGCGGTGCAGGTGACACAGCCACATACTTGACGGGTCGGAGACGTTGGCGAACCGGATAAAGTAGCCGTCGCCGGCGTTCTTCAGTGTCTCGCTTGAGGGGTCAGCGAGGCCAGCCGGACGGCGGGCTTGGAGTCCAGCGAGCGCCACGCTGGGCCGGGCCGTCTCCTCCATCTCGCTCTTCAGACGCATACTCACGGCACTTTGAACGTGACCATCTCATACCGGTTGCAGCCGCCGAGGAACCAGCCTCGAATGTACACTGGGGCGTCAGGATGGCCACACCACTCGCGTACAGTAGTTTGGGTTACTCTGCCCGCAAGAGAACCCTGTGCGGTGCTGCAAGAGGTCTACATCCTCAGGAAGTATGCGCTTGTTCTTGTGCGAAAGCATGAGGCGCGCGTCAAATACAGGCCAGTAGGGCACAGCTTCGCCGTCCTCGTCTTCGCCGTTGATGAGAAAGAAGCTGAACGGTACGCTCTGCCCCTGCCGCCCTGCTGGTTAGACAGACAAGTAGTCGACCTACATCTGTAGCCCGCGTACTCGGGATACTCGGGGTCCTTGGGAAATAGCATGTAGGGGATGTGGATGAACGAAGGGTCGAGTGGGAAGTGAGCCGGGTTTGGGTACAGAACGCGGTACAGCCGCCCCGAAGGGTCAGTCCAGTTCCCCCATGTCGAGTCTCCGATGTATTCGGGTTCCCAAGGTATTCCGGGTATGGGGAGCTGCTCCATGATGAGCAGGATAGCGAGCGAATGTAAGGTGTCGAAGTGCGGCGACGAGTGTTGACTAGTAGTGACCTGCATCGCGACCTCGCTCCCGACAACTGTCGCGGCATGTGCCTGCCCGCCACCATCGCAACGGCCCACCAGGCATCGGCTCTCGATACCTCAGCTCGACATGAAAGATGTACTAGCCCACCAGGCCTTCAGTGAGCATGGGCAGTACGCAGAGCCCTCGATGTTTGCGCTACTACATGCATGCATCCGCGCGAGGAGCAGCAACGAGTCTCATCGATCTCATCCACCGCTTCTGACGTCACCCCACGCGGCCCCTCCCACCCGGACCAAAGTTGCCCCGCCCCGCGTCGCGATTGCCAACGCCCTCTCGGCGCCTCACCACGACCTCTCAATCTCCCACTCTGCTGCAGCGGCTCCGCGCTCACCCCGCACCCCGATTCGTAACGCGCAGGCGGATATGCGACGTGGCCGTCATACACAGAGCAGCCGAGCGCGCTATCAGCGCAATCAGATATCCAACGCGGCTCGGGGTAGCGCCACGGCCCACCCAGGCTCTCTCCGCCGCAGCACATGGTTTCTCAGCATGCGGGCGTTGCATGATGTCGCCGACGGCACGTTGGTCAGCGTCTTAGGCGATGACGAGGCTAGTGCATACTGATGGGCGTTCGGAGCGTGTATAAAAGACTGAATCTGACCCGTCTTCAAGGACATCACACTCACAAAGATCACAAGCCTTCAAGCTTTGGCGAAACAACGAACCAACGAACCAACGAACCAGCCAACCACCCCCCCACCCAACCAACGCCACAATGTCCGTTCCCACCACCACCCGCGCCATCATCCTCACCGCCCCCGTCCGCGGCGAGGTGACCGACAAGACCTTTGAGCTCAAGACCATCCCCCTCCCTGCCCTCGGAGACGGCCAGGTCCTCCTCCGCCTTAAGGCGTTCAGCCACGAGCCGGCCCTCCGCCACTGGATCGATGCCGACACCGACCCCGCGCGCCTGTACGTCCAGCCCGTGCTTGCCGGCGAGGTGGTCCGCTCGCCCTCCATCGGCGAGGTCGTGGCCTCCAAGAGCGACAAGTGGGCTGTCGGCGCCAAGGTCGCTGCGCTCGCCGGCTGGGCCGAGTACGCCGTCGTCGACGAGGCCATGGTGTCCGGCGAGGCAGTGTACGTGTTCTCGTTTTGTTATAGTACCCCGCTCACACCACGCCCAGTGACCTCCCCGACTCGAACCTCCACTCGCTCGACGTCCTCGGCTGGGTCGGCCTGACTGCCTACTTCGGCCTCTTCAAGGTCGCGCGCCCCATCAAGGCGGGCTCGACCGTCGTTGTCTCCGGCGCCGCGGGCGGTGTCGGCTCCGTCGTCGTCCAGATCGCCAAGCACGTCCTCGGCGCGCGCGTCGTCGGCATCGCGGGCGGCAAGGCCAAGTGCGACTGGGTGCGCAGCCTCGGCGCCGACGAAGCGGTCGACTACAAGTCTGCGACGTTTGCCGACGACCTCAAGGCCGCGCTCCCCGACTACGCCGACGTCTTCTTCGACAACGTCGGCGGTGCAGTGCTCGACAACATGCTCGCACTCGTTAAGCGCCACGGCCAGATCCTCATGTGCGGCGCTATGGACCAGTACAACGGCGGCGAGCTCAAGCTGCGCAACTGGAGCCAGGTGCTCTTCAACCGTATCGACATCCAGGGCTTCCTGTTCCTCGACTATGCCGACTCGAATGCCGAGGCGGTCGAGAACCTCGCCAAGTGGGTTGCTGAGGGCAAGATCAACGGGCCGAACGCGCACACCGTGGTGGCCAACAAGCTCGAGGAGGTGCCGGCTACGTGGAAGCGCCTGTACTCGGGTGACTCGCGCGGCAAGCTCATCTCGAAGCTGGAGTAAGTTCTAGCCTTGGCTAGTACGTAGAGCATAGTTTAGTTTTGCCAATGCATAGTCTTAGTATCGTTATTGTATTGTCGCATCGCAGTATCGTCTCCCGACATGCTTTGTAGAGACTTTAGTCAGGTCCTCAGAACAACCCGGCTGCCAACACTAACCACCAGGCGATCCCAACTTCCATCACCCCTACCCGACACTACAGACCATCAATCCTACCCCTGCTACCAATCTTCTCAGCTAACAGCCCCCCTTCAGTGCATTGTTCTCCACTGTACTGCCGTTCAACACCGGCCCACAGCGACCAGGAACGTCATCTGCCCTATGGCTCAGTTGGCTAGCGCGTGGAGCTGTTATCATCAGACAACAACTCCGAGGTCCACGGTTCGAGCCCGTGTGGGGCAGGTACATCTCTCTTTTGGCCCCTGCGCCATCCACACTGGTCGCCGACGCCGAAGGACATCGACGGGGACGATGGTTGGCTGGTTTGTGCTCAATTTTCTTGGCTGCCCCCGCGGGGAAGTGGAGGTGGACTGTCGGTCGGCTTTCTCCGTGCTCCGTCGCCTCTCGGCGCCCGGCGTCGCTTCTGCCAGCCTCTACCTCGGCGCCTCGGCCTCCTATGCTGCTGCGGTGTCGCTTCGGCCTGCCATGCGGCTGTGTGTGGCGTGTGGATCATCCTCTGCCGGTGTCCGGCAGACACGCGCCACCAGGGGCGCAGTGAATGGGGGTGGTGGAACCAGCTGTCACCTCGGCGCTCTCCGGCGCGCAGCGGCCAACCACAACCCGCCCAAACCTACGCACGCGGCATTTGAATCTCGGCAAACAGGCGGCATGCTGCGGCGGCAGCGTGGCAATCAGCGGGCTGCACTGCCCCGTCCGTGAGCCATTTGACGACGAGGTATTCTGAGCGAGATATCAGATCCGGCGGCCGGCTATCCCGGCGCGCCCGTCGGCATGTCCGGGACTGTGGCACCAGATGCGATCCATTCCCAACATTCCTGCTCGGCGTCCACCTGATCATCGCTAGGATGAACACGAGCACATGCCTGCGCATGGTGGACGGGGTGGGTGTCCAGGCGAGTGGCGCGGTGGCGGTGCGGCCTAGCACTGAGGGATCTGGCAGGGTTGTGCAGACAGAACTCTTGTTGCGCTCCTTGTCGCCGAATCGAGACATTGGCATCCCGGGCAGAGACAATACACTCGGGCATATCGTACGACACGAGGGGTATCTACACCGCCTCGAAGCGGCAGCTGGAATCTGTTGTGCGCAACGAACGTGGGGAGAGTGGCGGAGTTCATACAAAGAGACGGCGGCGGCCGCACCACCCCCCCCATCACCATCGCAATGAAGACAACCACAATCATCAACTACACCCTCCTTGCGGCGGCGGGCCTGGTACAGGCCGCCAACGCTGCTGTCGATAACGGTGGGTTGTCGTCCACGCCGAGCTGACCCCCAGTCCCACGCCAGTACGGCTACGGCCCGGGCTACGGCGACCCGACGACCAAGTCTGCCGCGACCGCCACCGGCTCGGCCGCCGGCTCACAGGCCACGGACTCGTGGGGCGGCAGCGGCAGCGGCTACGGTGGCGGCAGCAGCAGCGGCGCTGACAGCGGGTCGTACGGCGCCATCAAGCTCTCGCCACACTCGGCTGTCCTCGCGCACGCGGTGTGCGGCGCGCTCGCCACCATGCTCTTCCTCCCCTCCGGCGTCCTCGCTGCGCGTGTTATCCGCGGCCTGTCGCCCTCGCGCACATGGTACACCATCCATGCGGTGACGCAGGGCGTCCTCGGGCTCGGGCTCGTCCTCGCCGCCGCCGCGATCGGCTGGGCGCGCTTCACCCTCAAGACGATCGACACGCCGCACCGCAAGGCCGCGGTGGCTTTCTTCGCGCTCGTGTGGCTCCAAGCTCTCCTCGGCGTCGTGACGCACGCGGTGAGCGCGAAGCGCCTCCGCCGTGGCCCGCTCAACTTTATCCACTGGACGCTCGGAATCGCGACCATCGGCCTCGGCTGGGCCGTCGCGTACCTCGGCTTCACGAATGAGTGGAGCTACCGCGGCCACGGTGCCGTCAGCAACAAGTGGCGTATCGGATGGGGCGTGGTCGTCGGCCTGTGGGTCCTCGCGTACGTCGCGGGCATGGGTCTCCTCCCCCGCCAGATCAAGCGCGAGCGCGCGACGAACGAGGTGACTCGTGTTGCGCGCCTCGATTCGGACTCGGAGCCCAAGCCCACGCACGAGGGCCAGCACACCGTGTTGTAGGCGCTGGCGCTCATGGCGGTGTAAGAAGTCAGAATGCATGCCCAGAATAGTACAGTAGCGATACGATGCAGGCCATCTAAGTGTTCGGGAAGATGAGCGCGGTGAGCCCCCCGGCGAATGTCACGACGCCCGTGTACAGCATCATGGAGCCGTAGTTTGTGCTGTAGGCGCCCTTTGCGCCGGCCACCGCGCCGGACTTGAGCAGCGCGGTCGAGATGGGGCCCGAGGCGAAGTTGCCCGCGCCACGGAGCATGGTGAGGATGGAGAACAAGAGCCCAGGGAGGGTCATGTCGTCTTCTGTATTGTCAGCCTTGCCGTTGCCGGGTACTCACGGCTGACGTAGATGATCATCTGGGACCACGCGGACGCGGACGCGAGCGCCGTCAGGCCCCAGACGACGGCGAAGGTGACCAGCAGCGCGTCCTTCGTCCCCATGCCCCAGAGCGCGCATGCCGACACGGCGGCGAACACGCACGAGCCGAGCACGACCCAGCGCACCTGGAACCGGTCGGACAGGTGTCCGGTGAGCAGGTTACCCGCGATGCTGGAGCCGTACATGAGCGCGACGAGGGATGTGCCGCTTGGGTGCGTGGGGCCAACGACGCCAGCAAACGCTTGGGCGAGTCAGCACTCCGTCCCCGACGCCCTTCAAGCCCCACTCACTTGGGATCCACAGGGTTGGGAGAAAGTTGGCCATGGCAGTAACGAGCACCCAGCCGCACATGGCCCAGACGGCGCGGCGGCGCAAAAACCCCCAGTCGACCTTGGGGAACACGCGTTTCTGGACGCCCGGCGCGCCGCGCTTAGGCAGGGGCACGCGGCGGCGGATGAAGATGATCGCGACGCCGTTGGCCACGCCGAAGATCGCGCCGAGGGTCACCATCGTCGCCTTGTACCCGACCCCCTTGAGCAGCGCGTGCCCGAGCAGCGGGAAGAACGTCCCGCCCGCCGCGGCGCCAGAGTACATGATGCCCGTGGCGAGGCCACGGCGCGCGTGGAACCACTCGTACAGGATCGTCGCGCAGGGGAGGTACAGCGCCCCGCAGAGCGGGTACAGCAGCCCGAGGGTGATGATCAGGTGCCATGCCTGCGTCACGAACGCGGTGGACACGAGGCCGAGGGTTCCACATACCAGGCCGAAGATCTGGATGTACTTGGTGTAGTGTGCGAGCGCGGCGAGCAGGCTGCGGGGGTGAGCGCCGAGTTACTATCCCTCGAGGGAGCCGACTTACGGCCCGAGGAACCCCGCGCCGACCATCAACAGCCCGTTCATCAGCGTCGCGGCCAGCGTCACGGTGCTCTCCTCGCCGGGGAACATCTCGGCCACCCAGAAAGCGTGCAGCACGCCGACGGAGTACGGCAGCCCCCACACGATCATCTCGCACGTCGTCGCGCCCGCGAGAAAGAGCCACGCCTGCCGCCCACCGTCGACGGGGGGCAGGGCGTGCGTCGCGTCCACCGGCGACTCGGGGTCGGTTGCGGCGAGCGCGCCGGGGTCGTACGGCGCGATTGCGAGCGCGGCGAGGTCGCGCTCCGGCGTGTCGGCCGACGACTTGGTGATGCTCAGCGGGGTGAGCGGGAGCGAGGGGCCGGCGGTGCTGCCGTCGCTGTCGGCGGCGTCGAGCGTCCGCGTGCGCTGTAGTGCCTCCAGGCGTATACTTGCTGTCATTGTGCGCGAGTGGGCATCAGTGCATGTGCCCGCTGACTGGCCGGCTTATGACCTGTGGGAGGACATCGACGCGGCCTGCCTGCCTGTTCGGCTCGCTTGATGCATCCCGGCGGCTACCACCCGGCCTCTGACTTTTGACTCGCACGCCGCGCGCGGCAACGCGGCAAGACGGTCGTCGGCTCGGCATCCTCACCCCTCCGCCGTCACCACGGCATTTTGTCCAGTCTATGCATATGCGAGTGCGGTTCACTCTGTCTATATCAAACACTCTCACGCCGTCGCTACCCGCCGCGACGTGATGGGGAACGCGGCGGCCACGGCGCCGCCGACGAGCGTCACGGCGCCAGTGTACAGCAGCAGCGCGCCGTAGTTTGTCGAGCCGTACACGCCCGCTGCGCCTTTCAGCACGCTGGACCTCAGCAGTGCAGTCGAGAGCGGGCCCGAGGCGAAGTTGGCGCTGCCGCGCAGCGCGGTCTGCATCGAGAACAGCAGCCCAGGCAGCGTCGGGTCGTCCTCTGCGGGCGTGTCAGCACATACCTCGTCGCCCGCCTCCGAACCCACTTGCGATGTAGCTGATCATGCGGCTCCACGCTGCCGCGGTGCTGAGGCCCGCCAGCCCCCAGACAAGACAGAAGAGAACGAGCAGCGCGTCGCTCGCACCCCAGCCCCACAGCGTCCAGGTCGCCACTGACGCCATGACGCACGCGGCGAACACCACCCAGCCGGCGGGGTACCGGTCCGAGAGCCACCCGATGGCCAGGTTGCCCACGACCGACGCGGCGTACATGACCGCCACGAGGTCCTTGCCGCCAATGTTCTTGGTGCCGACGACTTGTGCAAAGGCTGGAGTGGGAGTTAGTGACACTCCAGCGACAGGCTTGCGTCCCACCCCCACTCACTTGGCATCCACAGCGAGGGGATAAAGTTGCCGAACGCTGTGAGGACGACGAACCCGCTCATGGCCCAGATCGCGCGGTGCTTCAAGAATCCGTAGTCGATGCGCGGGCGGCGTGCGCGCGCGGCCCGGGTGACGGGGATGCGCGGCTTGACAAACAACAACGCGAGGCCGTTGCCCACGCCGAAGATCGCGCCGAGGGTCAGCATCGTGCCCTTGTGCCCGAAGCGCTGGAGCAGTGCGCTGCCAAGGATGGGGAAGAACGTGCCGCCGGCCGCGGCGCCCGAGAACATGATGCCGTTCGCGAGGCCGCGCCGCGCCTGGAACCACTCGTAGATGATCGCCACGCATGGGATGTACAGCGTGCCCGCGCACGGGTACAGGAAGCCGAGGGTGATAACGAGGTGCCATGCCTGTGGTGTCAGGGGGTGATATCAGTGGAGCAGGCGGAGGTGCTCGTCACGTTCTGTCTCGTCTGGGGCCAATCTTGAGCTGGGCACGCCTCTCGGCGTACAAACTCCCTTCCTCTGCACCCGGTCCCAGCACACATCACCGCCGCCTCCCGCTTACCTTCGTCACGAACGCCGAAGCGATCAGGCCGGTCATGGCGACGAGCAGCCCGGCCACCTGGAGCAGCTTGACATGGTTCGGGAACGCGGCAAGGAGCCTGCTCGTCAGCGCCGCCAGTAACCACAACTCACGGCCCGAAGATCGCCGCGCCGGCGAACAGCATACCGTTCTGCAGCGTCGCAGCCAGCGTGATGGTCGCTTCGTTGCCCGGGAACACCTCGTGCGCCCAGTACGCGTGCAGCACGCCGACAGAGTACGGCAGGCCCCAGGTGATGAGCTCTACGATGGTGCCCGCGACGAGAAAGGACCAGGCGCCGACGCCGCGGTCGACGGGTGGGAGAGCGGGCACCTCGCGCGCCGTGGTGGGCAGCGCGTCCGTGCTCCCCGCTGCTGGGGTCGGGGCGGCGGTCGTGTCGCCCGACAGCGGGGGTGACGACGCGGGCAAAGGACGCAGCTCGAACGACGACTTTCTTGTCTCTGTTTGTGAGGCCATTGATGGGTGAGTGGAGTCAACAGGACGAAAGCGTGCATGCTCTCGTGTGCGTGCGGGTTAAACCGTTGCTCTGCATCATTTTTGATGTTGCTTCGCTTTGCTGTGGAGCGAGTCGAGGCACGCAGCCAGATACAGATCTCTTGGCTTTTGTCGACTCGATAACCGGCACTGTAAACGAATCGTCGCAATGTCGAGCTGGCCGACCACCGGCCGGACCTCTGCATGCTGCCTGCCATCGGAGTCTCCGCAAACAGGCACGCGGTGTGCAGCTGCGGTCAGCTCTGCTGCAATGTATCAGCGCATCGCTATCTATTCCTGCCGCCGGTACTTGGACTCGTCAGGGACATACATCTGCGGAGGTCTAGTCCGCGGCCGAGACGTCGAGAAGCCGAGATGCGGCGAGCTGAGCGGAGTGGAGTTGAAGAGGCGCTGGCTGGCGGCGCTGTGGGATGTCATACAGATGGCCACGGCTTCAGCGCCGAGGGCTAGCCTGACGCTGCTTTGGCTTCGTGCTGCAGCGATGGTCAGAACATTGGTCGGTCTCCCTGTGTATATGTACATGCGTGTCGGATTGAGGAGGAGCATTGTGGGGATATGGGCAACAGGAAGAGGAGGGATTCGCTGCGTCGTGGCAACCGCTCAACCACCGTGCGCGTCGCGACGATCCCCACATGAGGGATGTCTGGCCGCTGTCATCGTATGCTCGTGTAGAGAGCTCAAATGCCACAGATGCAGGCAGCAAGTGTCTCCCAACAACCAGCAGAAGTCTTGAGCCTCGCCAGCTACACCTCAGACGCGGGAATGCCGATGACGACACCATTCTCGGGAGATGCGCCCGCACAGCGAGGACAACACCCAGCTCAATGTCCACCGATGAGCTATGCTGCGAGCTTCAGTGTGGGCTCTGCTGCGCAAGACCTGTCCTGCGCGATTCCTGCATTCTATGTCAAGCGAGCTAAAGACGGTCGCGGTATGCCGCAGTGCCGCGCCAAGCCGGCGTCTCTCATGTCGGGCCAAGTCCGCGCCCGCGCCGGCCGGCGCCATAACAAACGTGCCTCCGACTCTGCATCCTCATCCACCCACACCACCACCATGGCTTTCGACCTCAAACAGTACATCGCCAAGGCGTCGTCCACGCCCGGGCCGGACGCGGCGCATAGCCCAGGCGGGCAGGTCAACCCGCAGCAATGGCACGCGTTCGACGGCGGCGCATGGGTGCCGGCGGCGGCGTCATCCGCTGCCGACACCCCGGGCGACCGGCTCACCCTCGTCACATGGAACATTGACGGCTTTGGCGCGCACGCCACAGCGCGCGCCGACGCGCTCCTTGCCCGCGTCGCGGCGCTGTCCCCCGCGCCAGAGGTCATCCTCTTCCAGGAGGTCAACGCGGCCGGCGCGGCCGCGATCCTCGGCTCTTCCTTCGTTCGCGCGGAGTACTACTCCTCCGAGGGCCCCACCCCCGGCGCCCACTGGGACTGGGAGGGCGTCCCGCAGCCCTTCGTGACCCTCACCCTCGTGTCCCGCGCGCTGGCCGTCGGCGCGCTGACCCGCACGTCCCTGCCGTCGCGGTACGACCGCGACCTGCTCACGGCTGACGTGCAGCTCGGCGGCAACACACTGCGCGTAGTCAACGTGCACCTCGACTCGCTGGCGCACGACCCGTCCTTCCGCCCGGCACAGGTCGCGCGCGCAGCGGAGAGCATCAAGGCCGCCGGCGCGGGCGTCATCGCGGGCGACTGGAACCCCGTGCTGCCTCTCGACGACGCCCTGTGCGCCGACAACGGGCTCACGGACGAGTGGGCCGCGCTGAAGGGCGCTTCGCCGGGCTTCACGTGGAACTGGGACGGGCGGAGCAAGGAGCCGTTCCCGCCGAACCGGCTGGACAAGGTCGCGACGTACGGCGTCCGCGCGGCGGACATCGAGATCCTCGAGCCGGGGACTCTGAGCGAGGGTAGGTGCGCGGAGGGGGGGGAGGGAGCTGATAACAGGTATCGACTGGAGCGACCACTGCGGCCTGCTGGCGACGCTGGTGCCTGCCGGCACGAGCAAGCTGTGACGGGGGCACGGGGTGGGTTCGGGGATCGGTTGTAGAGGCAGAGATGGATGTCTTGGGTTCGTGCCGGCCCGCGCCTGCGCGCCACCGCCATCGCGCATGCGTACATCCGTGCCAATGGCCGCGTGCGCTGCTCAGCTAATCACCTCGGCTGAGTCGAGGCAGCAGAGGTTGAGCAGCGCGAAGCCGTGAAGCCGTGAAGGCGGCGGCATTGGGGCCCCGGCTGCCCGCGATTTGTGGGCGCCGGTGACACATACCGCTTCGGAAATAGCCGACCGGCGACTTGGAGCACTTCAACCTCAACCTCGACAAGATATCAGCGGGTGTCTTGTCTCGTCTCGTCTCGTCTCTCTACTCTATCTCCTCTCCCTCGCCTTGCCTCGAAGCCAGAACCCACGCCATGTCCCCCGCATCCTACGCCGCCCTGCCCACGCAGCACATCAAGCTGTCCAACCACCCGGCCTCCGCGCCGGGCGTCACCCCGGTCCAGGTCATCACGCTGTACCGCCCCGACGCGAACAACGCCTTCACGGCCATCATGATGCAGGAGCTGGTTGACGCCATCGACGCGTACGACAAGGACGACAGGGTCAAGGTCATTGTCATGACCGGGCATGGCAAGATGTTCTGTGCCGGCGCGGACCTGAGCGGGAACAAGGCTTTCAAGAAGACGGACAATGACACGAACGGGCACCGTGATGGGTGAGTGCGTGAGAGAGGGATGGAGGAGGATCAGAGAGACGGTAACAGAGCCCCCGCTTACACCCCCAGCGGAGGCCGCGTCTCGATGGCCATGCACCGCTGCTCCAAGCCGACGATCGCCGCCATCCAGGGCTCGGCCGTCGGCGTCGGCATCACCATGACTCTGCCCATGACGATCCGCATCGCCGCCGCGCCCGCGAAGATCGGGTTCGTCTTCGCACGCCGCGGGCTCGTGATGGAGGCCGCATCGAGCTACTTCCTCCCCCGGCTGGTGGGGCACTCGCGCGCAATGCACGTCGTGACTACCGGCTCAGTGTACCCGGCCTCCCACCGCCTCCTGGACGGCCTGTTCTCCGAGATCCTCCCGCAGCCCGCCGACGTGCTCCCGCGCGCGCTCGAGCTCGCGGCCGACATCGCGAAGAACACGTCTGGGCTCAGCTACGCGCTCAACAAGAACCTCATGTACCGCTCCATGCCGAGCGCCGAGGAGCAGCACCTCCTCGACTCGCGGGTGATGTACGGCCTGTACGGGAGCAAGGACATCAACGAGGGCGTCGCGGCGTTCATGGAGAAGCGGGATGTCAACTTCACCGCGACGGTCAAGGACGCGCCGAGCGCGTTCCCGTGGTGGTTTGCCGTTGACACGCGCGTGCCCGAGGGCACGGACAAGGCAAAGTTGTAGCGTAGCTGCGATGAGGTGTTCAGAAGCATGCATGGTGGTGGTCTCATGCCGTTGCGGGGGGGCGTGGTTGCATCTGGCTCAGCATCTACAGATCGACGCCCTCGCCCAACCTCCCACCTCCCCCTCCCTCCCGGTCCCTCAACTATCCCCTAGGCCGAGTCGGCCAGCGCGCGCTTGAGCATCGGATACACCGTGTCCCTACCGTCAGCACCCCCGCCTCCCACAATGACCCACCGCCACGTCCCGCGGCACATATGCCCCGACCGCCCCGGCACCGCAGCCTCCCAGCGCGCCTGCCCGGCCGCAAACACATGGTCGAGCAGCGCCTTGCGCTCGTCCGGCGTCCAGGCCGTGTTGCGCGCCGTCGACCTGCCGTGCGTCTTGGCGCTGGCAATCGCCGCACAGAGGCACGGGTAGATCTTGTCGTGCCACTGGTTGCGCGCCTGGCTGAGGTTGCGCTCGGGCACCGCTTCGGCCCACTTGCGCGCGTCGGGCGGCGTGGACGCGATGTACTCGAGTAGCTGGAGGCGCTCGTATGCTGTCCAGGCGCTGCCGCGCGCCACGGAGCGCGGCGTCTTGGAGGGAGAGGGGCGGTCAGAGATCGTGTTGTCGTCGTCGCCGGCCTTGGCCTCCACGTCCAACTTGCGCTTTTTCGTCTTCTCGGGCTTCTCCTTCTTCACGGGCAGCTTCTCCTTCTTCACGGGCTTCTCGGTCTTCACCTTGGCGCTGGGCTTGGTCTTGGACGTCTTCGCCGGCTTGAGCAGCGGCTTGGCGTCCCCCTCGGAGTCTGTGGGCGGCGGCGGGCTGAGCTCAGAGCCGTCGGCGGCGTCTCCCTGGGCCTCAAGCGTCGGTTTCTGCTCGCGCTTGACCTCTGGCGCCTGTGTCTTCTCGAGCTTGAGACGCGTGGTCTCGACAGGCCTTCCCTTCCTCTCCTTGTCGTGCTTGGGCTCAGTGGCGGCCCTGGTGTCGCTCCGAATGCGCTCAAGGGCCTCGCGCGACGGCTTGACGTCCACCATCTCTGGCGTCGGCACGTGGCCACCGTTGCTGTTCTTCGCCATCTCCATGGCGTCGAAAGCCGCGTCGATCTCGTCGAGCCCGGCCATGGTGTATGCGAGGGAGTAGAAGGTCGACAGTTAGGTTGTGAGAGTCGGGCACGTTGATCTCATCATGCGAGGCAGACAAGAGGTCGAGGGCGTTCATGCGCTCATCTCGTCATCCACGCCGTGAGGCTGGGGGCGCTCGCTGCCGTGCGTGAGGAGTAGTCGCTGCGGCGACGCGATAACTCGGCACAAAGCCTGGGCTCCTCTCCACCTGCACGTCGTGTCCGCAACCCACACACGCTACACAACCGCGGCACCAGCAACGAGCGGCGTCTCCACCTCGCTCTCCTCATCCCTGCCGTCAGCCGTGTCCCGCTCAGTCAACTCACCCATCCCCTCCTCTGCCGCGCAGCTCCCGCAACCGCGGCCAGTAGTCCTCGTACACGATCTTGCCGGCGGCGGGCGCCAAACACGCGCACATCACGGCGGGGATCAGGATCTTGGGCACGTCGCCTCCCCCGAGGCGGGGGAGGCACACGGCCGTGGTGAGCAGTCCAAAGAGCGCGGCCAGCACGACAAGGTGCCGCACGAGCTGCTTGTTGCGGCTGCGGATGACAGGGGGCGGCATGGTGGCAGTGGTGGGAGTGGTGGTGGTGAGCGTTGTGGATGCGGCGCGGATGGCGTGGGTTGTTGGAGCCGGTTGTTGCCGAACGCCGGTTACGCCATCATCCCACGCCGCCGCGACCGACGCCGCCGCCGACATCGACCTCGTCGACATCCTCCCGTCGTCCATACTCCCATCGCAATGACCGTCTCAGAGCCAATACCAGTGGCGAATGGCGCACCCGAAGAAGGCGCGGCGCCGCCTGTGCCCCCCGACGCCGACGCCGCGCCCGTCGTCGACCACCCGCTCCTCCGGACCATCACCGGCGTGCGGGACAACGCCCGCGTCGAGTCGTTCTACGGCGTGCCGTATGGCATCGTACACAAGCGCTGGACGCAGGCGGGTCTCGTCACCACGCTGGGTGGGTTCCAGGCCGTCAAGCCGGGGTGAGTGTGCGCAGCGCGGCGGCCGTCATGCCGCCCCACGACCGACGCGGCGCCGCTGACGCCCCAGTCCCCGGTCGCCGCAGCCCCCGTCGCGCGGCGAGGCCGGCTGCGGCCCACCCCTACCCCACCTTGAGACGCAGCTCGAGGAAGACGAGTTCCGGTGCCTCAACCTCAACATCACCCGGCCGGTGGGGTACGACGACGTGTTCCTCCCCGTGCTGGTGTGGATCCACGGGTGGGTCGCGCCGGGAGGCAGCTGGCTGACCCCCCAGCGGCGGGTTCAACGTCGGCTCGGCGTCCGAGGCGATCCACAACCCCGTCGCGTATGTCGAGTGGTCCGCAGCCCAAGGCCTGCCCGTTATCGCCGTGGGCGTCAACTACCGCCTCGGGCCGTTCGGCTTCCTGTACTCGTCGGATCTGGACAGCGTCTCGTCGTCGGCGTTCCGCGGCAACTTTGGCCTACGCGACCAGCGGCTCGCGCTCGAGTGGGTCAAGCGGAACATCGAGGGCTTTGGCGGTGATGTGCGTGGGTGTGGGGGTGAGGCTGACGCCAGGCCGAGCGTATCACGATTGTCGGGCAGAGCGCGGGTGGATGTGAGTAACAGCAAGGTGCCGGCTGACCCACGCCCAGACGCAATCCACGCCCAGCTCAACGCGCAGACACACTACAAAGACACGCCGCTGTTCGCGCGCGCAATCGTGCAGTCGGGCCCGCTGGCGGACAGGCATGTGTGGTCGATCCACCGGCTCGACCTGATCTGGGCCAAGATGGTCAAGGAGGCGGCAGGGCAGGCCGAGGCCGCGCTGCCTGATACTGCCGAGGAGCGCATCGACAGTCTGCGCGCCGTGTCGGCCGCCAAGCTGATCGAGCTCGGCATCGTGCACTGCAAGGTGTCGACGTGGGGCGTGTTCCACGACGGCGCGTTTGTCCCGGCGGAGATCTACAACGCGGACGGGACGTTCCGCGAGGCCAAGCCCAAGGTCGAGGCGCTGATCCTCGGCGACGTCGCCGACGAGCGCAGCGTCTTCCTCCCGCGCGCCAAGCGGCGCGGCAAGGCGCCGCTGCACAAAGCCCTGCGGAGCCTCCTGCCCGCCGACAAGGCCGCCGCCGTCGAGGCCGCGTACAAGCTCGACACCGACCTCACCGTCGACGAGCTGACCGTGCAGATGTCGTACGCGGCCCAGGACATGCGGTACCTGTACCCCGGCGACGCGCTGGCCAAGGCGTGGCCCAGCGCGATCCGGTACCACATCTCGCTGCCCAACACGTTCGCCGAAGCCGGGCGGAGCTACAAGGGCATGGCGCACCACTCCATCGACGTCATGTACCTCTTCCGCAACTATAACCGCTTCTTCGCTGAGCGCGGCATGGCGACACACGCCGCCGTGTCCGACGCGCTCGGCGCCGCATGGCTGCGCTTCATGCACGGCGGCGAGCCGTGGGAGCGGAGCACGGAACAGGCGGCGCACTTTGGCCCGCGCGGCATGGAGATCGTGCCCCGCGACAAGGTCAAGGAGGACGACGAGGAGGACGCGCGGCTCGCGTTGTGGGAGTCGCTCGGGCTCGTGACTACCGGCCGCGTGGCCAACGTCTGGATCTCGGAGCAGAACGACAGGGTGGATGGGGGGGAGGCGTTTGTGCCGTAGCGGGGGCGTGGGCATGCATGTATCGCAGCGGGGTGGACATGCATGCATAGATGTCGCCAAGCCGACGCATCGGCGTCCCGCTGGCCGCTGCTCACATGCACATCAAACGGCTGTCTGATATCGGAAACTCCGCGCGGAGGGGTTCCGCAGTCGACGATGATAGCAACAGAATGGACGGAAACTGGGTGTGCGGTGTCTGACCCACTCCTATATGCGTCGCGTAAGGCCTGCTCGCTCCTGGCCTTTGACGGACAGCGTCCGACACGCGCCGCACGCCATGCTTGCTTGCTTGCCTGCTTGCTTGATTGCCCAACATGCCGCGCCAAGCACGCACGCAGCAGGTGGTCGAGATGGACGGACGCTAGCAAGTGATGCACAGTACGCATGAGACGGCACTACGACCGACAGGCCCCCACAACACCCCGCACACGCTCGGTACAGCGGGCAGCGCGGGTCGGTCGAGAGCGCGGCGAGATTAGCAAAGCAGGCTTTGGCTGCGCAGGCTGATAACGCCAAACCGAGAGCGGGCCTCGGCGACACCGAGGGGACAACCGAGCCCCGGACCGAGGCCGCGCCGCTCGCCCGACGCGGACTGTCTGTCGCGCTGGTTCATGCACCGAGCACGCACATTAGGACCTCGGTATGCCATGCATGGGGGCGGGGGTGGCTTGGCGAGCTTGGGGAGAGGAGTCAGCTTTGTATACTACTTTGTCTCGCGTTTCTCGGCCTGCCCTCGTCGCCATCGCTCTCTCACCCACCCAAACACACCATGACCACGCTCATCGTCACCGCCCCCGGCCAGCGCCCAATAGGCCGCTCGTCCATCGCCTGCCTGTACTGCCGTCGCCACAAGGTCCGCTGCGACGGCGAGTTCCCGTGCAAGCGGTGCGCGCGAAAGGGCCTGCAGTGCGAGTTTGCAAGCACCACCCGCTGGCGGCGGAGCCGGAGTCCGCGAGGCATCTCCGTGTCCCCGGTGTCCGGGTCGCCCCCGACGCCGGGGCACACGCCGCCGGCGGTAGCGTCGAGCAGCTCGCCGACACCGCCGCGGCTTGCAGACCTGCTCGCCCCAGTGCTGGGCGACCCCGTGTCTGCTGGCATCCTGCCCGAGCCGGACGCGCGCGCGCTCTTCGACTTGTGAGTTTGGCGTCTCGCGAATAGTGCTGAGTCAAGTTTTGTGACGCACTGCGGGATGCACCTCGGCCCCGTGCGCCTTCGCTTCGACGACCTGCGCGAGTCGTCCCCTTTGCTGCTGTGCGCGGCGCTGGCGGCCGCGTACGTCAACGTGCCGCCCGACGTCGGCGTGTGCACGCCCGACGACGCGACGACCGACGCGCTCGCTGCCCTCGCGTACGCGCACATCCAGGGCACGCTCCTCGCGCCACGCTGTAGTGGCGAGGACGCGCTCGGCGTGCTCGTCGCTGCGCTGTGGGGCATCAGCCGGTCCGACACGCCGAGCGCGTTCACGCTCGTCCGGCACGCGGGCGCCCTGCTTGCCCGCTCGCACGCTGCCGGGCGCACGCCGGGCGCCGTCGGCTCGGCGGCGTGGGTCGCCGCCAACATCTGCGAGCTGTACGACGGGCTGTGAGTCGCGTGGTGTTCGCTGTGCTTGTACTAACAGCGCAAGACTATGCCTCGGCTACGGGCTGCCGTTCGCCACGTCCCCGCGCGCGCCCGAGGTCGCGGGCCTCGGCGAGATGGCCGCGCAGCCGTCTCTCTCGCCGCTCGCCGCGCAGGCCGAGCTCGTGCCGACCATCCGCGTGGTCAACGACTGGGCAGCGACCGGCAGCCTCGAAACCCTCGCCGACATGGTCCTCCGCGCCAACGACGAGCTCGACGACTGGTTCTTCAAGTGGACGTCGGGGCCGAGCGAGTACGCCGCCGTGCTCGCGGGCCACGCGCACACGCTCGTGCTCGCGCAGCACCTGCGCCTCAGCGTCAACATGCTGCCCCTGCAGGCGGGCATCGTGGGCCAGAGCCGCGCGCGGCGGCACGCGCTGACGGCCGCCACGGCGGTCATCGAGTCGTACGCGGTCGTCGACACGGCCAAGCGGACCGCGCCGAGCATCGGCGGCACGATTTTAGCCCACGCCACCATGTGCCTCCTCCCCCCGACCGACGCCGGCCGGCTGCCCGAGTCGGACGCGACACGACGGTACTACGAGACCGGGCTCGCGGTGCTCCAGGAGGGCGCGCTCAACCAGGGCCACTTTACCCCGCGCTTCGCGAGCACGATGGAGCGCGTGCTCGCGCGCCGGAGAACAGGCGCCGAGGGCTGGCCCGAGGGCGTTGTGCTTCCCCCGCTCGGCGCGCCGTTCGCCCTCATCGACACGGTGTGCAGCGCGTGCAGTGGCGGAGCAGTGTAGGACGTAGGACGTAGGACGTAGGACGTAGCCGATGCATTGTTGTAAGTACTACTCTCTTCCCGCGGGAGTGGTGCGGCACTCGCCGCCTGTCGGCACCCTGCTGCACAGCCGCACATTCCGTCCTGCTAGCGCGTCGCGGATAGCAGCAGCAGCCCTAGCAGCCACCAAAACAGACCATTTAATCCGCGCGCTGCATGCACGTCCCCATCCCCATCCCCATCGCACCTCCCCATGACTCGTCTGCAAGGCAAGATTGCTATTGTGCGTCGTCGCGCCCCCCCTCCCCCCCCGCGCGGCCCCGCTGACACGCACCAGATCACCGGCGGCAGCTCGGGCATGTAGGTCGCCACCACCGAGCAGGTCACAACACGATGCTGACGTCACGACTCAGCGGCAAGGCGGCGGTGGACTTGTTCGTCGCCAACGGCGCCAAGGTCGTCGCTGTCGACCTCGCGCCGCCGGCCGCGCCCGAGGCGGCGTACCCCGACGGCGTGGAGTTTGTGCAGGGCAGCGTGGTGTAAGTGGCAAGCAACTGGGGGACGGGGATGGATGGGGGAGGGGGTTTGTCGGCGGCGGCTTTGATGAGCAAACCTTGTCATTTTGAGATCCAGGGCAAGTCCGACCCGAACGGTTCGGACACATGCCCGACGACGAAGACAACGTGCCAGCTCCTAGGATCCCGCTGACTCCCAGCAAACCCGACACCTGGACGCGCGCGTTCGACGCCTGCAAGACCGCGTTCGGCGCGCACCCAAACGTGCTGGTCAACAACGCCGGCGTGGCGCACCACACGCCGCTGGTCGACGTCACCGGCGAGGACTGGGAGCGCGTGTACGATGTGAATGTCAAGGCGCCGCTGTATGGTGGGTGGGGCCAGGTGCGGGGGCTAGCTAGGGCTTGAGCCCGCGCGGCGATGCCATGGGGCGAGCGAGCAAGCGGCCTCGCCGGCTAACCAACGCGCGCAGGCATGCAGACGTTCATCCGCGCCTGCCTCGCAGAAGAACGCAAGGGCGCCATCGTCAACATCTCGAGCGTGAGCGCGGCCACACGCGCGCCTTCGTCCCGCTGACGCCCGCACCCAGATCGCAGGCATCAACGGCTTCCCCTACTGCGCGGCGTACGGCTCGTCGAAAGCCGCGCTCGCCAACCTGTCCAAGACCGCCGCGGCAGAGTACGGGTCCAAGGGCATCCGCGTGAACGCCATTGCGCCGGGGTCGACCAACACGGGTGGGTGGGCGCCGCCGGTGACGGACGCTGACAACACCCCAGCCCTCACGCGCAACCTCCCGCCGGCTGAGTACGCAGGCATGCAGCAGATGGTGGCGATCACGCCGCTCGGGCGGATCGGCGAGCCGATCGACGTCGCCAACGCGATCTTGTACCTCTCGGTGGGTGGGCATGGGGTGTGTGGCTGGCTCACTCGCGCACAGTCCGACGAGGCAGACTACATGACTGGCCACGTGCTGGTGCTCGACGGCGGGTTTACCGTGCTGTAAGAGGGTTAGGCTAGCCAGCGTACGGCGGCAGAGAGACGAGATGTAATGTGGCGCACGCTCCGAAGAAGCGGTGGATCGACAGCGGCGAGGCGAGCTTGATCCCCGTCACTTTGCTGCCGGGACAAGGGTTGGGCGAGCTGATCTGCACGCTTAGGCGCGTGAGCTAGTTGTTGTGGGCCTCTGGGCGCTCTGGTCGTTGCGTTGCCCACTGTTTCCGCGCCCTGCAAGCGCCACCACGACCAGGCTGATGTTCAGAGCGAGGTTGAGGAGTCACGTCCCGGCGGGCGTGTGAACATCGCTCCCCGCTGGAAGGAGAATGTTGCGAGGGCTGTCAAGTCTGAGTTTCCCGAGTACTAGAGGTGTTAGGGGAGGGTAGACGGGTGGTGTTGAAGGAGGCGGAGGGAGTGCGTCGCTGAGAGCATTGTGTGCGAGTAACTTTTGCATGTCTTTCGGTCGTAGTGGCGTCACTCGCGACGTGAAGTATGCACTGTGGAGCAAATGCAAGACATCCACAGACCCCACGTTGGGAGCAGGCAGCATGTGTACGTACTCGGCGGCGGTGACAATGGGTCCCGGCACGGCCCTCGGCTCGAGCCGCCACCATCTTTGATCTTTTAGGGCTGGCAGTTCAAACACACAGCGTGCATCGTGTGTGCGAGCTGCGTTGGGCGGTGCGCGGTGCGAGGTGCGAGGACATGTGCGCTGCTCGCCACGTCCACTGTGTGTGCGACGTGCCACGCTGCTATCCACGTCCGTGTCGTCGCGTCGGGCGTCGAGGGCGCCGTCGTCACACATTCAACCCATCCCCACACTCTGTCTCGCTCTCTCTCACTCGCTCTCCTTCTCTCTCTGTCTACTCACAACTTTGTCATATCCTATCTCTTCACACGCACGCCCAACGCCAACCCACCGATGCAGCCTCTCACCGCGGCAGGCCACCAAACCATGCCCTCGGACAAGCCGTACGCCAACCGCTACTTCATCATCGTCAAGGACAACCTCTCCAAGAAGGACGTGGAGGACATGGTTACCCATATCACGGTGAGCATTCGCCTGTGTGCCCACTACTGAGAGCAGGATGCGGGGGGGACCGTAACCTCCGAGCTCAACAAGGCGACGCACGTCGTCGTCCAGCTGCCCGGCAACCCGCGCCAGGGCTGGTGGCAGTGTGCCAACGAGCACCGCGCGCCGAAGGGTGTCCACACACGCGCAATGTCTCTCGCGCAGCTCATGTACGCCGTGAATCATAGGCCACAGACGAACCGTCCGATGGTTATCACGCGCACGTACCTCGACCTGTGGCATGCAGGCGGCAGGGAGACAGCAGGCATGCTGCTTGGGCCTCACCGCGTAGCGTAGGTCTCCGCCGGGTGTTTAGAGCTGACTCGCAGGCTGTGCAGCCCCGAGTCTGGCAAGGTGAAGGACAAGTCAGCTGTCAAGTCCGAGCCCAAGGTGACCAACAAGACCGACTCCAAGTCCATCAAGGCGCAGCCCAAGTCGTTGCGCCCCAGTGCCAAGTTCACCCCGAAGACTATCCCCTGGCCGCTGCCGGCGTCCACTGCAACGGTGCCCACGCTGCACTCATCTGCCCCTCCGTCGACAGTGTTCGGCGCCATCGGCGTGTGCACGTTTCACGCTGTGCAAGGCTGCTCGGCCGCTCTTGACTGGGTCATCAAGGTGAGCACGGCACTCACGCCTTACTAACCCACAGGGCATGGGCGGCAGCATGGACACGGTAAACCGCGCGCTGTACATCCTCGTCCCGCACAGCCAGGGCAACGACATCGTGCTCGCCAAGGCGGAACTGCACCCTTCGGCTGTGGTCCTCGACGAGCAGTTCGTGTTCGACTGCCTCAAGCTCGGCGCGTTCCAGGATCTCGAGGCGTACAAGGTTCATACCACGACGGTCGCTACACCCGCGCCACACGTCGGCCACTCGGTGCCTCTCGACAACAACCGCAGCGGCAACCCTCCAGCCAACCGCTACATTGCGACCGCCGGCAACTCGGGCACCCACACGACGCCCAACCCCACTTTTGACAGGTACTTCCCGACCTTCAAGTCCCCCGCCTCTGATGCCACTGCCTCGGGGTCCGGCAAGCGCCAGCGTAACGAAGACGGCGAGGATGAAGCCGAGATCAACGACTCGCGTCAGCGCGTGCGTGTGACCATTGGCAAGCACTGGAAAGACAACATTGCGAAGACTGTCAAGTCGGAGAACCCTGTGTATTAGGGGGTGGGAGGGTGTCGGAGGGACGAGGGTTATGTAGGGTTCAAGGAGGGGGAGGGAGTGATCGCAGAGTGCATTGTGTGCGATAGCTTGTTCCTCCTCGTCTCGTCACTTGTAACTGGAACAGGCCATATCGAGCAGATACAAGACATCCAGAAGCTCCACATCATCGGGAGCATGCATTTGTGTAGCCTCAACCAGACGGCGGTGACAATGGGTCGCGGCGTCGTGTCGGCTCGGGGCGCCATGATCTCTGGTGCAGCCGGTGCACCCAACTCGGCGCACAGCAAGCATCGGAGGTGCGGCATCCAGGATGCTCCAGAACCCAAGACATGCCGCCCTCACTGCCCCCGGCCCGCAGGTACCCCCCTTTGACACGCACAGACGGCGGCTGGGCTGAGCAGCCGGAGGCGGTGGAGGATCGTCCTTGCGCGACACCAAATGCATGCGTTTGCCATGAGTGCTGAGGGCATGACGGCCGGCAAAGGATCCAGCGGGGTCGTGCCCGCCCCGAGGCTTGGAGTCGCGCGTCGCGGTGAGTAGCTCGTGGCTGGGGCTGGCGATGCTACGCCGCAACCTCGCACCACGCCATCCACACGACGTCGACGGACACCATAACACGCGCGCACGCCGTATGCCGTCTCGCCCCGGCGCGTGTGTGGGATGTTGGATGATCCCCCAACACCCAGCGCCCCTGTGCAGCGTTTATCCCCGCCCACTGCGCCCGCCCGACACAACTCGCTCCTCTCTTCTCTCCTCCCATTCACCTTGAATCGACTTGTGCGTCACCTCTCCCCCAGCAACAGCAATGACAAAGGGTAACGGCAACCGCCGCCCCTCGGCCAGCGCGAGCCAGACCGGCGCGAACAACACCCCGCTCGGGAAGCGGCGCAACCTGGACGACAACGACACCGGGCCGACAGACCCGCCCAACGTGCGCCAGGGGACGCAGCCGCGCGGCGCGTCCGAGCCGTTCACGGGGATGCCTCAGGTGAGTGGGGTGTCCGACACTTCGCAAGTGAGCTGGAAGCTGACGAGCCCGCGCAGCAGGCCCCCGGCACGTCGTCGAGGCCGTCGCTCGCCTCGCGCCTCGGCCCGGTGGTTCAGCAGACCGTTCAGCACAATCAGCAGCAGGACCAGCGCCGCCAGAACAAGCAGCACAAAGGCCAGCAGCAGTACCAAGGCCAGCAGCAGCACCACCACCAGCCGCACCACAACCAGCATCAGCAGCACCGCCCAGCCCCACCCAACCGGGGACACTCGTACCCCCAGCCCCAGCAGCCCCTCGCTCAAACCCAAGGTTGCCTGCTGGACCGGTACCACGCAGAGAGAGCGCCGGCGGTACGTGTCGCGCAAACTTCCCCCACATGCCCGCGCTCACCCCGCCTCCCCACAGCAGGCCGCCTCGCCCGCCCAGCCGGCACAGAACGGCGCACACACTGTGCACCCCGGCCGCGCGGCACTCGTGGCGCAGGCCAATGCCGCCGCCTCCGCCTCGGCGTGCGGAGTCAACTACTCGACCAAGATGAACGCCGGCGGGTGGGCGAACCACTCGCTGCGGCCTAACAACCAGGCCAATGCGAACGGGGACCACCCGCAGTATGCGGGGCCGCAAGCTCCCAAGGACTCCGACGCGATGAACGTCGACGAGTGGTAGGGTGGGTGATGTGGGTGGTGTGGGAGGTATGTCGGTTCTGGAGGCGGGAGGAGCAGCGAGGCGAGGCTGACCGAGTGACGCAGATTCACTTGCATCGGGACGCGACTATTAAACTGGCGCTGGGGAGCACGGCGCGGGGACTTGTCGGCTGCTTTTGTCTGTACAATGTCCTTGTATGAAGCTCATGGCGGCAACGTGGGTGCTGCACAGAGGGTGCGCGGGTGCAAGGGGGTGCGGGGGTGCAAGGCGCCGCGCCTGGCGCGCGGAAGTGGGGTCTTGCTTGTCCTCGTTTATCGGCTCGACTCACTCCCCCATTCTCGTTTCACTTATTCACGCTCGCTGGGAGCAGCCAAGACCCGCCGTCAGCCTTGAACGCGCACGCACAACGCCTCGACAACAGCAGCACACCCAGCTGCTACCGCGCCGCCCACGCCACGCGCCAGTCGACCGTCGCCCGCCTACCTGTTCGCGATAGCCTTAGCCATCGTACTCTGCATGCATCGCACTCTCCACAGCTCACGTCGCTTCAATTGCGTCCTCCCCCTCGCCCCGGCCCACGCTCCGTGGCCCACACATTTGGTGCAGTGGGGCCCCGATTTCATTGCTGGTGGAGGTGGTCCACTTGTTGTTTGGTTCGCGGATTTGGTTTGGCGCCGAAACCTTGTTGTACCGGGCTCGGGGCTCGACGCACGCGCATGCGGCTCGCTCGTCCGAACGGACATCGACCGTTCAATGAGAAGGTTGAACTCGCTACGTCTGTGGCGTACTCAACGGGGCTCAAACTACTCCTCGGTCTGAGACGATAAGAACGACAAGGGCGTGTGGTGTACCGTCGTCGAAAGCCCGGCGGGTCAGTGTCGCTCTTTTGCAGCAGTGTCGGCGGCGTCAGTGCCAGCGGCGCGGTTCTATCTTCCACAAGGACTACAACCCCCCCGGGTTTGCAAATTAATTCAATTACACCGACGACATCTACGCCGCTACAACTCCTCCTCTTCCTCCCCGTACCCCCTGGCAGAATTGAGCGAGATCTCCTCTGGCACCTCGTCCTCGACCCAGTCGCCCTCAACCTCCCACCGCCCACTGCCAACAGTCTTGGCCGTGTTGCCTACTCGGATATTTGCAGTAGTATTCGGTGGAACAATGACTGTCGCGGACAGCTTTGATCGGTCGGCGCTCAGCCTCCAGTCGCACGAGACGAGGCCAGACGGCGACAGGAACGACGCCGACGCATGCGTGATGTCGCCACCGGGGCGGGGGTTGACAGAGATCATCCTCCATCCGGGCTCTACCGCCTCGAGGCCGCCGATAACGCGGTGAAGGAAGGCTGCGACTGACCCGAACGCGTAGTGGTTGAACGAGGTCATCTCGCCCGGGTTGATCTGCCCGTTTGGAAGCATGCTGTCCCACCGCTCCCACATGGTCGTGGCGCCCATGCTGTTGTCAGCGTGAATCAAGGGTATGGACTCACTTCACTTGGTAGAGCCACGACGGGCACTCTTCCTCCTGGAGCATGCGGTAGGCTGCTTGCGGCCGGTACTTGGCCAGCACGAGGAGGATGAACGGCGTCGACGCGAAGCCAGTGCCCACCCGGAAGCGCGCCTTGCGAACGAGATAGACCAGCCGGTCTACCCAGCTATCGCGCTGCTTCTCAGTCTTGTAGAGGTCAAACCAGAGCGAGCAGACGTATGCGCATTGAGAGTCAGAGGTAACCCGGCCGTTGGGCGCGACGTATTCGTCGTGAAAGGCGTCAAGGAGCTTCACCGCTTCCGCGTCATACTGCGCCGCGTCTTTGCCGTGGCCGAGAAGGGCGGCGACCTTCGCAGCAAGACGAATAGTGTTGATCAGGTAGATGTCAGCAACGAGCGTCGGGTCCGTCATGCCGTCGGCTGGTGCGTCAGGCGGAGCGCGCGGATCGAGCCAGTCGCCAAACTGGAACACCCTCTTCCACAGGCCAGACTGGACCCGGGGGATGGCCCCAATCCAGGCGGTCATACTGCCATACTGCTCGCGAAGGAGGTTGAGGTCGCCGTTATGGTGGTACATGTCCACTGGGGTAATTGTTGTCACGTCGCTCCAGACAGCGGTGGGCTTGGGCCGGTCGCGGAAGCCGAACCTCCTTGTCGGGACGTTGGGGACGACGAAGGGCGGCCGGCCCTTGCCATAGTCGAGTTGCTCGGCCGCGACATCTCCCAGCCACTCGGTCAGGAGGCCGCTTGTGTTGTAGATGTACGACGCGGCGGGTGCGAACGCCATGAGGTCAGCCGTCCAGCCCAAGCGCTCGTCACGCTGCGGGCAGTCGGTGGGAACAGACACGAAGTTCTGAGCTGATGAGCGCGTCCGCAAGAAAGTACTCACGCCTCGCAAGCCCCAGACCACGTTTGAATGAAGCTGGTTAATCCCCTTGTGGGAGCACTCAAACTCGCCAGTCCGCTCCATGTCGGAGAAGATGACGACGGCGGTGAAGTCGTCGATCTGGATGTCGCGCGGGAGGCCGTCCACCTGCGCGTAGCTGATACGTCAGCACCGCCCCGCATCAACACTCACCGGAACCCGTGGAACGTGAACTTGGGCTCGTAGCCCAACGTAGCACCACCGAGCTTGAGATGGTCGGTTGCCTTGCACGCTCGCAGCGGACGAGTGCCTAGCTCGCCGTTCTCAAGCACCTCGGCGTGAGAGATGGTCACGGTGCCCGTGCCGTCAATCTGCTTGTTCCACCTCACCCATCCGACGAGGTTCTGCCCAAAGTCGATGATCGTCTTGCCCGATGGCGTGTTGATGATTTCGACGGCCTTGAGCTCGTGGGTCCGGCGGACGGGCGGCGCCTGAGGAGAGACAAGGGGGACATTTGGTCGGTCCATAACAGTCACCGGCTTCCAAGCGGACAACGGCTCCGCCGTGTCCACCGACTCGCCGTCGTAGATCTCGGAGAGGAGGAGCGGGCCCGTCGCCCGCTCCCATGACTCGTCGGTCTGGACAACGACCCGGCCGTCAACTTCGAGCTGTGCAAGGAGCGCAGGCGACGACCCCCAGATGTTGCGCGTTCCGCCGCCGAATCCAAGCCTGCCGGCCCACCAGCCCTCGCCGACCCACGCCGAGACCTCGTTCTCGCCTTCCTTCAAGAGCTCGGTGACGTCCAGAGTCTGGTATGCGTGCCGGTACGTGTACGACTGCCATCCCGGTGCAAGGACGTGGTCGGATACGGGTTTGCCGTTGATGGTCGCTTCGTAGACTCCGAGGGCGGTGATGTAGAGGCGCGCGGAGCCAAGCGAGTCGAGTGAGAAGCGCTTGCGGACAAGGAAGGGCCGTTTGGGTGCGTCGAGCGCCTGCGGCTCTGACGAGATAGGCTCGGCTGTCCAGTCGCATGCTTTGAGGAGCGCAGCTTCGACCTTGAGCTCTGCCCACGCGGTCACTGAGCGATCGGTGCCGTGCGCGCGAACCTCGACGACAGTCTTCTCGCAGCTTGCCAGAGGAGCGTCGGGCCAGGGGACGAGGATGGAGTCTGACGACTCGACACTGAACGTCTCGGTGCCGCTTGCCCGCGCGATGCGGATGTCGTATCCCGTCTGTGTCCAGTTAACTGCCCCGCCGCCAAAGCGCCATGAAAGCCGAGGAGACGCATGGCCAACGGCAGAACCGGGCTCGTAGTGCTCCGCTGTGAGTCTGGTG
The DNA here is from genome assembly GCA_026725045.1 of Vanrija sp. TS_01. Taxonomy (NCBI): domain Eukaryota; kingdom Fungi; phylum Basidiomycota; class Tremellomycetes; order Trichosporonales; family Trichosporonaceae; genus Vanrija; species Vanrija sp. TS_01. Next base: position 19,039 of record JAPKIE010000022.1, on the reverse strand, counting down.
ATTGAGATGTCGACCATCATGTTGCTGCTGGGAAGGCTGAGAACGTCAGCTGCCAGCCTTTTGTCTTAAGCAACCTACCCCGGCGCCTAGTGCGGGGCCGAGTCAGTCGGTCGCGGCATAATGTTGTCCGAGAGACAGGTATCGTTACTGGCGCGGCGAGATGACCGTGTCAACCTCGGCCCCAAACCGCCGGCCGCGATGGGCTTGCTGCCGTTTCTTGAGCGCCTTGACTGGCTGCGCGGCGCTGATCAAGGCGCTGGGCGCGGCGGGAGAGGGAAGAGTGCAAGAGAGGGATGCTGCAGGGCTCGTCGGTTACCGCTTACGCCGACGCCTCCGGCGGATCCAAACGATGCCCACCAACGAACACGGGCGGCAATGGCCGGCATCCTCGCTCGATACGATTCTTCGCCGCGACTTTGTTCCACCCACCTTGAGCAAGCAAGCATGGGCAGCTCACGCACAGTCTGACCAGATACCAGAGAAGAGAAGAGCCCGTGACCATCGGGTACTTGCTCCAAGAAGTGGCGCTCGATTGTCCGAACGCACAGTCGGTGGCTCACCTGACCCCCCTCGATCTCGACCCCCGGGGCATCATTGCACCGGCCGCCATTCGGCCGCGAGCTCCTCCGCATCCTGAGCGGGGCATCTCTTACTCCAGGACGGGCACCCACGATAGCGGTCGGCCCCGCCAAGATGCTGGTCTGCGCCAAGTCGCTATTTCCATGTTTTCTCCACACTCCTCGATCGATTGCTTAAAGAGTCTCGACTTGTGATGTCTCTTGGCCACCAAGACCGCATCGAACAATGTCCGAGCTCGAGAAGCGACCAGCCGACACCCACCTCGAGAAGGTGGCCACCAACCACCCTACCGAGCTCCTCAAGTCACGATATGACAACCTCAGCATCCCCAAAACGCTCGTCCTCTTCAAGCGGTCCGTCTTCTTCGTCCTCATGCTGTACACGGGATACATGTGCGAGGGCTTCGAGGTGGGTAGTAGCGCTGGTGACCAGCTAACGATCCAGCTCGGTGCCGGAGGCAGTATCATTGCCAACAAGGGCTTTATCAAGCAGTTCAGCAGCAACCACGGTAACGATGGCGATGTCCGCAAGCTCAACCCGACTTGGGGTACGTGCGACAAGACGACTGCCTGCTGATCCCACCCAGTGGCCACCTGGGCTGCCATGTTGAATGTCGGCCAGATTCTCGTCTTCACCCACATCGGCTGGGTCGCCGATCGCTTCGGCCGCAAGATTGCCTTCTACATGGCCTGGGTCTGGCTCATGGTCGGGTGCGCCTTCTTCAACACGGCCAAGACGCCTGCCGTTTGGGCCCTCGCAAAGCTCTGTAACGGTGCCGGTGTCGGTGTGCTCCAGTGAGCTCGCGATGCGCTGCATGCCGCTGACCGCAGAATCTGTGCCCAGGTCTATGTCATGGAAATCGTGCCGAACAGGATTCGCGGCGGCCTGATCACTTTCCAGGCTGTCTGGTGAGCTCACGTGCATGGACCGGAGCTGACCCCAGGTCCACCATCGGCGGTATCATTGTCTCGGTGATGATGCAGCAGCTCAACAAGAAGCACCCCGAGAACTACATGCTCCCCATGCGCATCCTCTGGGCGCCGATCGGGCTGATTATCATCTGCTGGGCCATCCTTCCCGAGTCGCCGTGGTACTATGCCCGCCAGGGCAACAAGGAGAAGGCGCTCAAGGCGATGAAGCAGCTCTACGGCGGCATCGAGGGTTACGACTTCGAAGAGGAGTACGGAATCATCGAGCGCACCATTGAGCACGAGAGGGAGATTAACAAGGGTGCTCCGACCTACCGGGACGTGTTCCGCGGTGTCAACCTTGTGAGTGATCGCCAATAGGCCCCGGCTGACGGGCTAGAAACGCACCCTGTCCGTTGCCATGCTGTCCGCATGCCAGCAGCTTGCGGGTCTGGCCATCATCAGGACCTACTCGACATGTGAGTGCGAGCGGTGGTGCTCGCTAATGCCAGACTTCTTCGCCCTCGCTGGTGTCAAGGACCCATTCCTCGCCGCGCTCATCATCTCGTATGTCCGCTGCCCGGTTCTGAACTGACTTTCAGCTGCGTCAACCTCCTCGCAGTCACACTTTGGTCTCTGTCTACAGACAAGTTGGGCCGCCGCGTGTTTGTCACCTGGGGTCAAACCTTCTGCTGCGTTGTCCTCTTCCTCGTGGGCGCGCTGTACTACGCCGGCGCGACCAAAGGCAACGCCGCTGCAGGCACCGGGCTGGTAAGTTCGCACCACGTTACTCCTTCTGACAACAGCTCGTTGTCTGCTGCTTCTGGACGTTCACCTTCCAAATCATCATAATGTCCTACTACCTCTACTCGGCAGAGCTCCCTTCCGCGCTGCTTCGTGTCAAGACTGGGCCCTTCACATTCCTGGTCAACTCTGTCCTCGGCATTGCCACCTGGTGCGTACGGGCACTGTCCGTGACCTAATGTCTCAGCTACGCCACGCCACCCATGCTCCTCAAGCTCAACATCCGCGCGGGTTTCATCTACGGCGCGTTCTCCGTTCCGCTCTGCATTCTCATGTGGTACTACCTCCCGGAGACCAAGGGGTGAGCAGCTTGCTCGCCAAGATGCACTGCAGAGCTGACGCACGCAGGCGATCTGCTGCCGAGATCGACGAGCTGTACGAGCGGAAGATCCCCGCCTGGCGCTGGTCGAAGACTGTCACCGAGGCGGAGACGCACCTCCGCGAAGTCTCGCAGGGCCAGGTCGTGCACGGGAAGCAGGAAGCGTGAGCGGCAGGTGCATCTGTGGGAAGAGTTGCGGCGTGCAGGGGATCAACAAGGGTCGTATGGGTACAAGCAGATATGAGGGTGGTAGGAACAGAAATGCAAGTATACTGGGTTTAGAGCTGGAGACGAAGTGCTGTGTACATACGGATGAGCAGCCCTTGAGTGTGAGCATCCGTCGCGGCAAGGTTGGGCGAACGGTGCGCGACAGGTACTGCATGCTCTTTGTCTCAGTGGTCAACGCATAAAACGATGTGTTTGAGCGGCGTTGTCGACGTGTGTGCAGGCCGTCGCGTCGCGTCGCGCCGGGCGGCGTGGTTGTGTCTGGCGCGAGAGTCATCTGTCGCTCGCCACCGCCGTGTGCTCGTTCTCCAAACACACTCACCTCACAATACACACCCTTGTCGCATTCTCGTTCCCCCCATTCGCATCCTAGTTAGCGCGTCACCACAGGGCGCGCTTGCACTCGTGCCGCTCGCCAGCGCACCCTCGCATCCCGCGCCCGTGTTGCCTGTCGCACACTCGCGTCACTTCAAACAATCCCACCCTCGACGTCTTCACAGACCTTCACTTCCACTCGCCACAGTCTCGATCCACGGTCCAATGACGCGTCCCAAGCCCAAGCCCAAGCCCAAGGTCATTCACCCGACCTGGTACCAGCCGCCAGTACGTCTCCCCCGTCCCCGCCGCCCATCCTGACGCGCAGGACGACGTGGGCCGAGTCGCGGTGGCCAACACTGAGCGCGCCGCCGAACCCCTGCACGCCAACCTCAACGAGTTATACACTCTCATCGGCGACTCGACCCTTATCAAGATTACCAAGCTCATCGTCGCCGAGCTGCGCAAGCTCGCGACCGAGGACCACGTCGCGGCCGATGTGGCGCGGCACAGGAAGCGCGCGTACTCGGTGCTCGAGACGCTGCCGACCGCGTTCGAGAGCGAGATCGTGCAGGACTACATGCACTTCCTTAACCTCGCGCATGCGCGCCACGATCGGCGCATGGTGCCTCTCGTGCGGGAGAAGTACCTTATCTCTCTGGCGGGGTGCTACAACGCACTCGTCGACGCGCATGACGCGTCCACTGCGCCTGAGGAGCTCAAGTACGCCCTCTGGGACAGATGTGACGAGCTCATCGAGCTCGTCAACTGCGAGAACCAGGCGTTCTATGGCGAGGTGAATGTCGTCTTGCGCGACTTTGAGGCGTCGCTTGAGCGCGGTGAACGTGTGCGCTGCGTCGAGGCGGGGACGGCCGAACCCGCCTCCGAGAGCGACCCGGCGAACCCGTTCAGTGCTGCTCATGCGCGTGGCGTCGCACTTGCCTTAGACCATACCATAAACCCCTTCCTACCTCCTCCTTTGACTGCCTCGTGAGTTGCTCGACGCGCACGACACTGATACGCTCTCAGTGGAAAGGGCAAGGCCGGAGCACCACAAAAGATTGCCGTGCCGTTCCGCCAGTTCCCCCATAAGTAGACGACCTTTCCTCGTCTACGAGTCATCTCAACGCGTGGATAGAAGTTTCTAGTCATACATACTAGTATACCCTGCTGCTCTTGTAGCTGCCAATGTCAGCATGCCGAGCAGTATGCATACAACAGCGCTGGCGGCCCGAATACTCCCGCCCCCAGTACAGCTCCACTTCACCAACGCATCGAAGCATTGACGATCTGGGTCCATCTTGACCACGTGATATCTGCCATCCTATTTTTTTGTACCGTACGAGATAATGCGGACTGCCCTGTGAGAAGCTTGTCCGGGGTTCGACGACGCGTTGCGCCGCCGCCAAGAGTGAGCTCGCTCCACGCCACGGGGCGCCACATGCCTCTCGAACTCCACCCTCCACAGGCAACGTCGACTTGATACAGTTCATTATCGTCTATCGTCTATAGCCTGGCCTACATACATTCACTGCACATTGACTTCATCCCCCCCCCCCTGCGTAGCACCTCCTCCCTCCTCGTCCTTCACTCACGCGCCGGGCCTCCAGCCTCACCACCCTCCTCGCGCCGCCAATGCTCATCAACGAACCATGCTGGCGGCGGAGGGAACCCCTTGTCCTGCGGCATCTGCCACTTCAAGCATGCGAGCGAGGTCTCGATTGGCGGAAGGCGGATGTTACTCTGGGGGTATCCGATCGTCGGCAGCCTGAACAGGTTGTGGGAGGGGGATGGATGATGCTGCAGGGGGGAGGCGTAAGGCTGGTCAGGGTGCCTGTCGAGGTTGTGGTTTGAAGGAGGGCGGTCGAAGAACTGGTCGGTGGGTGACTGCGTGTGCAGATCACCGCGTGTGTGCGTTCTCTCGACCGAGTTCCACGGGTCGCTGCGCCACTCCAGCCTGCGGGCCGGAAAGTTGCCGGGGAGGGGGCGCCCGCGGTCGACCAGAGACAGTTGGTGAAGCAACGGGCCAGGCTGCTGGTACTGTGAAAAGCGATTGTCCGAACCGTACGAGTCGAAAGGGGGGAGCAAAGGGCTGGGGGCTGGGCGAGCACTGCAGTGACCCCTTGCTTTGATGAGGGTGTCAGGAGAATCAGCGGTGGAATCTGGCCCACTTTGGCTCTGGGCAATAGTGAACCGACGGCCTTCCGTCCGGAGACCACAGTCACCGCCAAACACCGACGCTCCCCTGAGGATCTTGGGGTCGACGAGCTCGGCCAAGCGGGCCGTCGGCGACTCGGCGGTGTTGATGTCCTCAGGGGGGGTTGTGACCTCTGTACACACCGCACTAAGCACCGACACGGCGGGCGTCACGCTGCGCGAAGCATGCCTGCGCGCCGCGGATCCAGTGGGGGGAAGCATTCCTGGCGGTGGCGGCAGCGTCGCGACAATCATGGCGCGTGCGACGCGCGCCTCCTCGGCCGCGTCGCACGGGGGCAGGTCGCGCGGCGGCCCGCCCGACTGCGTGAAGCTGCATGCCGTGTTGCCACACGTCCAGCAGCGCGTGTGGTTGGTGTGCCCGAGCTGGTCGCGGTCGAGGATGAAACATGGGATCTTCTGGCGTTCGCACGTGGCGCACCCGCGGCCGGGGGGCACGAGGCGGAGGGTAGAGTTTCCGATGAACGAGAGCTGGGTGTGAGTGCAAGCACAAGGGAAGGACGCACGTATCGCGCGTTCTTGGAGCGCTGGCGCTGTGGGAAGCGGAGGACGAGGGCGTGGTCTTCGGCTTCGAGACCGGGGTACGACGTCCGCCCGGCGGCATTCGCACGCGTCGGGTCAGGCGGATGCGGCGACCGTGAGTGAGTTGGGGTACGGCGCTTGCGGGTCGCAGACTGAAGCGGGGAGCTGGAGCGCGAGTCGGGGGTGAGGAGGTCGCGCGTGAACGAGCGGTGGCGTGTGCCGCGGGGCGGGGGCGCGGGAGGCGTGACCGTCATTGTTGTTGGGGTATGTTTGGCCAAGTGGGGAGACGGGCTGGCGCTGCTGTCCGAGTAATCGACGCCGGTGGATGCCCGGCGCCCAGGGTGGAGGTTGAGCAGCGTCTCGGCGGCGAGGACGTCGGGCGAGGACGAGGCGGTGGGTGGGGATTGGGACGGGGACGACGCGGGCGCAGAAGAGCCGTCGTCGCCGGGATGGCTGGTCGACTGCTCCATGCTGGCTTGGCTTGGCTTCGAAGAGTGAGTGTGAGCTGGCGTGTTGTTGTGCAGACTGAGGCTGAGAACGTCGGTTTAAGTACGACGCTGCGCCGCCAACCGGCGACACCGGGCGGCGCACTCAGCGGCCGTGACACGAGGCACACAACAAGGACGCCGCAGGGTGCAGGGGGAGGGAGCACCCACTCAGACACGGACCGTCGACCAGCTCCCCTCCCACCCTCACCCCTTAGTCCACCTACACGCCGACAGCACAGGACAATGGCGCCGACGAGCACAACATACAATGACGCGGGCCGCTGAAACCGCAGGAACAAGGTTAGTGGCGGCGTACTTCGGTGCCACGGCGCGCGGCGCCACATTGCCACGCTCACGCCACACTGTCGAGAATTTCGGCTCGGCGACCACTAGCTACATACCTGCCCGCGTCTGTGCGGCGTGTGTACATACCCAGGTTGGTAGCATTGCAGCTCTGTATCAGAGACGAGGGCAAACCGCGCATCTCAGTTCTCGCTTGAGACGACGGCCAAGCGCGCTTCTCGCGCCCTCTTGCCGCACAACTGGCGCCGGTGGTCTGGGCCAGACCCTGCCGACAGCAGCTAGCGGGCTGGGCTGAGGTTTGCCAGACACAGACCCCGGTCCGACACGCTGATCGGCACGCGCGCCGTGTTTGAGTCGTTGTGGGGCTGGGGCGAGTGCTGAAACGATGCACGCTGAGGCTGAGAACGACAACAGACACCGTCGTGAAACGCGCTCATCCCACTGCCACAGTGTCCACTGCGCAACTCCCCCAAGAGCATGAGCGCTGACGAGCGGCAGCATCCCCTTCAGATCGACACAATGTATAGGCAGGAGTCTACCTGAGGGGAAGAGAGCGAGCGTGAGGTAAAGGCCCTTCATTGGGTTGCTACCGGCCACGGTGTCCTGGCACACGGCTACCGCACCCGCCTTGCACCCTATTCCTCGCTGCAAGCATCGATGATATCCCTGATTCGGTGCTGAATCTGGGTATAAGACCTCAAGCATCAGGCAGAGCCCCAAGTCGAGTAAATACTCCACCCCCCCTGAAAGGATGGAGAGGATCGGCGGTTTTGGTGGCGCGCAGTGTGTCGACCGAGGAGGCGCACAACGCCTCGCCTCCTCACCGCAGACATGCTTCTCGGAAACCTACAAGTGTGGGACCTTGGCGTCGGAGAATGAAACTGCTCATGGCTTCAAATGCGCGGTCAATAGGTCACAGGCCGCCTGTGTCCAGATCGATTGTCCCAACATGTGTCGGCCTCAGAGGGCCGTCGCCGGGAGGCTTCGAACAATGGTGGTCTCATCGAACGGGTTAATTACTAGATACGGTGAGGAGGTAGGGAGGGCCGAGGTATGCATTCTCTACTGCCTGATTTATGCCGATCAAAAGTTGCAGGAACGTTGCAGGCATGTCTGAGCTGAGTGTCAAGTCAAGGGGTGGGGGCGAGGTGACGGAGCACAGCGGACATTGAGTCGTCTGCACCTTTCGCCTCTCAGCGGACAATGCTACCTCGCGGCTGACATCCACTAAATCATGCCTTCACAGAGAGCCGGTCACAATCGGAATGAGTGAGTGTCAACACCTGCTCTCCACGAGGCAGCGATTGTGCCACACACTCAACGAGTCCCACAGAGCTCAGCTTCCTGGGACGTTCGAATCAACTTGCACGCCTGTATGCTCGACCTGGAGTGTTCCGACCCCCACCGGCACCAAGGAAGAAAGCAAGCTGTTCAGGCTTGGGCCAGCATGAGCCATATGGCCATCCCGTTCTCGAGCTTATGGCGATCAACCTCTCCTTCAAGGGGCGCAGCTGGGCGCTATAAGCATGCGCGAGAATTCTCTGGTGGGCAACTGGCGCCTGTCAACAGCCTCTAGTGTTTCCACGTTACTCGAGGCAGCTCAATACCTGTGGGATGTGGACGTGCCAGAGTGACGCCGAGAATGGTGCCCCGTGTATGAGACGAGTGACGAGCATGCCCATGCAATGTTTGTGGGGCGGCGGGGCGCCGACCTGTGCAGCGCGTGTCAGTGTTTGCCTCGATGCCTCGACAGCGTGGCGAGTGGGGGGCGCGACCGTCCGCGTTGATCCACACAACACAGAAACTTTTCTCTTTGCACACTTGACTCACCCCTTCACTCCCCACTCCTCTTTCACTCATACTCTTCTCCCCCATACCCACTTTACTCACAGCTACGGACCATGCCCACCTCTTCCGAGCTCACCATCGACCAAGCGCGTCAGGTCGTGGCGCGCTACCTCCTTGGTGACCCCATGACGAACATTGTTCACGCTGCCAATGTGAGTCAACCTCCTAACACCACTAACGTTACCAGGCCATGACTCGCCTCGAGGGCAACATCCCCGAGGAAGAGTTCGACCTCCTCGGCGAGCGCGTGGACAGCGTGCTCCACTTCGAGGTCATGCTGGCGACCAGCCACCCCCCCTACTCCTGCTCCGCTGGCTGCGCCGTCTTCACCCCGCTCAGCGGTGCGAGCCTTGAGGAGATCGACGAGACCGACTATTATGCCTACTCGGAGGGCGACAACATCGACTATGATGCCTACTCGGAGGGTGAGGAGAGCGCAATCGGCGGAAACAGCACCAGCGTTACCGACGACCTCGAGCCCGCGGACGCCGCGGAGTTGCGCCAGCACTTCGAGAACCTGCTCAGTATCGTCTTGGGCCCAGTCGATGCTGCGGAGACTGAGGAGGCTATGGTCAGCAACGCTCAACCCGATGAGGCCACGGGCAACACTAACAAGGACGACGGCGACAATAACAAGAACAAGGACGACGGCGACAATAACAAGAACAAGGACGACATCGACAAGGCTTCCAATGCCATGGACAAGGACAAGGTCAAGACGAAGAACCGCAAGAACAAGAAGAAGAACAAGAAGGGCAAGGCCGCGGTCGCGGTCGCGGCACCCTTGGCGCCCAGCACTTCAGGCCCGCTCATCGAAGCTACCACCGCGACGATCGTGCAGCCGCCCGCCACTACCGCCTCGGGCGCCGGCAAGAACAAGAACAAGAAGAAGCGCAAGGGCAAGGGCAAGGCCGCCACTCCCGCCGCCGGAGCGGGAGGCGCTAGGGCCTCGGACACCACCAAGGCCACCACCAATGCTCACAAGACCGACGGCACCGCCGCGCCTAACACCAGCACCGTCAAGACCAAGACCAAGCCTGCGGCCAACAAGTCCACCCAGGCCGAGGAGGCCAACCTCCGCACCTGGCCGGTGGCCCAGCCCGCCCCCTCTCCCCCCATGGGCATTCGCATGACCGACAACGAGGCTGGCCCGTCCAACTACTACACGCGCCGTGTCCACCCCGGCTCTCAGCGCTAGTACCTGCCAGCAAGCATATGGGCCGCTCGCGGCCTGTATACTGGGTGCGCAGCCACGAAAGCCAAGTTTCAGATTAGGTACTGTAGCGACGTTTGACGTCATGGATCATGTTCTCTCTCCATCAGGGTCGGCGCGTCGTGTGTTTCCACTCGACGCGTCCTGCTTTGCACTCACACTCGACTCACTAACCTCACCACTACTCCCACACCGCTCACACTCGCACCCAGCCCACGACTACAGCAGCATCGCCACGAGTATCCGCCCCACCGGCTATGACTCTCTCCTTCCTGCCCGACCTGGCCCCTGCGGCGGAGAGAAGCAAGCACAACCCCCGTGCAGCCGCGTGCCGCGGACCAGCTGCGCACTCACTGCGCTTCTCGACGCCTACCCCACGCCCGGCGCGCTTCTCGCCAGGGATGGAGTCCCTCACGTCGGTTCTCATCTCGATGCCGACCCCAGAGACTGGCGCTGTGCTCAAGCTCTAGAAGCACGGCGAGGCTGGGCCTTGGACGACGGCGGCGGGGAGACCGAGCGCCGCTGGGGCCTTGATCTCGGGTGCGTGGGCCAGATTGTGCAGAGTATCGGCGTGTTGGACAGGTTAAAGAGACCGCTCAAGTAGTCGTCTCGCTCTTGCCACCCGTGTACCGGGTACGATGTCGCTCTCGCCGCTTCAGCTCCCCAGCTCCTTGTCCAGCATGCGCTCGACGTACCGCCAAGAGCTCTTCCGGCATGCCATGCCTCCGGGGCACTCGGAGCTCGACTACGCCCCGAACTGGGCCATGCCAATCAGCTTGGCAGCAGCTGTGCCGGTCCAGACGCGCCGAGCCCCGGCGCCGGCGGCGGCTCCCACGGCCGCCTGCGCCCCAGTGATCCCCTCAACCGCCCCTTCGGCCTTCCCTCGCCCACTGACGAGGCCAAGCACACGACAGGAACGCATACAAGACACACCGGGTTGGAATCAGCGCATGTCAACATGCCCGAGGACACTGCCCTCGCCGAACGTCCTCAATAGCCCGGCCACAGAGCTCCCTCACCCACCAACCCCGGTCGTATCGTCTGTGCTGCTGCCGAAGGCCTCGACCTTTGCCTCGTCGTCCAATATCAGCGCGGCCAACCCAACCCGACTGAGACCACACCACCACCGCCGGCGCTCCTCTGTGTCCAGCATGGCCTCTGCAACCGGCCACACCGCGCTCTTCGTCCACGCCAACGGTACGCCATTGCGGGTGTACGTGTGTCCGACGCTACCGCGGAAGATTGGGCGGGCAATCGAGGTGAGGATGGGCTTGAAGCCGTGTCAGCGCGCTGGAGCTCATGCCGCAGCGATACGGTGGGGCCGTCGTCCCGATCCACGACGCGCTCGTGCATGTCGTCCCCCACCCTCCCGGAAGCCAGGCGAGCGACATCGACCCTGACGCGCTCGTCGTCTCCGTCCGGTGGGTGTACGCGGTGGTCAAGAAGCACGCCATGGCGGATCTGAAGGCTTTCGCTGTGGAGTACGTCCCCGACTGGGCGGCGTGGGATGGGAGCGAGGCGTGTACACCCGAGTCCGAGAGTGTGAAGGACGGCCTCTCCGTCCAGCCTGAGTAGGGTGACGGACCGACACGGCTTGAGTTGTATTGGGCTCTGCCCTTCCGCTTCCACAAGCCACGAGTTTCCTGCTCCACATTGTGTATAGCTTGCTAGTAAATGTAATTGGTCATGATGCAGGCATTATACACACTCAGTGGAAGAGCTGTGGTGACTTGGAGGTACGACCTGAGACGCGCTTTCGTTCAAACCACTAAGTGCCATGTTGTGGATGGCTGGGGATGATTGTCCCGCGCTGAGCAGGGCACAGTGGGGCTCCGAGCCGCCCTCCTGTATCACCTAGTCACCATGAGAGGTGGCCAAGGTCCTACTGCGCATGGTGAGTGCATGTGAGTGGGGGCACTGAGCCTATGTCTTGTCAGGTGGTCATAGATAACTAGGTCAGGCTGTCAAGTGGATAGGCGTCCGTGCTGGGCGTCACCGCGCCTGATTTCATTTCGTCGCCGTCTTCCTCCTCGCACTTTGCCACCCACAACACCCACAACACCCCCACTCATCCCATCCAGCCAATATCCCGTACCCCACTCCACCATGGCCGCACAGGCCACAGCGGCCACATATGATCCTAGCCAGCCGCTGGGCAACACCAAGCTCATAGTCGACTTCTCGACGCTCGCGGTGGCCCTCAAGCCCAAGGACCACATCGCAGGCGTGACCGAGGTGGGTGCCTTCCCCTAGCCAGTCTAACGCAAGCTCCATGTCGGTCCCACACCGCTGTTCGGCAAGGAGGGCCCCGACGTCTTGTGGACTATTGTCTGGAAGTACTCCCGCCTGTATGCGCCCGACACCGCGCCCGCCGATCAAGCTGCGTGCCTGCCCACACCGTTCACGTTCAAAGACGCCCAGTACTGCACCTTGTCCGTTGACGACCCCGCGCCATCGGGCACCACTGGCCCCAAGAAGCGCCGCCGGGCGAACCGCAACAACAGGTCCAAGAAGAAGAAGAAGAAGAACAAAGCGTCCGCGGAGCAACAAGAAGCCGACGCCGTGGAGGCTGCGCTCGACGTTGAGGAGCGTGTCACGATCCCTGAAAGCAGCGAGACGATAGACGCGAACGTCAACGAGACGACATCCGGCAATGCTAACGAGGGCCACCACAAGACCCAGACCATCCCCCTTAAACTTCATCCGGCCGAGCCCGACGACACGATACCCGCGCCCTCTACACCTCAACACCCAACGACTCCAGCGCCAAGCACAGTCGTGCCTTCCCCCGCGTCAGGCAGCCAGCCCCTCAACATCCCGTCCTTCTTCGACCTCTTAAGCGCAGTCATCACCTCCATTCTGTGTGGTCGGCTGGTCCAAAGGCACTCGCGTCATGAAATGGCACCGGCATGCTTAGGCGTTGGCACCGCGAGGATCGCCCAGCCGAGCGAGGTGGCATCGGGGTGCGACGTCTTTCGGCCTGTCCCACTCGCGTCCGACCCAGTAAGCCGCCCGTTGTCCACTGTTCAGCGTGTTGTCCCGCCGCCGCCCAAGGCGTCGAAGGATTCTACCAGCTCCACCCTTCCTGAGACCGATGAGACTCATCCCACCGCCCTGGCCGTCGAGACCAATCCCACGTCCGTTGGGGCGCCTCACGCTCCAGCCAAGGCAGCTTCCACTCCAGGGGAGGCAGGCCTTACTGAAGTTGACTCCACCCCCAATCCAGTACCGACTAGTAGCTCCCGCCCTTCCAGGCCAACTGCAGACACCTCGATGCCTGCCACCTTTCCCGAAGAGGAGTTCCCTTCCCAGCCGCCCAGCCCTCATCCGGTCGAGGAGGTGCCGATGCCACACAAGGTCACCCATGTCACGGCTCCTCCATCCTGCCACCTTGCCGACTCACCGTCGGCGTCCCCCGTGGCCTCGTGCTCCACTTCCCCGCCAGCACGCATACCGAGCTTCGAGAGCATCGACGAGGTGATAGTGTTCCCGATGTCGATCAACACCAGGCCCAAGCCTGAGCAGACTTGCTTCTGCGACACGTGCTGCAACCCACCGGACAGATATGCCCGTCTTGATGACACTGAACCTGAGGAAGAGGAGGACGAGGAGGAGGCGGACGACACACTGCAGTGGCAGCTTGTTTGACTGACTAGGACTCCGCTAAGTTGTGGTGGGTACGCAGGAAGAGTAGGTCAAGGGCAAAGGCCAGATCGCTAACCATGTGTGCAGTGTTGTAGCTTCACGTTCGTCATGAACCGAGTCCCTTGTTTACCTCCCAGCCGGATTCTCCGCGTCGAGGCCACTGAGACTTACGCTCACTCTGACCCTTCGTGACACATGCGGGCGGCTCCAGAATTCAGTCTGTCCTCAACACAGCCACTACCATGCTCCGTGCCGAGGACGGTGACGCTCGGCGTAGACATCCTTCTGCCCCCCTGTCACCGCCTGATCTTCCATTGTTGCGCCCATACGAGTCGCTCATTCTTCTGCACGGCTGTACTTGAAGGGTCAGGCACCTCCTGCTTTAGCCGGAGCATGTGTCACCCCTACATGCCATTGACAGCAGGGCCATGGAAGCGATCGCTGCTCCGTCAGGGTGTAAGCACTCACGGCCCCACATGCCTGCCCACCGCAGCAGGCACTGGTTGCCCCGCGGTTGACATCATGGTCCGGGGCGATGTTTGTGCGCTGTCGCCAGATAGAGATCAAGACGAAGCCAAGCCCATGACTATGCGGTCCGTGGTGTTCAAGCTCAAAATGAAGTCCGCAGGCGAACACACTGCCCGGCTTGTCCCCCCGACGCCGCGTCCTCTGACCACTGAGCGGGCAAAAGTTGCTGTTACAGCACTGCGGAACAAGCATCGAGACCCGAGTCACCACCACGTGCACGTCGCTATGTAGTCTGCGGGTACTACCCTGCGCGTCACACGACCATGAACCGTGTCATGTCGCTTGCCCATGTGGTAGGAATGTGTGAACCTTCGCTTGCTTGCTGATCTTTGCAGGGCCGGGAATGTAGATGCACCGGATCAACGCATATCACGCTCGCGTATCCCTGCAGACTAGTGAGATCATCGGCCCTACTGTTGTAGCGAGATTGTGCGCACGCGAGAGATACGGCACATCTCTGACACCTAAGCGAGTTCGACCCGCGGAAATCCTGGAACGTCGCCAGGCAAACTTCGGTATCACAAAGCCTGCGCTAAGATCAGCACCACATGCGGCTTGTTCAGACGTAGTGCTCGAGGCCCGACTGGTATGATGCGACAAGACCCAACGGGATACCAACATGTCGGGCCCACCATGCCAAGCATCATCAGGCGGACACTGTCCGCAGTTGTCCGAGGAGGAGCCGACGTAGATCTTGTGCGGGTTTGTTGATAACCGTGCCAGTGGCCTCATCACGGGAGTGCGACTCCCACCGCTATCCCGGTCACCTGGTGCTATGTAGGCTGTCGTTAACCACGTCGCTACCCACCATTCTCGGCGCGCAGGTTACGACTAACCTCCGAAAAACGGTGTAAACTTTGCCCGACAAGTCCCCACAGTCCACATCCACGTCGCACGCAGACCAGAGCTGCGGATGGACGCAGCCAATGGCGGGCGCGGCTTGCATGGCTGTTGACTCGATCGTCGCGCCGCCACGACCGTGAGAAGGTTGCTGGGTGCGGCTGATTCCGTGGGTTTAGGGAGGGGGCAGGGCGCGGCGCGGGAATCAGCATCGGAGCGCACCCGTCGGGTTTGGTCTTACCGGTCGGACCGGTGGTCGGCGCCGTCGGACTCGGGCTCTGCGACTTGGCTGTGCATGGCGGAGGCGGAGGCGGCGGCGCACGGGCAGGCGCGTGGCTTGGCACTGGTACTGATTGTGTCGAGGTGAGGCGGCGGCGGCGGCGCCGCGCAAGTTTGTGCGCATGCAAGCCCGCTCGAGCTAGCTGTTCAGACTGCTCTACACTGCTGCGTGCATCTATCACTGCTCTACTGCGCGTTCCGACAAACGACAGACGACGAACGAACGACCAAAAATACTGGGCACGCCGCAACAACCAACATCAACAGACCACCAGCCAATATTTCCCCGCGCAGCCTGCCTCGCCCGCTTCGCCTCACCTCGCTCCCACGCCCGCCGCCCCAATGTCGGCGCTTCCACCACCAGCGCCGCCGCCGGCACGCAAGCGCAAGCGGCGAACGCGCACAAAGACAGGCTGCCAGGAGTGCCGGCGGCAGCATGTCAAGTGCAACGAGGGCGCGATCCTGCCCACGGGGCGCAAGGTTGCGTGCCGCCGGTGCTGGGAGACGGACCAGGTGTGCTTCTACCCGTTCCCAGCGAACGGGTACCCCGCGAGCTCGAACGGCAAGGTGACCAAGCGCGCCAAGGGCGACCCAGCGCCCGAGAAGAGCGTGCCAGACATCACATGGGAGCGCGCCGAGGACGTCGCCGAGTGGGTCGGCAAGGGCGACGACAACGACGACGAAGAGGCCGCGTCGCAGGTGGCTGGTGCTGGTGCGTCCGCTGCTGGCCCTTCGGAGAGCCCGCCCGTCGTGCCGCCGGTGCCGCCTGCGCCGAGCATGGCGCTCCCGCTGTCCATGGCGCTATTCGCGCCCCAGTCCGAGCTGTTCGACCCGGCCGTGCACCTCCCGCCGTCGCCTGGGCGCCGGGCGCACGGCAAGGCGCGCGAGCAGTTCAGCCCCCTCACCCCGCTCACCCCGCTGCCAGCCGGCCCTCACTTCAACGTCTCTCGCGCCATATCAAGGCAGATGTGGACGACCGTGCGGCCGGCGATGATGGGCAACCACTCGGTGCCCCACCAGCCCATGCAGTCCCCTGCTGCTGCTGCTTCCGCCACCGTGCCCGTCCCGCGCATGCTGCACTCGCTGCTCGCGCCGCCGAAAGTCATCTCGAGCTACACGCTCGCGTCGCTCTCCAAGTCGGACACGGACCGCGCGACCGTGTCCTACTTTGAGCTGCAGGGGTGCAACGAGGTGACGAGCGTGTCGAGCCACCGCGACAACTGGATCTTCACACAGCTATTTCCGCGCTTGTTCCAGGCGCTCTCGGCGCCCTCCGGGCCCAGCACCCCGGCGTCGCCTGCAACAGCGACGGCGGCCAGTCTGGGCGCCGCGGCGCCCAACCTCCGCGCGTGGCTGCACCACTCGCTCCTGCACCTCGCGTACGTGCACCGCGGGAATGTCGAGCAGGACACGCTGCAGAGCACGTACTTTCTCTCCGAGGCGCGCGGGCACCGCGACAAGGCGACGTGCGCGCTCTTCAAGGCCAAGGTGCTTGGCGCGGAGTTTCGCTCCGACGACTATCTGTAAGGGGCAGCGGCGAGAGCCAGCGAGCGCGTGAGTGACATAGCTAACCTACCCAGCATCGGCGTGTTTTTGCGCTGCATCGCAGAGATCCTCGATTCGGGCCGGGTACACGTCGACGCGACGACCGTGCTGGCGCTCAAGTCGGCCGCGTCGTCGCCGTTCCACGACACGCTGCGCGACCTGATAAACGTGTACGCTGCCATCCAGGCGGCGTGCGCGCCCATCTCGGCGGCGGACGCGCTGCCGGCCATCGAGATCGAGGAGCACGTGCCTGGCCCCGAGTGGACCGAGCGCACCTTCGGCTGCTCGCGACAAACAGTCAAGCTCATGGCCCGCGTCAGCGGCATGGTCGCGCGCCGCGCTGTGCTGCTCCAGTCTGGTGCGGACGGCTCGGCGCCCGGGCTGCTGCTCAAGGCCGAGGCGGAGGCGTTGGCACACGACCTCGGCGACGCGTGGGACTGGGACGAGCGCAACGTTGCGCCCGGCAGCCCGGACCGCATCCAGCGGGGCAACTTGGTGGGTCGTGCCCCTCCAGCGCAGCTAACCCCAGATAATGCGGTACGCGCTGCGCACGATGCTGCTCACCGAGATCCTGGACACGGACCTGGCCGACGAGCGGATCGGCGCGGCCCGCACGCGCGCGTGCGAGATCGTCGCCGACTGCGACCCGGCGATGATGACCGGCTTCCAGTGGGAGTTGACCGTGCTGGCGGTGTACACGCGTTCCGCCGCCGAGCGCGCGCGTATCCGTGCGCTCATCCGCCTCGCGCTCGACATGGGCTTCGGGCCGCAGTACCGCGGCGCGCTGGACGTTCTCGACGTGTGCTGGGACGTGCTGGACGCGCGCGGCGCGTACGAGAACGGCGTGGCGCCGTGGCGCGAGGCGATGGCTGCGTTGGGCAGGAATCTGTGGTTCTAAGGGGCAAGGAGCGACTGGGGACGCGGATGGACACTGCTATATGTTGTAGCGCGTAGCTTTTGGGATGGAGGTCATTGGGCTCTGGGCGGGCGGGGAGATGCGGGCAACCGGCGACCGCGTACCGCGTCGCGCTCGACGCGGCACGCGTGCCGCGAGCAGGCTCGCGACATCCGAGGTATGTAGGGCTGCAAGTGTCTCGACGACACAAGAACCAGATACATGCATGCTACAACCCGCTACTTCTGAATGGCCTCGACAATCTTCTTGGTCGCCCACAGCGTCTCCTCCTCGTACCCGATGTACCCGACCGTCTGGAGGCACAGGGGCGCGGCGTCGCTCTGCGCCGCGTCGTAGCAGTCATACACGTACGCCTCGGCGTCGTTGCGCGGGGTGTACGCCCCGTCCTCGGCGTCCTGTGCCGGGTCGACATGCGCGCCCGTCGGGAAGACAACAGCGGGATAGTTGACGAGGTTCCAGAAGCTCGTGTAGTTCCAGTATCGCGCGGTGTTGTGCGCCGGCGCAGGCGATGGCCCGACGGGCGTGAGCAGGATGTCGATGCCTGCCGCCTGCCAGTGCGCGGCGAAGGCTGAGCGGAAGGCGTCGCGGCGTGCGACAAGCTAGACCATCAGTCCTGCCTTTTGCACAGCTGCCTACTCACCTGCCACAGCTCTTCTGTGCTCCGCTGCCGCCCGCCCGCCTGCGAGATGATCCACTCGGTGAGGGGCACGACGCGCTCGCCCGTCGCCGCGATGTGGTCGTACACCGCCTTGCCGTTGTCCGGCCAGTAGAGCGCGCTGATGATCTCCCAGTTGTCCGCGGACCGGAAGGGCGTGTAGTCGACCACGTCGAACTCGCCGCTGGCCTTGAGCTTGGCGACGGCGGCGTCGAGCGCGCGCCGGATCGGCGCGACGGGGCGCACGACCCCGTCGTCGCGCAGGATGCCGACGCGCAGGCGTTTGGGGGTGACTTCGCGCCAGGGCTTGACGTCGAGGCTGGGGGCGTGTCAGCCTCGGACGGGGGAAAGCAGCCGCCACTCACGTCGGGTCCCGCTTCCACGGCTCGGTGCTCGCCACGAGCCGCATGTACTTCTCCAAATCGTCGACGCTGCGCGCCATCGGCCCGTGCGTGCCCAGGATGCCTTCGTATCCTGCCGGCCCGACGGGGATGTTGGCGCCGCCGTACGGCAGGCGGCGGACGGACGGCTTGAACGAGTAGATGCCGCACGCGGCGGCGGGCTAGACACGCAGTGTTAGCAGCAGCCGAGGCTGGCATCCACGCCGACTCACGCTCCGCACGCTGCCGCCAATGTCGGTACCGATGCCAATAGGGCTGCCCTTCATCCCGATGAGCGCGCCCTCGCCGCCGGACGAGCCGCCGGCGGTCAGGTCCGTGTTCCACGGCGAGGCCGTCACGCCGAGGTAGCACTCTGTCTCGAGATGCATCAGGCTCTGGGGGTTGGTGGTTTCTGCAGTGTCAGTGGGGTCCGACCACCACCAACTCGATCTCCCTCCGTCCTCCTCCATCCGCCTTAACCTCCCCCTCCCCCTCCCCCTCCCCCTCCCCCTC